>OX393554.1:43274632-43297132 GCA_947650365.1 Chamaelirium japonicum
AGGCTATTTTCTTACTTCGACAACAAATGGAAACATTTAGATTTGAAAAGTAATCTAAGCGTGATAACGATTAAAATTTTGCCTAGTATTGCAAGTGTAAATTTTGTGGGCATTAAAAGATTGTTGTACCTAAAGGGTCAATTAAAGTATTGCAAACATCTGAGGCAACAAGGATTGGCGTTTATAGATAAGGCGGCACAAGTGAATTTCTAAACAAAATGAGACTTCACCAAGGAATGGAACTAATGAAATATCTCTTTACATGCATCATAGATGTTTTTTTTTTTGAGAGGTAAAAAGGAATAAATAAAATAGGCAAACCAGGTACAACTTGTAATGTATTATGTGATTGATGCGTGACTCTAAGACTTGAAAGTAAAACTTGTAACACAGTAACAAGGCCATCACTGTTGTATGGTTTAAAATGCTAGAAAATAAAGAGGGCTCAAGCACAAGACGAGGATAACAGAGACGAGGTTGTTGAGGTCGATGAGGCCTAAGACTAGGATGAACAGGGTGAGGAATGAGCACATTAGAAGAAGCATAGGAGTCGCACAAATTGAGGTCATCATGATAGACAATCGGTCAAGCTGATATGGGCAGATGCAAAGGAGAGTGAAGGAGACCCTAGTAGGGAGAAGATCTTAGGCCATTTGGAATTTACAAGAAATAGGTGATAAAGACAAAATAACATGGATGAAAGTTGTGAGAAAAGAAATGAAAAGGCTTGCAATAAAAATGAATGTAGCCTTAATAAGTATAGCTAGTGAAGAAGAGTTCATAAGGATGTTATTCTTATGCTTATACCTGCGGTATCAAGGAGAGAAGAAAGATGTTGATATTGACAGCCTTTATTAAATGTCATTAAGAAGGTTATATTTACCTCTCCAAAAAAGACAGTTTATGCCTTTGGGATGAGTTCAGAGTTAGATAGCAAGCAGGTTGGGTTATTTGGGTGCAGGTCATCAGGTTTGATTGGCTAGCACTTCTGCATAGCGCAAACTCAACACACTAGAGGGTTCAGGTCAGGTAGAGGTTACTCCCACACATTCCAATATAGTATTAACCGGATGTGAACCCAAATTTGAGTGTCCTTAATTAACAAAAGCCGAGCGTTGTGTAAGTAGAGTGGCGATAAAGATAGCTTGTCACTTTGCTCAGCAACTTTAATATGCTAAAATGCTCTTCTTACTGCATCTGCCACCCACCCTCCTAGTTGACTTAGGAATGAAGCCTCCATTAATTGGATATGACTTTCCTTTCTTTTTTTCTTTAGATCAGCGGGTGCCCTGAAACCTTTCGGGCAATGGCCCACTTCAAGCTCGGAATAATCCCTCTGGGAGTGAAGCTTGACCCAATCGGTAATTCCCACTTCACTCCTGGGTAAATCGAAGGGAGGAGTTGAACCCACAACCTCCTCACCAAAGCATCAGTTGCTTTGCCAACTCTCCTATCCCCTGGTGGGTTGGATATGACTTTTCTTGATCATGTGCACCATGTATATACACCAATTTAGTGATCACACCACATTGTTAAATTGCATAAACTCATCTTTCTGACTCTTACTTTCCAAGTTACACCATAAGCTTCTGAAGTCTCATGAAAAGGGATTATGAAGGATGACTCAGGCATAAATTCGTTTAGATCATTTAGTGACAGTAAACAAGAGGTCTACACAGCAGCCAAATCTAGTAAGAAGATAAACATGCAAAACAAGTTTCAGTCAATGAGAAAATGTCTCGTACCCTGCTTTCTAGAAGAACCAGATGGGAAGGGACCAAATCATCGAATGCCGCAACAGATAAATAGTCAATCCCTACACATTTCACAGGTAAATCAGTGGAGAGAGACAAGAGAACGCAGCTAGTATTGCATCATGAAAATTGGACTAGATGACATGTTGAGCAACAACTGACACCCCCTAAAAAGGGGGGGAAAAAGAAATTGTACTGGTCATATGTTACAACAAAAACACAAGCATGCTCCACTGATAATGACTGAATTCTTCTTTCTTTTATAAGGAGAATGTAATTGTAGGATATTACC
Organism: Chamaelirium japonicum; assembly: GCA_947650365.1. Taxonomy (NCBI): domain Eukaryota; kingdom Viridiplantae; phylum Streptophyta; class Magnoliopsida; order Liliales; family Melanthiaceae; genus Chamaelirium; species Chamaelirium japonicum. The sequence goes on from OX393554.1 coordinate 43,276,679, forward strand.
GTCAAATGCAAATGGAGAAGCTAGATCCTAGCCAATCATGGACAGAAATAATAAGCATAAGAATTAAGACAACATCGAAAAAAGAAGAGATACTAAAGCATGAAGTTCCTATGTTGTTAAATAAATAGCATATGTTAACAAGCCAACTAGTAGTAAGTAAAATTTTAACTATGATGTGGGGGAGGTATTTTTGGGATACTACTACCTCCCAGAGCTGGCTACTCACCCAAGGAGTAGCGACTCTGAACTCATCCCTCTCCTTCTAGCCCTAGGCTAGTGTGAGTTGAACCGAATGGGCTAGTGGGGACGGCCACTCATCCAGAGGAGTGGGCACCCACCAAAGACATTTTGACTCGACCTTCTACTTTGGGAAGATCCGAGACCATTAGTGTGGGTGTCCCAAGATTAGTCTTCTTGTTCTAGCTATTCTTGGTGTTATATATATATATATATATATATATATATATATATATATATATATATATATATGAGGACTGGGTTCCTATGACATGTCATAGGGAGTACCCTATGACATATGGTGAATTAGTAATGCTAGTATGTTTAGAATGTGCTGAATTTTTTAGAGGGTGATCACCTTACCTTAGATAGAATGTCCACAAAAAATCAAAGCATTCTAAAACTTGTTGGGGCATCAAATGCTAGAAGCTTTATCGGCCAGCCATTTTAACCGTTAAATTGAAAATCATATTTGATGCCTCTAGAAGTTTTAGAATGAACCGATTTTTTGTGGGAGTCCTATCTAAGATAGGGTGATCATCCTCATAAAAATTTAGAACATTCTAAATATTCTAGGGTTACTAACTCAACATATGTCATAGGGTACACCCTATGACATGTCATAGGAACTCATTTCCCTATATATATATATATATATATATATATATATATATATATATATATATATATATATATATATATATATATATATATATATATGAGAATACAGGGTATGAGCTGACAGCCCATTTTCAATTTAGGCTGTCAGCTGCTAGCCATTCGATTCCAACAATCCCGTCCGTCCGATTAAAAAAAAAAACATTTTACACCTCTCTCTGTGGATCGGACCACCCTCAACCCTCTCCCCCTCCCCCGACCTCACCTCTCCCCCTCCCCGACCAACCTCCGTCGAGCCACCTCCGGAACCCCCTTCCCCTCCGTCGGACGACCATCCCGCATGCCCCTTCCCCTCCGTCGAGCCACCTCCGGAACCCCCTCCGTCGAGCCACCCTCCCGCAGGCAGTCGGTGGTCGGGGGCTGCCGGTGGCCGGAGACGGAGGGGGCCAGTGGTCGGGGGCTGCCGGCAGCCGGAACCAGAAAGAGACAGAGAGAGAGGATGAGGGCGCCGGTGATCGGGGGCTGCCGGTGGCCGGAGCCGGAGGGGGCCAGTGGTCGGGGGCTGCCGGTGGCCGGATCCGGAGGTGGCTGGTGGCCAGATCCGGAGGGGGTCGGTGGTCGGGGGCTGCCGATGGCCGGAACCAGAAAGAGAGAGAGAGAGGGAGAGAGAAAGAGGATGAGGGCACCGGTGGTTGGGGGCTGCCGGTGGCCGGAGTCGGAGGGGGCCAGTGGTCGGGGGCTGCCGATGGCCGGAGCCGGAGGGGACGAGAGAGAGAGAGAGAGAGGATGGGCAGCGGTCTTCTCTCTCTCAGCGAACCAGTGGGAGAGAGAGAATGGGGATGGTGCATTTGTTTTTTTGTTTTTTTTTTTAATCGGACGGCAGATGATGAGGATTAGAGGGCTGTTAGCTGGCAGCCCAAACCAAGAAATGGGATGCCAGCCTATATCCCGTTTTCTCTCTCTCTCTCTCTCTCTCTCTCTCTCTCTATATATATATATATATATATATATATATATATATATATATATATATATATATATATATATATATATGATGCGATGCGGAATGCTTAAATTAATCCAAGTGCAGAATTTAACAACTAAATTCAGATTTCAGCATGTATAAATAAATTTCAGCAAAGACCTATGATCATAATTCACCATTCATTCACTACCAATCAGATTTAATGCAACGAAACAATAAAAGGGACAAGATGAACAGTAATTTCAGATTATAATACTGAATTCCAGCAATAAGAACAAGAACACTTTCAAATTAATAATCCAATGTCTCAAGAACATGAAAAGATCTAATCGAATAAACCCTAATGGATGAGACTCTCGGGAAAAACAGAATCCTAGGGATCCTACGGTGAAAACAGCAATAAGGCCGGTTACAGAAAGCAGGTTATCACATGAAGATTATCGAGGATCGATCTCACCGTGCTTTGGCCAATGCCGGCAGCTTTCCGGTACTCCATTGTTGCAGATGAAAGGCGCGGAAGGGGAGGCGTGGCTCAGAAGACGGGGTGAAGAAGCCGAGACGAGGGATCTTGAAGATGAAGAACTTCACGTCGATCTTCCGTGAAGCCGAAGACGAGTAGTGGAGCGACGGGGTAGAAGCGTGCGGAAGGAAGAAGTAGACAAGAAGCCGAGAGGATTTCTTCGGAAGGGATAACCGAACAAGCGCACACGCTTCTTCAATCTAGGGTTTCAATTTCAATTTTCATCTCCTTTGTGCGATTAGGGTTTTAGGCTTTATAGGGAAGCAACTAAAGAAAACAAAAAAAGGAAAGAAGAGAGAGAGAGGCCGGTCGGGTAGAGAGAGAGAGAGGGACGCGCGGGTGAGAAGGGGGAGTCGGGGGTGTCCGCGGGAGAGAGAGAGAGGGGCCAGCCGGTTGGGAATTTGGGTTAGGGTTTTGGGTTTTTGATTTCCATCGAATCTCATCCATTGAGATCTATCCTAACTTAAGATCTTACGGCCTAAAACCTAACACAGAAATGAGTCAGTTCGGCATCTGTGGCTCGAACCGGATGCGAACATGGCTCGCACCTACCCAAACCAGAAATAAAAACAGAAATATCTAACGATCCGCTGGTCGGATCGAAATAAAGTAAAAACCAAAACTGTGGGGCTTCAATTAAGCTTTCCACTGATGCAGACGGATCGACGATCGGGTTCCTGGATCTCCGGCGCGGTTGAAAATACACGATCAGCTGTAGAAAAACTGCACGTAGTGGGCTCGTCTGCATCAAGTCCCCCGGACTCAAAAGAACTCGACTCCTGTCGAGCAAGGTCCTGGATCCGGCGGGGGCTCTCCTGGTAGTATCGGCAGCCGCTGAATCCGCTCGAACTGCTCTCCCGGGTCTGGTGGCCAAGTAATCCACCTCAAGTATGCAGCAACTCCATCTCGTATCCCCTGCCCCTTGACGCCAAGCGAAGACCTGAAAGTCAACACCAACATCCTCCGCGGCACGATAAGATCGTCAAAAGACTCAGATAATTTCATGTGATAATAGGAATTCGGGTTGACATGAAATTCAAATGACATGTGAAAAGAAAGGCCGCGGGAGCATAATGTGCTGCGGGTCATCGGCTTGCGCAATAGGCAATGGTGTATCTGGAAGGCCATGGGGTGCGGGTGCATTATGTGGTGCTCGAGGTGGCCTGCGCACGGTGCAAAACAAGTGGATTCTAGATGACGAAGATATGTCATGCAATCATTGTCGGGATTCAGTGAAAAAAATGAGAAATTAAAATACTCATCATGCCACTTGTTATGATTTCGAAAAATTAAAAATGATGGGTTGTCTGAAATTTGAACGCATGATTCATAAGTATTTTGCATCGAAAAGTGATCAAACATGCCAATATCGTCGTTATTGCCTAATTCAACACTTGGATGACAATATGGATGCACATATGAATGATCTATGAATGTATGGAGGTCAGGCAAATGATGAATGCCTACAGACTCTAAATGCGATGTGCATGCAATGGAATGCAAAATGTTGTCTAATCCCTTCTCAATCGCTAGTGAACCAGATGAACACCCTACTAGATAATCAGCGAATGGGGGTATGGAATGTTTCTGATTCAGAAGAGCCTTGGGTGCATGGGGTGATGGAGACTGGCGAATAACCAGCAGTGGTGCAGTCATATCATCTTCCCCCAAGACTAACTCATTGACGTGTTCGCCCTCAGGCCCATGACTGTCCTCTTCCTTGTCATTGTCCACCAGATTTGTCTGTGGGTTGAATTGTCGTTGAGGACAATCGGCTGACTTGTGTCCTGGCTGATCTACTAATTCGTGCTCTTGTCGCAGGTTTTGGCAACTTCTGTTTTGGCTGATCTGCACGTAGTTTGCCATCAGATTTGTGCTCTGTTCCCTAACGCGACGACTAGTGCGCTCGGATACTTTCGAGGACGAATTCTGGAACACACTTTGTTTGGAATCGGAAGGGAGGAACTTCTGTTGCAGCTTTTCCCTCATGTGGGTCCAAGTGGAAATTTTATCTTTTCCTTTTCTACCCCTAGCGGTCTGCAACTGTTTCCACCAAACCAGTGCATGACCTTTCAGTTTAAGACTGACAAACTTAACTTGTTTGTCGCGGGGGATTTTCTTCCACTCGAAATACCGGTCGATATGCTCGGCCCACTCTAGAAACTCTTCGGGATCCGTCCGACCCCCGAACTCAGGAATTTCTATGTTGATGCTCTGATCCCAGTCCCAATGGGACTTCGATCTCCTATGAGTTCTGTTATTCCGCCTATCAGATCCATTAGAGGAACTGACGCTGGCTCCTCCTGACTCTAGGTCTAACGCACTATGCCCTGGCGACGCTCTAGTCCTGTGTTCCCGATGGGGTCGAGGTGGATTCTGGGATTTGGTGACAGCCAAGGTCAATTTTTCTATTTGGGTCTGAAGCCTACCCATGTGTTCCTGTTGCCTTATGAAGGCATCGTGCCAAGTGCGGGGTGGCAACGATCCAGCCATTATAGATTCTATCGACTCACTACAGAGAGAAAAGGAATGGTCCTAATATGTATGTGATCACGCGATGCGTGTTACTAAGTAATGCAAGATACAAACTAAAATGAAAATAGGGAAAATAAAAAAAAAAATTCCAGCAAACACGAGATGATGCGAGATGCGAGAGGACCGGCCGTTGCGTAAGGACGCGACGACTAGTGCGCTCTGATACCAACTTGATGCGATGCGGAATGCTTAAATTAATCCAAGTGCAGAATTTAACAACTAAATTCAGATTTCAGCATGTATAAATAAATTTCAGCAAAGACCTATGATCATAATTCACCATTCATTCACTACCAATCAGATTTAATGCAACGAAACAATAAAAGGGACAAGATGAACAGTAATTTCAGATTATAATACTGAATTCCAGCAATAAGAACAAGAACACTTTCAAATTAATAATCCAATGTCTCAAGAACATGAAAAGATCTAATCGAATAAACCCTAATGGATGAGACTCTCGGGAAAAACAGAATCCTAGGGATCCTACGGTGAAAACAGCAATAAGGCCGGTTACAGAAAGCAGGTTATCACATGAAGATTATCGAGGATCGATCTCACCGTGCTTTGGCCAATGCCGGCAGCTTTCCGGTACTCCATTGTTGCAGATGAAAGGCGCGGAAGGGGAGGCGTGGCTCAGAAGACGGGGTGAAGAAGCCGAGACGAGGGATCTTGAAGATGAAGAACTTCACGTCGATCTTCCGTGAAGCCGAAGACGAGTAGTGGAGCGACGGGGTAGAAGCGTGCGGAAGGAAGAAGTAGACAAGAAGCCGAGAGGATTTCTTCGGAAGGGATAACCGAACAAGCGCACACGCTTCTTCAATCTAGGGTTTCAATTTCAATTTTCATCTCCTTTGTGCGATTAGGGTTTTAGGCTTTATAGGGAAGCAACTAAAGAAAACAAAAAAAGGAAAGAAGAGAGAGAGAGGCCGGTCGGGTAGAGAGAGAGAGAGGGACGCGCGGGTGAGAAGGGGGAGTCGGGGGTGTCCGCGGGAGAGAGAGAGAGGGGCCAGCCGGTTGGGAATTTGGGTTAGGGTTTTGGGTTTTTGATTTCCATCGAATCTCATCCATTGAGATCTATCCTAACTTAAGATCTTACGGCCTAAAACCTAACACAGAAATGAGTCAGTTCGGCATCTGTGGCTCGAACCGGATGCGAACATGGCTCGCACCTACCCAAACCAGAAATAAAAACAGAAATATCTAACGATCCGCTGGTCGGATCGAAATAAAGTAAAAACCAAAACTGTGGGGCTTCAATTAAGCTTTCCACTGATGCAGACGGATCGACGATCGGGTTCCTGGATCTCCGGCGCGGTTGAAAATACACGATCAGCTGTAGAAAAACTGCACGTAGTGGGCTCGTCTGCATCAATATATATGAGGGCTGGGTTCCTATGACATGTCATAGGGAGTACCCTATGACATATGGTGAATTAGTAATGCTAGAATGTTTAGAATGTGCTGAATTTTTTTTAGGGTGATCACCTTACCTTAGATAGAATGTCCACAAAAAATCAAAGCATTCTAAAACTTGTTGGGGCATCAAATGCTAGAAGCTTTATCGGCCATCCATTTTAACCGTTAAATTGAAAATCATATTTGATGCCTCTAGAAGTTTTAGAATGAGCTGATTTTTTGCGAGGGTCCTATCTAAGATAGGGTGATCATCCTCAAAAAAATTCAGAACATTCTAAATATTCTAGGGTTACTAACTCACCATATGTCATAGGGTACTCCCTATGACATGTCATAGGAGCTCATTTCCCTATATATATATATATATATATATATATATATATATATATATATATATATATATATATATATATATATAGATGCACGCGGCAGGTGCATCGGACGGCTGTGGATCGCGGACCGCAGACCGCACCTAAGCATCCCTCTCTCTCTCTCTCTCTCTCTCTCTCTCTCTCTCTCTCTCTCTCTCTCTATATATATATATATATATATATATATATATATATATATATAGAGAGAGAGAGAGAGAGGACTATGGCCAGAGTCAGAGAATTATTTCATTATAATGGCAAGGTTCCTTCACTTACATCAAATGAGCAAAGGTTTAGCCCTCACTTTTGTGCCCCTAGCTCCCCTTTATGTGGAAGTTGGAAGAGGAAAGCCTTACAACATACGACACATGTCTCCCCATATGTTACTTTTACAGTGGTTGGGCTAGTAGCCGTCGTGTTCTGACAAATATTGCATGTTGGCTGGTGCGGTAGCTTATGCCACGAATTACTCCACATGGTGATGTTTGGTCTAGACGGAGTGAGTTTGTTGAGGCAGAGCGTGCAGGTCCTCCACGTGTCCTCATCCCTATTGTGTTGCATTGAGGCTCTTCTGTGGTCTCAAGCTAGTAGCTGCTTCAGGCTACTATGGGGGTGTTTGGCATCGTTCTGGACCCATCGGTTTCTATCCGTTGTTCCATATTTCAAACTCAACGATATTATTTGTTCCGGTGGAATGAAGGACTTGGGAACGATAATTTACCACTCTGTCCGTTCTATGCTAATTAGAACGTTGAACCATCAAATTACATTGGAAATAGTAATTGACGGGAATACCCTCTTCTAGATGAGGTTTAAGTGGAACATCAATTCCTCATGCCAAACACCCCCTTTGTTGCTCCAGGACTCTTCTGCGATCTCAGGGTAGTAGTTGTCTTGGGCAACTATGCTGCTCCGGGACTCTTCTGTGATCTTGGGCTAGTAGGTGTCTTGGGCTACTGTGCCACTTTGGGATTCTTCTGCAGTTTGGGCTACTAGCTGTCTTGGAATGATTTGGGCTTGTAGCTGCCTCTGGCTCGGAATGAGCACCAGCCATATGTGTTTGTCCCCCCCCCCCCCCCCCCCCCCGAACTCTTGGGAGTTACCAACCTTTGTCGAGTATCCCTTCATGATTGTGCTGGTGACCTTCGGTGTATCACAAAATATCGCATATGGGAAGGCAGTAAAAGACGTATCGAAAGAGATTCCCATGAGCTCTTGTTGGCAGATAACGAAATTTATGCAAAATTTCAACAAAATTTTGACAAAATTTGGCCATATTTGCTTATTCAATAGGACAATGGCAGTGCCCTTTCTCTCAATGTTCTACAACCAATAGATATGCATTTATATTGCTTTAGGGTTGTGGCCTGTGGGTGGTGACAAAATATTTCTTTAATTGTTGGGGTATATTTTAGCGAGTGTACATACAAAATCTATCTTTTAATCAATATTTCCATTATTTCTTTTTTTAGACAAAGTTGAGAAGAGAAAGAGTGACCGAGTGACGGTGCCTTGAAGGTACCAAAGAATCCGTAAGAGGGCATCGTAGTAAGCAGAGCGAGGGACTTCGACAAACTGGCTGACAATGCAACTACATGGGCAATATCGGGCTTGGTGATGCAGAGATAGACCAGTTGACCAACAATCTCTCTGTACCGAGTAGGATCCGAAAGATGCTCGTCATTTGTAGGTCGGAGCTTCACATAAAGCTCGAGTGGAGTGTCAACGGTGCGATCATCAGAAAGAGTAGCTCGATTAAGGATGAAAGCAGTATACTTCTGTTGGGAGAGCAGAATCCCTTGCTCGCCCTGAGCAAACTCAAGGACAAAAAAGTAGCGCAAAGGACAAAGATTCATCTGAAACTGATTCCAGAGATGTTGCTAAAGCGAGGCTATGGTACCCGAATCGTCACCTATAAGGATCATATTAACCACATAGAGGAGAAGGATAGCCCGGCCCTGCGCAAGAACCACACAAACAGAGAGTGATCCTGGGAACTCTAGACAAAACCGACCTCTGTAACTGCACGACAAAAGCGCTCAAACCAGGCTCAAGGAGCCTGTTTGAGCCCGTATGTGGCTCGACGGGGACAACAAAACATGTCGATGAGAAGTGTTAAAACCTGGAGGAGGCTACATATAGACAATCTCGAAGAGATCATCGTGAAGAAAGGCATTCTTCACATCCATATGAAGAAGCGGCCACCGTCAAACAACAGTGGTTGCCAAAAAGTCTGAATCGTGGTCTACACCACAGGCGTGAAGGTCTCCTCGTAGTCGATCTCGTGCTTTTATGTAAAATCATTGGCCACCAACCGAGCTTTGTCCCGATCAATGGATCCATCAGGTCGTCGCTTAATCATGTAGACCCATTTAAAACTAACATGCTCAACACCAATAGGGAGTGGGACGACGTCTCAAGTCTGAGTCTCCTCGAAAATCTGAAACTCCTCCGCCATAGCCTACCACCACTGAGGGAACTGAACGGCCTCGCGGTAGAACTGAGGTTCTTGGTCAGAGTGAAGGGCAGTAAGAAAGGCGGTAAACTAGGACCAGTAGAAGTTGACAGTAGCAAAGCCAAAGCGGTAAGGTGGACAAGAGTCAAAGCAAGAGTGGTCAGGTAGACGGTGCTCGCGCTGAGGGTAGTGGGACAACAGACAGAGATCCTCGATCGGCAGAGACTGGCTAGGTGTAGTAGGCGAAGTACCAGAGATGTCAAGATCACTAGTACCAGAGGAATGAACCTCCATCTGAGGAAAGGAAAGGGGCAGGAGCGTGCCTACAAGGGTAAGCCTAAGAAAGAGGGTAGCAACTCGACGATGAGAGTACGACACAAAAGGAGGAGAGGGATCCCCAGAAGAGTTCCCATAAACAGGGGGAGCAACAGAGGTGGATGGGTAAAAAGGTGGAAGACTCAAGATTCGGAGACAAGGTGAGAGGAGTCTCCAGAATGGCGAGGTCTTGAGGCGAAGAGTAGTAAGGGGCATTATCGACAAATGAGGCGTGTTAGGAGATGCGAAGGCGACGAGTCAAGGGGTCATAGCAACGATAACTTTTGTGCTCGACACTGATCTTCAAGAGGACGCACTTAGTTGCCCTTTCGGACAGTTTTGTGCGCTCATGGGGTGGAAGGGGGACAAAACAGGTGCATCCGAAGGTCCAAACCATATTGTAGTCAGGAGGAGAGGAGAAAAGGCGCTCGTGAGAGGACAAACCACCCGGGAGAACAAACGAAGGGGTGATGTTGATGAGGTTGACTGAGGTCAAGGCAACATCAGCCCATAATATACGAGGAATATAGCCAAAGAGAAGAAGAGCGTGCATAGTCTCAATAATGTGGCGGTGCTTCCTCTCAGATACTCTGTTCTGTTCGTGAGTATGAGGGTATGAGTGCTGGAAGAGAGTTCCATTGGACTGTAGAAGGGCCCGCATAGCAGAGGAGAGATACTCAAGGACACAATCAGACCGAAAGGTCTTGATGCGACAACTGAACTATGTGTGGACCTTCGAAGAAAAAGTTTGATAGACTTGAAGAACTTCAGAGCGGTGTTAGAAGTAAACCCAGGTGTACGTATTGAAGTCATCAACAAAAGAAATATAGTAGCAAAATCCACATATTGATGGCAGATATTGGAGTGCACCAGGTTAAATGGACTACTACTGCGAGTAAGAATAGAAGAAAAGGAAAGAACTTCAAGCTTGGCGAGCTTGCAATCTGAACAAACAGAGAGAGAAAAGAAAGGACTTCGACCGAGAGCGCCAGAATTAATGAGGCGGGAAGCCAAGGCCCATAAATCTGGCCCAATCGTCAATCCACAGATTGGCGTCAAAAGTGAGAGCACCACAGAACCCAGAAGGAGGGGGGGTGGAAAGGTGAAGGTGATCAAGGTGCAACCTGCTTGCCATGCAACCCGAACCGACCATCCGACCAGTACGAGGATCCTACACAACACAAGAAAAGGAGTCAAGCAACTCTGTATCCAAAATCACACAAGCTGTTAATAGAAATAAGGTTCATGAGAAGTTGAGGAGCATGAAACACAAAGGGAAGAAAGGGGCGTCTTGTAGGATCCGAGGTAATTGTGATGGACCCAGATTGTTTGAAGGATAGGAGAGAACCATCGGCAATTTGAATTGGTGGGATGTATGGTGCAAGCTGGCAGACAGAGAGCACATAAGCGTCGTGTCATGTGATGCAAGGCTCCAGGATCCAGGTGGCAGAGATACCCGACATGGCAAAAAGGGCAAGACTAGGTTTGAGATTTCGATTTTGTGTCTGGTTTCGATCTTGACCAAAACCGAAATTTCGGTATTCGGTCGAAATGTGGAAATTTCGAAATTGTAAAAAAAAGGTCGAATTTGCGGATTTTTATTTTATTTTAAATTTAAGTCTTTATAGTTGTGCATACATATTTACGTGAATATTTTGAAAAAAACACACACCAAACACATAGTAAGCTCGCATGGATCATGATAACCAAAGTCCTAGTTTACTAAGACCTTAAAAAACAAATTGCACTATCTTGCAATTCAACTAGCGGATGGCATCGTGGTGCTGCATCACTTAGGTTATTCATGTCAACTTCATCATAACCATGACAATCTTTTCCCAAAATTGAATGAAGAAGGCTTCCTAATTTTCCCATACTTTTGGAAGTACTGTTGCTACTGATACTAGCCCCAATTAGTAGGCTCATAGCTTATTTGTTATCTTTAAGGTATTCAACAAGACTTTTTGAAAATATCATTGTATCCCATAAAAATGTGTCAATATACTAAGACCTTAAAAAACAAATTGCACTATCAAATAACATATGAGACCGAGTTTACAATTAAAGAAATCATTGTTTGAAACTCACCAACAAGTTTGATATCGGTGTTATCCACCAACCACTGTGCACCATCCTTCATAAATCCGACAAAGCTTGAATCAAACTCTTTCTTCCACATAAGTTGCCTGCAAAGAAATTTAACATATATGAGGACTGTACTTATCTACATCAATCATACCTTATTCTAGTGTAAAACTAGCTCAAGAGATACATTATCTGTTCAAAATATTCATTAAACGAATATATCTAATATCTTGTACGAGATCCCCACGATACTAGAAATTATCACAAATTTGAGACTTGCATTTAGTTTCTCATGGCTTGTGAATTCCCATCTTTGATGTAGATAACCTCTTTGGGTTTTGTTTATCTGTTTCCACTTATGTACCATTAGGGCAGTTAGACTAGTCTTTTTTCTTCCCACTTTTCTAATAAAATTCCCTTTGATGTTTGAAACAAGTTAAAAGGCTAATCACCAAGTGCAGAAATTTCTCCTACAAGTTCTATATCTACAAAGGGTTGATCACCCCAAGGTAATGATTCTGATTCGAAGAACCATCGCATGCGAATAGTAAGATTAAATTTTTAATCCAATCCTACAATATGTTTCATCATAATTTTATTCATCATTCATTAATGAAAAAGTAGGGCTTGGGGCCTTTTTAGAAACTACCGAGACATACAAAAACGAATAGAACTAGTAATATTAATAGGTATAGACTTAGGGCTAATTCTATTCATGTTGGACAATTAAGAAAAGAAAATTGAAGGATTTAGATCACTATAAGCTACCACATCTGAAAACTTAAATTGTTAGATTTCATATACCATTCTAGATTCCCAGGACAGCAATAGTAAGTACTCACTCTAGTACGACAAAGGCTCCCAGGTGATCTTGTTTTGCAACTAGCATAACCGATAATATAAATTTCTGGGGTCAGAAATTCTAGGGTCAGTGGTTGGAAATACAGCAATGAGCAATTCCTTTTCGAAGATCCAACATCAAATCAAAATGCATGATCAACCTTCTTATACCGTGCAAGTTGGAGAGAAAGAAGCGCAGAGATGTGATATTCCTTGCCAGGGCAATAGCTATATACAGACACAGAATAGACTAATACCTTCATCACAAAGGGACTCAGCATGCATGGAATCAAATGTCGACATATTCCATACAAAATGATCAAAATGTCTTTTCTTCTCTTTTTAGGATCTGACAAATTTTCCCTAGTACCAAATTCCGGTACAACATCATGAAATGTCAACCGAAATGACCGGCATTTTATTGAAATCTGACATACTGTATTTTTCAAACAAATTCACTGAAATTTTGCATCTTTTCAGTAAAAAAATCCTTCTATTTCAGAGAAAATTCAATATTTTTCCTCCATTCCGATTTTTTTGATCCTAATAGAGTGATAATTGATCAACATTTGACCGAAATCAACCAAAATTTAACCAAATTTCGACAGAATACCACTGAAATCTTTCCTTGAAAAATACAAATTCCATTGCCATTTATTGGAAATCCGGCAAATTTCTTTCTTTTCTTTTTTTTTCCAGGCCGAAATAAACATCTAAATCAATATTTAAAACCTTGTTCACACTTACTTTATACTGATGCATAAACTTGTTATTAGTGAGCAAACAATGCACATATACACCACTAATTTCTCTTACAGACAATCAATAACACTTCCTACATGTTAATATATATAGTAGGTTATACATATAAGTTAGGTGTACAGGACACATTCCCTAGACATGTATGATGCCTATATATTCGTGGCTATTGCCCTAATGAGAATTATCCGTAATTCTCCCAAACCCTAGCCATCTCTCTCTCTTACCTCCTAGGGTTGTGGTAACATGGTATCAGAGCGGGTCTAATCCTCACGCCTTTCGCTGCCTTCCTCCTCGATTCGGCAACCTTGCTTGCACCCGTGACGAGCTCGCATCGAGCTTGCCGCCTTGCGCGGCTGCGCCCGATCCCGCTACAGCCCCGCCGGTCGTACGGCCTCCTGCACCCGAGCCCCTGCAGCTCGATCCTGTCGACCAAGCCCCTATCGCTCGAGCCGCTACAGCCCTACCACCCAAGCCCACTGGCCTCCTGTGCCTCCTGCACCCGCTGCAACCCCGCCGGTCGTCCGGCCTCCTATGCCCGAGCCCTTGCCACCCAATCCCGTCGGCCACCTGCGCTTGTCAGACCTCCCACACCCGCCAGCTTCTACACCCGCTGCAGCCCCCCGCCGACCCTCCGCCTATGCTCCGTGGGCCCTCCACCTCCTGCGCCCAGTGCCCACCGGCCTCCTGAGCACGCTGCAACCATCGCCGGCCCTCTGTCTCTTGCACCCACCGGCCATTTCGCCTCTTGTGCCCGCCGGACCTCCGGCCCTTCGCAGCCCGCACCCACCGACTCTCGTCCTGCCCCGCCGGCCCCTCCTGTCACCGGGTCTCTTGCAAACCGACCCTCCGCGCCCGTCGACCCTCCACTACTCGTGCCAAGTAGTGTACTCCTCTGCTGACCGAGTCTCTGCGTCTCGATGGCAACTTCGGATCAGTCCTTGATGACGACCCATGTTCAGTTCTCGCCGACGCCACTCGAGCAGACACGGGATTTCCTCCCTGTCTCGACAGACTTTCCCCTAATCACGATAGCTGACTGGACTGTGTGGTCTGCCACCGTCCAGAGTGTCCTAAATGGTCGGGCTCTGTATGGGTATCTTGACGGCTCTACACCTGCTCCTGCTGCTACATCTGGAGCAGGGACTTCTGACACCTGGACCCTTTGTGATCGTCGTGTCCGGGTGTTTCTCGTTGCCTCAGTTGACCGCTTGCTTCGGACCGACCTTGTCACCTTCGCTACTGCAGCAGAGATCTGCGCTCATCTCACGGAGTGCTTTGTAGAGCAGAGCGAGGCCTGTGAGTATTAGCTTCTATCTCAGGCCCAGTCTGCTCAGCAGGGGGAGCAGATGATTCAACAGTTTCACAGCCTTATGCGCGGCTACTGGCGTGCGCTCAGGCTTTGGAGCCCCCTCTGCTAGAGGTTTCTAGAGTCAGTGCCTCCTGGCGCGAGCTGCAGTTCTTTCGGGAGCGATAACTCTTCCAGTTTCTAATGGCAATTCGTCCTAAGTTCTTTTCCCTCGCAGGACAATTGATCCATAGGGATCCCCTTCCTCGCCTTGATGCTGTTGTAGCTAAGCTTATTGCCGAGGAGACCAGTCTTCATACTGTTGCAGGCTTGCAGCTCGTCGGACCTCTATATCCTCCAGTTTTGAGGGTGTTCTTGCTGCTGCTCTACCTTCTGAGACCTATTTCCACTTCTCCGCTTTCTCGCTGTCCCTCCCGTTTCTCTGGCACGTCCGGTGGCCCGCCTGACACTCGAAGGTGCACCCACTGTGGCAAGCCGAGACATATGGTAGACTCCTCTTAGCAGCTTCATTCAGAGAAGCGTGCCGGGCCATCTAACCGTGGTTGACCCATTGCTGCAATTGCAGGCGCCCCTACCGCTAAGCTACTACGACGGATCGCCTTCAGCGTCTCAAGATGCACTTTGAGCAGTTCTTTCTGCAGCCTACCTCTGGCTCCTCTAGGCTCTCAGCATTCTCTGCCACCTCGGGTACCTCTACACCTTGGATTATGGACTCTGAGGCCTCTATCACATGACCCCGGACCACTCCATCCTTACTGTATGTTCACCTGCCTCCCGCATTCCTCCGATCCACACTGCAAATGGCCATTATTGTCAAAGCGCGCGCCTGGGCGCCCAGAGATAGCTAGGCCCCAATGCGCCTAGGCGAACAACACTAAGCGGTGGCCTAGATGCGCTTAGGCGCACGCCTAGTTTTAGGCATTGATTTTTTTTTAAGTAAAACCCAACCCGCCCCCATCTTCTTTGTTTATTTTGTTGTTGTATATTTGTTTATACTATGCGTTCATTGTGTTGCATGCATTTGATTAGAATATGCTCAATTTTATGTTGGCAAGTGTTTGTATTCTATTTGTTTCTTGTATTGTTTACTTGTTAATACTATGTATGTGCAGTCAAAGTCGGTAGTCGGCCCTAGTCGGCCAAGGGCCGACTAGGACTAGTCGGGACTAGTCAGCCAAAACTTATTCTAACCCCTCCCCCCCCTCCCTAAACATATATGATATATGAACTAGCATAAATGTCAATAAGTATATGATAGTCGGTTAATAACAATACATACCTTCACACTTCACAGCATGGGTATAAATACATAAGTAATAGTCTAACATAACACAGTTGTATTGGCTTCATGCTCATGTCAAAAGACTCAGAACAAAGAATTCATCACAATATTTGTTTGATGATGTTTAATCAGTGAACAACCCCAATTTTGATTATAGGGTTATATGGATATCAACAAATAAACTAATTATTTGTCTATGTTTTTATCTGAGATTCTCAGGTGCTCAACAGATGATTACATGGAAGAGCCATAGTTGTGAGTCTTGCGACTCAAGACTTTGAGCCAATGTAAAAAAATCCAAACAAAATTGCTTGCAAAGATTCCTTTCAAAAAAAAAATTGCTTGCAAAATGCTGCCTGGGGACTAGTCGGCAGTCGTTAGTCAGGGACTAGTCGGGATTCTGCCCAGCAATGACGGAATCGAAATTAATCGGTCGGCAGAATGCCGCCCAGGGACTAGTCGGGGACTAGTCGCCGACTTTGATAGCATAGTGTATGTGTCATTGTGTTGCATGCATTTGACTAGAATATGCTCAATTCCATCATTTTCATGTAAGTAAGATGTTATATTGCTGCCTATTACATATATATCAGCACGTATAGACTATACATATATACCCGTGCCTGGAGGATGCCTATGCACATAAGGTCACGCCTAGGCTCCCTCAGGGCGCCGAGCCTCGCGTTGACACCTTGACACTATGCAGATGGCTCCCTTTTAGCAATCTCGCAGACTAGGTCCATCACTACCGCCTCAGACCCTACTGGTCTTCTCTCTACCTTTTGTCTTGCATGCACCTCAGCTTTGCATGAATTTAATTTCTATTAGCAGCCTATGTGACTCCGGCCTGACAACCACTTTTTCTTCCGTGTTGTGCAGGATTCATGCTCGGGATAAAGGATTTGTGCTGCTCATAGGGCTGGCGGACTATACCACCTGGAGTATCTTCATCTACCTGTTATCCCTCCTCTGATCTTCTGTGGTGTTGTCTCTTCTGATGCCGACCTGTGGCACAGGAGATTAGATCATGTGTCTGAATCTTGGCTTAAAAGTCTTGTCCAGTCTAGAGCTTTAGGCCGAGGTTCCTTTTCTACTCTTTCTTTTTGTACGGGATGTCAGTTGGCTAAGCATTCAACAAGCCCCTTTTATTCCAGTTTGTCGAGGTCCTGTAGTCCATTGGATCTCGTGCACTCCAATATTTGGGGTTCTGCACCTTTATCTTCTATGAATAGTTATCTTTACTATGTTAGTTTTATTGATGATTATTCACGTTTCACGTGGATTTATCTCCTTCGTCAACGATCTGACAATCCTGAGGTTTATCAGACCTTCACAGCCATAATTCATACTCAGTTCCATGATCGTATCAAGACCCTCCGGTCTGATTGCGCCCGTGAGTACCTCTCCTCTACTATGAGCTCTATTCTTCAATCCCATGGGACTCTCTTCCAACAATTTTTCCCCCACACTCATGAGCAGAACGGGGTTGCTGAGAGAAAACATTGTCACATCCTTGAGACAGCTCGTACTTAGCTTCTCTCCTTGTTCGTTCCTCGCACCTTCTGGGCAGAGGCCATTTTGACCTCTGTCAACCTCATTAACATCATCCCCTCCTCAGTCCTCTCGGGTGTTTCTCCTCATGAGCGTTTCTATGGCACCCCTCCCGACTACAGTATACTGCGTACTTTTGGGTGCACGTACTTTGTCCTTATTCCTTCCCATGAGCATAACAAGCTTTCAGATAGGTCCACTCAGTGTGTGCTCTTGGGGCTTAGTTCTGAGCACAAGAGGTATCGTTGCTATGACCCCTTGGCTCATTGTCTTTGCATCTCTCGATATATTTCCTTTATCGAGGATATTCCCTATTACTCAGTTGTATCTCAAGATCTCACCTTTCTTGCGATACCTACTGCTCCCTCCTTCGTGTCTCGTCCTTCTAGACACTCTCTCCTCTTGCTATCGCTTCTTCTCTTGCTCCTGCTCTTGAGCCTTTACCTCCTGTTACAGTAATAACCCCTCCTTCTCCTCCTTCCGTCTCAGATGATGTTTCTCATGTGTCTCCTTCCTCTCTCTTGGATCCTTCGTCCCCTTCACGTGTTTCACCCTTTCCTCAGGTGTATTTTCGTCATCGTCAGCTTGTCCCATTGCTTGTCCCACCTTCGTTTGACAGTAACTCCTCTGGTACGCCGTCTACTTCGAGCAGCCTTTCTCTAACAGATGTGAATCCTAACACTCCTCGCTATTCCCAGCGCGAGCGCCGCCACCCCAACCACTTTGGCTACTCTCCTGACCGTTTTGGTTTTGCTGCAGTCACTTCCTACTCGCCTCAATTTTCTGCTTACCTTACTTCTCTTCACACAGACAAAAAAATCAGGTCCTACAGAAAAGCACTGCAGCACCCTGTGTGGCAGCAGGCTATGGCTGAGGAGTTCCAGGCCTTTGAGCAAACTCAGACATGGGAGATTGTCCCTCTGCCCGCTGTTGTTGAGCCCATTAGCTGCAAGTGGGTCTTCAAGATCAAGCATCGTCCGGATGGCTCCATTGATCAGTACAAGGCCCGTCTCGCTGCCAGAGGTTTCACTCAGGAGTATGGGATTGATTATGACGAGACTTTTGCTCCGGTGGCTCAGATGACCACCATTCGGACCCTCCTCAATGTTGTTGCTGCTCGAGGTTGGCCCCTACTTCAGATGGATGTGAAGAATGCGTTTCTTCACAGTGATCTCTACTAGGTTGTCTATATGCAGCCTCCTTCTGGTCTCAGCACACCTTCTCAGCACGTCTGTCATCTCCATCGTGTTATTTATGGACTCAAACAGGCACCTCGTGCCTGGTTTAAGCATTTTCGTCATGCACTTACTGAGATTGACTTTGTGGAGAGCTTCCATGATCACTCTATGTTCGTGTGGACTTCCTCCTAGTGTCGGGCCATCATTCTTCTGTATGTCGATGACATGATCCTTACTGGCGACGACTATAATACCCTAGCCTCTCTTCAGCAGCATCTTCGGAGTCAGTTTCAGATGAAGGATCTTGGTCCTCTGCGTTACTTTCTTGACCTGTAGGTTGCTATGCTTTCTTAGCAGAAGTATACGGCTGACATCCTTAGCCGTGTTGTTCTTTCTGACTGTCGTACGGTTGACACTCCTCTTGAGGTTGATGTGAAATTATGCCCTGCTAATGGTGAGCTCCTCTCATATCCTACCAGGTACCGAGAAATAGTTGGTCAGCTTGTTTATCTTTGCATCACCCGGCCAAATATTGCTCATGCAGTCAGTATTCTTAGCTAGTTCATGAATGCACATCACTCGGCTCATTATGTTGCTCTCCTATGGGTTCTTCGGTACCTTCGCGGCACTATTACCAGGTTGCTTCTTTTCCCCTCGACCTCCTCTATGATTCTTCGTTCATATTCAGATGTTGACTGGGCCGGTGACCCAACTACTCGTCGTTCAATTACTGGATATTGTCTGTTTATGGGTGACTCTTTTATCTCTTGAATGAGCAAGAAGCAGAAGGTTGTCTCGCTCTTCAACATTGAGGCCGAGTTTCATGCCATGGCCACTACTACTAAGGAGATTGTTCATCTACGGCGTCTTCTTCGAGATCTTGGTGTCGATACTTCTGGCCCTACGGCTCTTCATTGCGATAACAAGAGTGCTATTCAGATTGTCAGCAATCTGGTTTTTCATGAGCGGACAAAGCACATTAAGCTCGACTGTTACTTCTCCAAAAAGCAGTACGAGGTTGAGACCAATTATGTGCCCTATGTGTCATCCACAGAGCAGATTGCTGATTTTTTCACGAAGTCACATCCCTCTCCTCGTTTTCGGTTTCTTATTAGCAAACTCTTAGTGTTTGATCCACCGTGAGTTTGAAGGGGGGTGTTAATGTATATTGTAGGTTATACATATAAGTTATGTGTACAGGACTCATTCCCTACACATGTATGAGCCTATATAATCGTGGCTATTGCCCTAATGAGAATCATCCGTCATTCTCCCAAACCCTAGCCATCTCTCTCTCTCTCTCTCTCTCTCTCTCTCTCTCTCTCTCTCTCTCTCTCTCTCTCTCCTAGGGTTGTGGTAACACTACAATTTGATGGATTTACAAATCTTCATATATTATTTGTACTAATACATGACTAATCTCCTTAGTGATTTGCAAAGGATGTGCCATGGATGAGAGCTTAATTTCAAAGATGAACTAAACAAAATAATTTTTTCCTGAAATATGTTGATTGTTGTTGGTTGAAAGTGGTATCAAACCTTTGAATTGTTAGAAGGAGATTACAAAGTTACCACATAAGAAGTACCTGTCTGTGTTTAATGTTCTGAAAAGCACACGACGAACTCCTCTAGGAATATGTAGAGACTTCATCACTTCAGCTGCATAAAGTACAATTCTCACTTCCTGAATTATAGAAAATCATTGTTCTCTAAAATATAGAAAAAAATTAACACTCCAACGAGAAATAGTAGCTACTGTTAAAGGAGCGATGTAATATGTGACTTTTTGTACCAGGACTAACATTAGATGGATCATCTTTAAACAACAATCTGCTGATGCAAAACATTGAGTTTACATATTCAATTGTGTGCAAGTTCTCAGCATATAAATAGGGCATAGAAAATCAAGCAGGTTGGCATCCTAACTTCTTTTTCCATTTCTTACGTGCAATCAACGACCTTCCTATGTATAAAAGCTTGGAAATGCACAAAAGT
>OX393554.1:43302132-43594632 GCA_947650365.1 Chamaelirium japonicum
GCGTGCGTCGCGGCAAGATGGGCAGCAGATCGGTGCGAGCAAGTGGAGTCACATTGATACGGACAAAGCCAGTGCGTGCTAGCAGCGGCATCACGGGAGGGCTGGGAGAAGGCGTGCGAAAGGAGCCGAGCACCACAGCAGCAACGTGGGAGGGTCGGGAGCAGACACATGAAAGGAGTCGAGTGGGCGATGTCGCAACAGTGACAGGCAGGGCCGCACGGGATCTTCTCCACCAAGAGAGAGAGAGAGAGTGAGAGAGGCTCGGGATCAGAGATCTAATACCATATTACAACTATAGGAGAGAGAAAGAGAGAGAGAGAGAGAGAGAGGCTTGAGTTTGGAGACAATGAACTTACTCTAGGCCAATGGGTCGTATATATACAAAGTTGCATGACTTGCCTCATGGGAAGCTCATACAGTAGTATGGTGTATACACACTCATCTATACAAATATGTATAACATAGATTATTCAAATTCCACACCATTCACAAAAACATCAAGGTCTGTAAAAAAAATTTGAGACACAAATTCGCATAATTTGAATCAACTATATCTATTAGAAATTCAGGTCATTATATAAGAGGCACTTTTATGGAAGAGACGGGCTTAGATGTTGTTGAAGGTTCAAAACAAAAAGAAACGCTAATATAAAACAGATGGAAGACGTGAAAAAAAGGACAGGCATAAGGCTGCGGCCGGTGGATGCTTTATAAGAACAATTATGAAGGATTCTAAAGTTGACCACAATTAGCTGGGATAAGGCTTGATAGGAAAACTAAAGCTTATAATTGTGGTATTTCTATGGGCGAGCATGATGATGAACTTATCAACAATTTTCTTAATTTGTGAAACTTCTTTGAAATACTTTATTTCTTTCTTCTTGATTTCTCCAAGAATTTTCCTTTTGATCTTGCCCTTGCTAAATAAAGTTCAATTAGTCCTAGAATTTCTCTCTGACTATGGAGTATCTTAAGTCTAAAGCATGGTTCGAGGGCTCTCTTTCACCACTAAATATAATTATTTCATTTATGATAAAAGATTCATAAATGAGCTCTTCATACATCAAATTTGATTCATCTTTGTTAGAAAAATCTATTGGAAATTGATTGTTGTTGCGGATTAACAAGAATTTCAGAAAATAGATAGTTGTTGGTACAATTTATTGCAAAAATAAATAAAAATTGATCTTTTGCATTGAACAAGATTGATTTCAACATATGTTTGTCCAAATCTAAACCCAACCCCAATTCTCAAACCTTGGTCCAAAGTCCCAAGCACCAAGGTCCATCAAAGCAAATTTCCAATTTCATGAACATATTCCGGTGCAGGCAATTTGTGGCCCTAATTCTGTTTCAATCAAAGAATTCAATGTGTAGACCTATATAACTAAGCACAGTAACAATGCCTATATTTTAATCACAGTGAGGTTATGGATACTACCTTTTAAATTGGTGTAGTGGAAGAATAAGGCTCTCAACACAGTTCTAGTTAGCATGATTTTACAAAGTGTTATAAACAGAAACATTGTGCAGCGTATGACGCTCAAATAATATGCATTTAAGACTTAGTAGATATGTAAAACATCAAAAAGCAAAGTAAATTCTAGACAAATGAGGCTCTTCATTCAATTAGACACCGCAAGATATGTTACAGGCGCTTAAAGGGAACAAAACAAAATTTTGTATTACTAATGTGTTTTAGAATTTAGAAGGGAAGAATATAATCATATAAATTTTTTTCCTCATAAACATGTTGGAAATATAGAAGCTATAAGCCTATAAACTCATTCCTGTTGTGTCAGAGTAGTTTAGAGGCCATGTTTACCTGTTATGTTCTGATCCCTAGGAACATCTACTAATAGTGCAGGACCTGTTTGAAAATCAACCATAAGTATGTTCAGTGATACAAAAGCAAGTAATAGATGTTATTTAAAATAAGTGAACCGCACAGAATCATGAGAAAGGAGGAGAGAATTTGCAAAGATTCCAAACCAAATTCAACAAAGAGCAGCTAGCATTTAGAATAAGATCTATGACAGTCAAAATGAGAGCTGCCCTATTCCGGTTAGTCATCAAATTATTATTCTACAATTTACTTCCAAGCAAAAATATATGTAATAACGCTTCAGCAATCAAGTAATAATGATTTACCAACAGGTTGTAACACCTATTAATATTCTTAAGCAACATGGTGGTCTGGGTTCTTTGCAAACAACCAAACTGGTTTCTTCATTAGGTCTCCTCTTCATAACCACATTGATAAATGACGTAGAATATCCTCTCTCTCTCTCTCTCTCTCTCTCTCTCTCTCTCTCTCTCTCTCTCTCTCTCTCTCTCTCTCTCTCTCTCTCTATATATATATATATATATATATATATATATATATATATATATATATATATATATATATAGGGGCATGCTATGCTGTGGCATGCGGTAAGTGCAGCACCGCACCGCAGCATGCACGCAGCGGTGCATCAGACGGCAGCGGTGCGGTGCCGCACTTACCGCATGCCGCACTATAGCATCTCTCTCTCTCTCTCTCTCTCTCTCTCTCTCTCTCTCTCTCTCTCTCTCTCTCTATATATATATATATATATATATATATATATATATATATATATATATATATATATATATATATATATATATATATATATATATATATATATATACAAAACCGTAGCCGTCTAATGCACCGCTGCGTGCATGCGATGCACGCAACGCGTGCATCAAACGACTGTGGTGCGGTGCCACACGTACCGCATGCCGCATTATAGCATGCCCCTATCTATCTATCTATCTATATATCTATATATATATATATATATATATATATATATATATATATATATATATAACTGCGGACGGCAATTTCTGCCGTCCGCAGTCACCGTTAAAATTGCTTCGACCATTTGACCCCCCTAGAAGTTTTGGAATTTGATGAAAATTGGTGAGGATGATCATCTTATATTAGGCAACAACCTCACCAAATTTCATCAAATCCCATAACTTCTTGGGGGGTCAAAATATCCACAGCTTACTTTCCCCCCCCCCCCCGGCAGCCCACAGCTCACTGTAACAGCCCTCATATTATATATAAATATATATATATGATCTTCAATGAACTTGATTAAGCCTCCTAAAAAGAGTTCGATATCAAAAATATATATACTGATTTTTTTGTATTTACTGAGTATTTTTAACTGCTATTGACAAGGTATTCTCGATGATTCACAAATACTCTATATCTTAACAAGAAACAATGGAAATCACTGAAGTTCATGACAGACATGCCCAAGGTTCGATGTATCATCACAACTTATGTGGTCCCCCTGGTCTGTGTACGTACCATACCAACACATTATCACCATGATATGCCACTGAATCGTACCAAACGCAATTGAACTTAATTGTTTAACAAGGAATCAGGTATAGACAACTTATTTTGCCATTATAGGTCGTAAACCACTATAGTACATGTAATAGTCCCAAACAACTTATCTGATGAATGGTTATGACTTATGACTTATGACAGTAAAATAAACCACATGTTGGAAATGATCCCCAATCACGTTAAACCTAACAAAACCAAGCTTCAGTAACATATTACTTTGAACACCTCTATCCTAAGATTTAACTAACAGTACGTGTTTTCGAAGTGTTTGTTCTTGGGAGTTCTCTGCACTGATTCATTGAAAAATGATCAGATTCGCATTTTGTTGAAAATTGACAAGATTCATGCCAATTTTACGCCATCCCCATCCATTATCATCCAAGTCTTGGCAATCAAGATGCTATGTGTGTGTTGGGGTTGGGGGTGGGGGGGGGGGGGGGGGGGGGGCTCTATGTGACGACATGCTTCTTGGATGAGATTTGTGATTGTATATGTTTGCTACATGCCCTAATCACATAATGGATTCAATCCAATACTTAGTCTCCCAGGATTCAACTTTCGCGTAGTCATGAGACAATCATAAAGCTTCAAAGATGTGTTGCAAGTGATTGACTCATCCACGGGCCGATTGCATTATTTGATTTCCAAAATGGTAACCTTTGTTGTGGAGCACTGGTAAGCACAAAGTGTCCAATCATCAATGAGATTGTGACATCGGGTGATGCTGGGAAATCGTCAGGCTCAAGAATGTCTTAGGGATTTTGAGTGCCGTTTGAGGGAATCGGAACCATTGTCAAGTCACTAATTGGTTGCAAGGAATGCAGGGTTTGAAAGCCATATTATGTCCAAGTAGATATTGCAACAAATAGTCATATCAGGCAATTTTTGCAAGTTCTATGCGCCATTCTTATTTGGATTACTTGCAAGTATGAAACTCCTGTATCTACACTTTGACAACAATCATCACTTTGCCCCCATAGAGCATGTTGTCACTAGATGGCAGACATCACCAAACTTATCAAGTCTGACCAGATCTCTTCTTTTCACAAACTTCAGTGTGGCACCATGGGCCTTGTCCTCCCTTTTCCTCATGCATTTTAAGAGTATGGGTGTCGAGGGCTTAATTTACTTATTTTTGGTTGAAGCAAAAACATGAATGGTCTTTCCCTAAATAACTTCAAAAATATGGATGGAGTGAAACAACATGTGTCAAATAGTATCTCATTTTTTTTGTACCACTGCTATTCCTTTCAACTGTGCATACAACTAGGTGTTCAAACTAATGGTTGAGGCCATTGAAAATTATGGGGCTAGACTAAAGCAACTTTCTTATCAAGAAATTATGGAAACAATTTTTTTGGTAGAAACAATACACTAGCTATAAAATACAAGTCAAACGGTTTTTCGTAAACAACAGAACAAGCTATTGTCAACCCGAGCAAGATCTCACTTGTTCTCAATACCAATTTATAACAGTCCTAATGCCCATGCCCTCTACGTGGTACTCAAAAACCTTGTTGATCAGAGTCTTTGTAAAAGGTTTGCAAGGTTATCAGCCGACGCTATCTTGGCAACAACGATATCTCCACGGTCAATTATATCTCGAACAAGAAAGAACTTACGCTCTATATTTTTTCCCTTCTTGTGATTCCTCGGCTCCTTTATAAATGCAATCGTCGTAGTGTTATCACAATAGAGAGTAATAGGTGGTTGTACCGAAGGTACCACACCAAGCTCCAAAAGGAAATTCCTGAGTCAAATCGCTTCCTTAGCTACTTCTGAAGTAGCAACAAATTCATCTTTCATTATGGAATATTGGAATCAACAATACAAGATTGTTTGACGCTCGTCCAACTGATTGTTCCTCCAACCAAAGTGAACACATATCCAAAGGTAGACTTTCTACAGTCTCTATCTGCCTAGAAATCTAAATATGTGTACCCCACTGGAACTAAGTCCTCACTATGGTAAACTAGAACATAATCCATCATTCTCCTCAAATATTTAAGAATGTGCTTGACTACTACCCAATGCTATTCAACTGGATTAGATTAATATCTATTGGCTATGCCCATTGCATAACAAACATTTGGTCTAGTACAAAGCATAGCATACATAAGACTTCCTACCACCGGAGCATAAACAATACCTCTCATGCGCTCTACCTCCGTGGGAATCTTAGAATTCTAATCCTTGGAAAGAGTAATTTCATGTCTAAAGGGAAAGAGGCCTTTCTTGGAATAAAGCATAGCAAACCTAACTAGAATCTTATCAATATATGTAGATTGAGATAAGCCTAGCATTCTATTTTATTCGATCACGCAGAAGCTTAATCTCTAGAATGTAGCTAGACTTTTTCCAAGTCTTTCATATTAAAATGCTTAGATAACCTGATTTTAACTGTTGGCATTATTCCTACATCATTCTCAATGAGCAGAATGTCATCAACATACAATACTAGAAATACCACCATGGCCCCCATCACTTTTATCATTAAAAAGGTAAGGTCCATGCCAAAACCCCCCTCCACACAAGAGTTCTCCAAAAAAAAAATTTGGGTACCTCTGTGATTTGTGGACCTGACCCCGTCTAGTCCATTGCTCAGTAGATTAGCGAGCGATATGTGACAATGTTCCCCATGTTCGCAATCATATCATTAGCTCGTGGGATTGGAGCGTGATATGTGAGTCATGTGACAGTGTTCCCCATTTCCGCAACCATATCGTTAGCCTGGTTTGGTGGGAATCTGAGTTGGACTTGTGGGCCACCCCGTTGTTGGGACATGTCACAATAGCCCGAATGGCGGCCACAAACACCATCTTTTCCTTGGATGTCCATCGTCTCTCAGATCTTTTGACCCCGTCCTCGGAATGGCGCTTGGATCTCCTTCATAATTATTTCCTCCCGAATGACATGCCGATATGCTCTCTCTTCTGGTCTTAACTTTTCCCCCTTCCCAACCCTTCTTTTGTGGGCACCAATGATCGGCGCACTACTCGGTAAGGGAGGCATACCGCTTGTTGGAGTCAAACATCTTTGGTGATCCGTTGATACCTTCTTCCCGTGATACTGGCAGGTGCTCTAGGCCATTCGCTCCATGCCAAGGGTTAAATGTTTTTTATGAAAGGTGCTCCATGGTCGGCTGCAGGTGCATGCTTATTTTTCTTACATTGGTCTTCTTGCGTCGTCAGAGTGCCCCCGTAGTGGCACTTCTATGAAAACGGTGGATCATTTACTTTTTTCTTGTCATCCCTCTTATTTGTGTGAGGTTTTTTCTCTTCCTTTGTTTCCTTCTCCTTTCACCCAATCACATCTTTGGAGTTTGGCCAACTGTTATGCCAAGTTCCTGATGACGGGCTGGGTCAAAACAACCCTCCCCCAAGTCCCTCTGTTTGATAGTGGCCTAGTACATATGAAAATCATGCAACCGTGTAATTTTTGATTTGTATGTGGAACTCCCTCCTTCTACTGGGTGCTATGTTCTTGTGAAGGTTGTATTCTTCTGTCGGGTTTCCAGTCGCTGCTCGTCAATTGGTTCCCCAATGCCAGTGGACCGCCCCGTTCATTGCGCTAAGTGGGAACCCCTTGATAGGGGATGGCTCAAACTTCGATGGCTCCTTCAATGCTTCAACCAGTGCGATTGGAACGGGGTTCGTGGTTTTCACCGTTAGTGACCACCGCGGGTCCTTGTGGGCTACCGGATCTACAGCATTCTCATGCTCGTCTACAGTGGAGGTAGAATTACGTGGTCTTTGGCTGGTCCACCGCCTATTCATATGGCATGGTCGTCTCTCCCTCTTCACATGGTGGGTGACTCGCAAATGGTCCTCTCTCAACTGATTGTCCCATCTCCTGCAGATGCTCTAACGGGAGATTATCGACAACTTCTTCTGTGCTTTCATCTATTTTGCATCTCACACACACTTCGGGAAGGGAACCGTGTGGCGGATTGGATTGCATGGAAGGGTTGTCGTCTACAAGACTGTGATATGGTGATATATGTTTTGCTGCCTTTTCTCGCCCCATTCAGAAGCTGGTCCTTCGGGACCTAAGTCCTTGTGTGCGCTTGAGGAGATTGAGGGTTCCCATATCTCTTGTTTGATTCCTGTTCCAGTATGCTCACCAAAAAAAAAAACTACTGGGAAGGATGATACACAAAACCAACCCCAAATAGATGGAACAAGGATTGATTGTTATGGTTATAATTTTCCAAATCGAGATAAATTAGCTAGAACTAGCTGATCCTTAAGGCGGTAAGTGTGGCAATCATGACTTACATATCATCACGACTACCACCAGTACGTATCCCAGTCCCCCATGAAGATGGGATCGTCTATAGATCACAACTCAAGTTAAGAAGGCTCCACAAAAGATTCACAAAAATATTCGAGTCGGTTGTCAAACCTCTAGGATTGGTGCCAAGAACCCTCAACCAAGGCAACTTACCAATAGTGTGGACAGTTAAGAAACTTAAAAGGCCGGTTGTGCGGTAGTGAGGCCCATCTTGTTGGTTACAACGGAGCTAACTTACAAGTGTATGAAACAAGGCAGTTGGTTTACTTATGGTAATCCTACTGAACTTGTGGAAAGAACAACTCATAGTAGACAAATGAGCAGGTTACACTATACATGTTTTTTTTCCCCAAATGATGAAGGTATTAATTGATGGGACGATACTGTAATTTAAAGATAAATGGGAAAACAAGGGTACCGTTGAGGACGGCAAGGTCAAGGGAATCTACATCGAATCCGGCCTCGAAGTAGTGCTGGAAGAAATGGCCGGGGGAGTCGACGTGGGTGCCGGTGTGGACCCCCATCTTCATCTCGGAGCCGTTGTAGAGGGAACCGTTCTTCATGGAGTCAGGGAGCCAGAGGATCTGGCCGATGCCGGTGCCGGAAAAAGCGGCCGGCATGTCCTCCCTGTAGAAGTGGGTGATGTCCAGGATCCTCCCCCCATCGTACTCCTCCCTCCTCACCACCACCAGTTCGCTCTCGCCGCCGCACGTGGCGGCGGCCTCGTCGTAGGCGGGATGGGCGGAGGAAGCGCAGAGGACGGCGAGCGAAAGGGTCTGGAGAAGGCGGAGCAGAAGGAAGGGGAGCGTGGGTCCGGCACCCTCTCCCATGGTGACGGCGGGTTCGAAGGGGTCGCAGCAGAGGTTGGTAAAACCGGCGAGGAAGTGCAGTCCAAAGACCAAAGATTTGATTGTCGATACCTACTGAATGGACATTTCCCTCGTCCAAACTCCAAAATTACCGGTTCGAGTCATTTACCCGCCACTTTCTGTCAAAAAATAAAAAGGTTATTTTGACTTTGCCCCCCAAATTTTGCCTTAAATTAGACTTTACCCCCATCTTTTCATTAATTACACTTTACCCCCCAAAACTAACTGTTCCGTCAGCTCACCCTCCAAAACTTTATTTCTTTTCCGTCAGCTCACCCTTTCTCTTAGATGGTGAACTGACGGAACAGTTAGTTTTGGGGGTAAAGTCTAATTAACGAAAATATGGGGGGTAAAGTCTAATTCAAGGCAAAATTTGGGGGGTAAAGCCAAAATAACCCAAAAGAAAAAGGTAAATTACACATAAACCCCCTGGCTGATTATCACTTGCACACTCTCATGTTTAAAACCCTACAAATGCCCCCATATAATTTGAAAAACATATCACAATTGCCCCCCTCTAGGGGCTCCAGTGGGGGTCTATGTATATGTTTTTTCAAACTATAAGGAGGCATTTGTAGGTTTTTAAATTTGAAAAGGTGTAAGTGATAATCGATCAAACTACAGGGTGTCTATGTATAATTTACCCACAAAAAAATGGAAGACTAAGCGTTAAGTCCGTTTAGTAGATGCTATAATAGCTAAAGGACATGCAATGTTTCAATATTATGCCAAATCCTTTTTGAACATCACGTGCTACCGCAATTCCACCATCCTTATTTTGCCCCCTCAAATGATAATTGCCCCTCCATTTCCTCTCTAGTAAGAATATACATTCTTCTCCAACAAGAGCATCCATTCACCGGTTGACATTGTGCATGTAGCGATTGCTACAGTGATTTCACTATACCTGCTATGGTGAAATTACTGTAGCAATCGCTACATGCATAATAATGTCAACTGACAAATGAATACTCTGGAGGGGTAATGGAGGGACAATTTTATCATTTGTATGGTTGAAAAACTCAACATTTTTAGTTAGGGACTTGTTGTACAAACATGTCCTTCGGGTGGGACTTTAACTAATATCATAACAAACCGTATCATTTAACTTAGATAAAAACCTATGGATGTATTTAAGTCTAATTAACCCCAAAAAATTATAATTATCTTCTTGGGTGCTAGTCAATTTGGATCTTAAAATCATTGTTTATGAGTATGTGGGTTTGTGGTTGTTGGGAGTCCGCATATTTTTTTTGAGGAGTCTACGGACTTTTTTGAGGAATTTGCAGACTTCACAAAAATTCCTTTTTTCCGAAGTTCACATTGATTTTTGTTCAGGACTTATATAATATATCATTTGACTAACACATTTGATGAACTATTTTAGTTGAAGATTGAAGTTGAATTGCTGTAAGAACGCATACACTAACCGAGATTTAAATTCAATGTGATGAATCGTTGCAACACGGGAGGATTTGGACTTGTGGAATCCTTAAACACTAACCGAGATTTTAATTCAATGAGATTTTATTTTTCTATTTACTTACAGATAGTTGGAATTGTTATGTGCTTCGGGTTCTTAATATAAATATGAAGTGTGGTCTATTGCCTTATGATCAAATCATGCAGTAGTGCCATAAGAGAATAAATACATAGTCCTTAGCTGTAAATAAGAAATTGACTGACACAATATTTGCCTTGAGAAATATCCATTACAAACTTTGCCCTATGACCCATCTAAACTGTCATACTGCATTGATAGGATGATGAAGAAGAGATATAAGATGGATCGTGGCAAAGTATCGTGATGGCACGGACATGTGTGGTTGCCTTGATCGGGGGGAAGAACCTCGATGGCAAGAGAGTAACTGACGGGCAACTATTTCCGATAGGTGATTGGTGGAGGTGCCGATAGGCACCAGTGCAAGGCGTCGACGGACGCCATGTGCTCTGTGATCGAGAGCATGGGCCCCTGGAGAGGCCACATGCGGTGCACATAACTTCAAGTCATCAGCGGACGACGGATGGTTCAAGATCAAGAGCTCTGGACTAGGAGAGGCTATGGGCACGACTGGTGGCAAGTGGCAACAGCGTGCTAGAGCCACGTGACAGGTGGCTTTCAAACCCTGACAGGAGGCTTGGTGAAGGCTCTGTGACAAGAGCTAGAAGTGT
This sequence comes from Chamaelirium japonicum, assembly GCA_947650365.1. NCBI lineage: Eukaryota > Viridiplantae > Streptophyta > Magnoliopsida > Liliales > Melanthiaceae > Chamaelirium > Chamaelirium japonicum. The sequence continues at coordinate 43,312,864 of OX393554.1, forward strand.
CGACAGGCATCGATGGGTGTAAGGTTGCATGGCAAACTCAATAGCACGACGTGGATGACGAGCGTGTGAAAGCATCAAAGGAAGCAATGTGCTAAACACCGAGGACGTACGGTGGTTCTATGGTGATGAAAGTAGGAGGCGTCGGACACACAGCATAGACTGTAATGTAGCAGTGATGACATCGACGGACGCTAGACCGGAACATTGAACATGGCAAATAGTCAGACATGACCAGTGGCTCAGACGCGGTGCACGGTCACATGAAGAGAACTTATTATCCGTGAATGCGCGCAGCCCGACTTGTGGGTGAATCGTGTTAAAAGAAATGAATTTGGCTAGTTTGTCTCTTCCAATATCGAGTCATTTCTGCATCAATGTCCAAGTTGTCTAATTAGCCAAGTTGCGCCAAAACACATTAACGACTCTAAATACGCAGGTTTTGGAGGTAAGTACTATTCTAAAAGAAAACAAATCCAACTCAAGGCCAACAAAATTAATTACTCTGCGCATTTAGATGGCCCAACACAAAGCAAACTCAAAACCGACGCAACTATTGCCATGGCTTTACACACAAGGAGCAGTTAGAGTGGCCAATGCAAAGACAACTCAAATCCAAGGCAATATTTGCATTAGGCTTGAGTTGGGTCTGTATTGTGGACTCTTGTAGTCCCCTACGCACCAATCCAACACAAATATTTGTATTAGTCTTGAGTTGGGTTTGCGTAGTAGACTCATATAGTCCCCTCCGTACCCTTGGTACATTCTACATACCATTTGGAAGGAGTTATATGTAGCATGGGAGTTCGGGGGCTAGATGGAATGGAGGTCCAAGCTGAAGAGGGAAGCAAGCCGGAGAGGAACCCCCGCAGAAATTGGGCATGGATCAACGCCTTTTATAAGAGGGTAAGAGTGGAACTTCACATGGATGGGTTCGGGGGCACGAGAAGGGGCACGGGAGTTCGGGGGCTAGATGGAATGGAGGTCCAGGCTGAAGAGGAAATCAAGCCGGAGAGGAACCCCTGCAGAAATTGGGCATGGATCAACGCCTTTTATAAGAGGGTAAGAGTGGAACTTCACATGGATACCCTTTTATGAGTCTGCCCTGTCCAATTTGGTATATAGTTTCAGTAGGGTAACCTGGGTGGTAGTTTTTTCTAAATTGTTTTTAGTATGCGTACTAGCCGGAACATAACTGTAACATCCGCCCCAAACACACAAGATATTGTCCGCTTTGCCCGTACCCGCATGAGAACTTCCCAGGGAGGTCACCCATCCTAGTACTGCTCTCGCCCGAGCACGCTTAACTATGGAGTTCTTACGAAATCCATAGCGGCGCACGGTTTTAAAACACGTCTTCTATGTTTGGAAAGGAAAATCTATATATCTATACTAAAACGGAGCATTCTCTCCCGCGGTGTGACACGTGGAGCTCTATTGATGACAGAAAAATCTCTTATCCGTGTGTGAACATGGATCACGCATAAACCATAATAAAACCTACTATAAAGATGATAAATATAATTGCAATGGCATTTAATGGTCATTTGATGTTAATTAGAAAAATCATTAGTATTATCGCTCCTCTCTCTCTAACAAGTGAATCACATTCACTCCAAATTGCACACTTCTTTAGACGGCTGCGATGTGGTCTATGCTAAGTGGCGTGCATCAAGTTCAACCGGGCATTGCCCAGGTTTTATACTAGTATCTATACTATATACTAAAATGAAAGCCTCTCTTCCGTGTTGTGACACGTGGACGTCTTTTAATGAGTCAAAATTCTTTTTCAGTGTATGAACACGACTCTCTTTTAAATCCATTTAAAAACCTACCATAAAGATGATAAATTTTCATTCAATGACATTTAATGGTCATTTGATGTTAATCTCTCTTCTAACAAGTAAATCACACTCACTTCAGATTTCACACTTCTTCAAACAGTTGCGATGTCATCTTTGCCAAGTGACGTGCATCAAGCACATTCGGGCATTGCCCTGGTTTCTTAGTAGTATATATACTAAAATGAAAGCCTCTCTCCCATGTTGTGACACGTGGACGTCTTTTAAACAGCTAAAAATTTTCTTCCGTGTATGAACGCGGCTCTCTTTTAAATCCATTTAAAAAACCTGCCATAAAGATGATAAATTTTCATTCAATGGCATTTAATGGTCATTTGATGTTGATATCTCTCTCTCTATCTCTCTCTCTCTCTCTAACAAGTGAATCACGCACACTCACTTCAGATTTCACACTTCTTCAAACAGTTGCGATGTCGTCTTTGTCAAATGATGTGCATCAAGCACATTCGGGCATTGCCCGGGTTTCTTACTAGTATACTAAAATGGAAGCCTCTATCCAGTGTTGTGCACGTGGACGTCTTTTAAAGAGGTAGAATTCTTCTTCCATGTGTGAACGCGTCTCTCTTTTAAGTTCATTTAAAAACCTACCATAAATATGATAAATTTTTATTTAATGGTCATTTGATGTTAATCTCTCTCTCTCTCTCTAACAAGTGAATTACACCCACTTAAGATTTCACACTTCTTCGAGCAGTTGCGATGTCGTCTTGGTCAAAAGACGTGCACCAAAAATATTTGGGCATTGCCCGGGTTTCTTACTAGTTATATAAGTAGCTCAGGATCTCCTTCTCTCCAGACGATGTGGGGCTAACTCATGGCCTTGTACACCTCACATCACCTCATCCATCTTGGCATTCTCGTCTTAGGAGTCTTGGCTCTTGGCTATTGGTCTATTGGATCTTGGTCGTCACAATCCACCTCCTTTAGGGCTACACGTCCTCGTGTAGGGTTAAACCCCCTCATAGCAAGGAGAACCGGCTCTGATACCATTTTATAACATCCGCCCCAAACACACAAGATATTGTCCCCTTTGCCCGTGCCCGCACGAGAACTTCCCAGGGTGGTCACCCATCCTGGTACTGCTTTCGCCCAAGCACACTTAACTACGGAGTTCTTATGAAATCCGTAGCGCCGCACGGTTTTAAAACGCGTCTTCTATGTTTGGAAGGAAAAATTATATAAGTAGCTCAGGATCTCCTTCTCTCCAGGCGATGTAGGGCTAACTCATGGCCTTGTACACCTCACCTCATCCATCTTGGCATCCCCGCCTCAGGAGTCTTGGCTCTTGGCTATTGGCTTATTGGATCTTGGTTGTCACAATCCACCCCCCTTAGGGCTACACGTCCACGTGTAGGGTTAGACCCCCCCCATTGCGAGGAGAACCAGCTCTGATACCATTTTGTAACATCCGCCCCAAACACATAAGATATTGTCCGCTTTGCCCGTGCTCGCACGAGAACTTCCCAGGGAGGTCACCCATCCTAGTACTGTTCTCGCCCGAGTACGCTTAACTACGGAGTTCTTACGAAATCCGTAGCGATGCACAGCTTTAAAACGCGTCTTCTATGTTTGGGAAGGAAAATTATATAAGTAGCTCAGGATCTCCTTCTCTCTAGGCGATGTAGGGCTAACTCATGGCCTTGTACACCTCACCTCACCTCACCTCACCTCATCCATCTTGGCATTCCCGCCTCAGGAGTCTTGGCTCTTGGCTATTGGTTTATTGGATCTTGGTTGTCACAATAACCATAAACCCGAGAAAAGATTTTGGCAACTTAAAAAATATTAAAATATATTAAATTATAAGCCAAGGTTTTGAATATAAAATATATTAAAATTATTCTTGAATCTTGAAAAGTGTGAAAAAATCTAATTGTGAAACATGCACTAAATCAAGAAAAATAATTTCAAAAGCAATGTTTAAACCCCAATCCTTTTACATCCCTTAAGAATAGAATTATGGTACTTTGCAGGTATGAGCAAGCTAGGTAGTTTGATCAAGTTTTCTGATCCAATGCAGTACTTCAAGTCTTTAGCAGGTTTGTGAATGCACACACTGTCTTAAGTCATTGAATTGCACAAACACCACCAAGTTGGTTTGCGCTCATAAATTTCACCAACAAAGAAAATATTCAACCCAAATGACCTTGGTCAAGAGTTCAAAATAAGTGCCACAACATATTTCCTCCACTCTGTAGTGGCGGGCCTCCATTTTGCTTTAGTGTCGAGCCTTTCGGGGTTAAAAAAAACCAGGATATTTCCCTCGCTCGTGTGGCAAGTTTCAATCTTTGATGTGCACTAAAAGGTACTTACCACTAGTTTCCTTCCCAAAAAAATTTTATCACCAATCAAATTCAAAACGAAATTTTCTAGTATTTCAAAGTGCATAATGAGTCATTTTAGCTGAATTGGTCGGTTGACACAAAGTAATGCAAACATAAGACTTATTGTTAAGGGAAATTGTATGGTACCCACTTCAGCACCGTACCGAAAACCATAGGGACCATCCGATGGCCCTATGGTGGACCTCAAGCATCAACCTAAGGTTCATCCCATGGCCTCTAGAATAATACTCCCACTACTATGATGTATGGAAATTGAGATGGATGGTGGAGATGGGTTAGGTATGGTACCTTATTGTTAATTGCCAAATCACATTGATCACTACTTCCTCTTCATAGTCATCATCTCCAACTTGATCTTATTAGATTAGGATCCTTGAAATTGGTCCCTTTTGATGAGATATTCCTCTATGAACTTAATATGAAACCTTTGATATTCGAGACTTTTGAGAAATCATCGATCCCACCACCGAGGTTCCACTCAACGGAAAGGTCGTCAAAGGCGCGAAGAACTCCACTGGAAGATAGTGAACACCACATTCGAGAAGAACGAACGATCAATGCACACCAAAGCACCAAACACAAGTACACAAAATGATATTCGGCAATCAACGATCAATGGATTCACTCAGAAAAGGAATACAACGAGTAAAACTCCAACCAATCCCTCTCTCAACCCACAAAGAGATAACCCCCCAAGGAACAAGAAGAAATACCACAACCCTCTCACCCCAAGAACAAGAGAAACCCTCGCTCTAACCCAATGATGGTTACCCTCTCTTCGATCTCTCAAAGAGCCTTTAGATCCTTCCTTTTTTTTTCCTTCATCCCTAGGAGTCTTTTTAAAGTCCTAAGTTCGTGCAAGACCTAAGATAAAAGATAGAAACAAACCCCTACAAGTTATCTCGAAAACCCATAAAAAATGCAACCGAAACCGCATCCCGCACATGCCTATCTGGTGCATGGCGCCAGAATTCCTGCGCACGGGCCAGGCCGCCTTGGGTTGGCGCCCAGGGCGCTAGGCCCCTTTTTTTTCCTCGTCTTCGCTCCGTAGTTGCTTCGTCTTCCGCCATCCTTCTCGCACAAGCCTTGGACCTTTTGAAGGCTTGTTTTAAGCCAACATCATCAACAATCTCTACATTTGCTTCAAATAAGACAAGAACAAAATCTTGCACACGAACTTCATCTCTTTGAACTGTGAATCCATCTCCCACCGTCACCCCCTTTGCCCCCCGCACTGGGAGCCTAATCACCTAGCTTGGTGATTGCCCAAGTTATTAGACTTGGTCAATGGAACCCATCACTTGATCACCCTCGCCCTTGAGCGAGCTTCACCGGCACCCTTGCTCATCACCAAACATTGCGCCCGTGCCGCTACTCCACTGGCTAATCTGTATAGGCCTTTACTCAAGACCCCCTTCATGATCATAGACTTGTCGTCCCATACCTCCACAACTCCACCGCTTTCAATGAATTTGTACTCGAGAGAATCAAGTCTAGAAAGAGAGACTAAATTTCATTGCCACCCCGAAACATAACGAACATCCTTAAGTGTCTATACTTGCCCGTCAGATATCTCAAGTCAAATATCCCCGATTCCCCTGATCGACACCTTGGAGCCATCGCCAGTCATCATCCTATCACCATCGCACTCTGCATAATTATCGAACCATGCCTTGTGCGAATAGATATGATGTGTGGCCCCCCTTATCGATTATCCAGTCCTGATATGATATAACATCAGTAATAGCCATCAGGAACTCCCTCACATCGATACTCACTGACGAGCCATAATTTGCAGATTCGTCATCTTGGACAACTATGTTGCCACTAGATGACCCTAAACAATCCGGTCTTGCTTCACCTTTCCACTTGCACTCCGATTTGTAGTGCCCGGATCTACCGTACTTTCAGCATGAACCTTGCCTCTTTTTCTTCTTCCTCCCCGCTTGCACCGTCAATAATTTGGTCTGGGTGTCCGCAACTATCTCACTTGCACCCTGCAAACGAACTTCGTTTGAGAGAAGCGTAGCCTTGACATCCTTCATCATTATTGACTCATTCCTGAAGAGCATTGTGGCCTTCAGATGTTCGTAGGGCTGGAGTAATGAGCCATAAAGAAGTAGCGCCTTGTCCGTCGACTTCATGTCTTCACCGATATTGAGTAACTCTTCGGTCAATTGATTGAAGACTGAGAGATGCTCAGTGATCCTCGTACCTTTTGCCATCTGAAGATTATAGATCTTATGCTTCAGGTACAATCGGTTCGTGAGCAACCGGGTCATGTATATGCCTTCCATAGTTTCCCATAATTTTGCCGCAAAAACCTCCCTTGAGATGTTTGCCAACACGACCTTTGTGAGATATATCCGAATCGCGCTCATCACCTTCAAATCATATTCAATCCACTCGTCATCCTTCATCTTGTCCCGCTTGACGCTCTTCAAAGCTTAGTGCAATCCGCATTGGATCAATGCATCTCTGACTTGTATTTGCCATAAGTCAAAGTTGATCTCGCCATCGAACTTTTCGATCTCGAACTTCATGTTTGACTCGGAGAGCGTCATCTCTGATTTTTTCGCCTTCAACCTTGAGCCTCATGAATCGCCCAACGAGAAGCTCTGATACCAGTTTTTGGGAAAAAATTAATCGCTCCCACCACTGAGGCTCCGCGCAACGGAAAGGTCATCGAATGCGCAAATAACTCCACTGGAAGATAGCGAATACCACTTTCGAGAAGACCGAACGATCAATGCACACCAACGTATCAAACACAAGAACACAAGATGATATCCGACAATCGACGATCAATGGATTTAGAAAATAAATACAAGGAGTAAAACTCCAACCAATCCCTCTCCCAAACCATAAAGAGATAACCCCCAAGGAGCAGAAAAAAATACTGTAGCCCTCTCACCCCAAGAACAAGAGAAACCCTCGCTCTAATCCGATGATGTCTACCCTCTCTTCGATCTCTCAAAAAGTCTTTAGATCATTCCCTCTTTTTTTTCTTCATCCCTAGGGGTCCTTTTATAGCCCCAAGTTCGTGCAAGACCTATGATAGAAGATATAAACAAACCCCTACAAGTTATCTCGAAAATCCATAAAAAAACGCAATTGAAACCGCGTTTCAATCATGCCTATCCGGTGCCTGGCGCCTTGGGCACAAGAATTCCAGCGCACGGGCTAGACTACCTCGGGTTGGTGCCCAAGGTAGCAGACCCCTTTTTTCTCCTCGTCTTCGTTCTGTAGTCGCCCCGTCTTTCGCCATCCTTCGTGCACGAACCTTGGACATGTTGAGGTAGGTTCATGAAGGATCTACAATTGGAATTGAAGACCAAGGGTACTCCATTTCGATTTTCTTACCTGGTTAATATAGTAATAGAGCTATAGGCAGGGGCCTCAGATTGCATGAAGAAGTAGAAAGCTTGCCCTTGCGCCTAGCAGACAGATAGAATACATTATTACCTGTTCTAGCTTATTACTTTTTAAGCCAACATGATCAACAGAGACCTGTGATTGATTCCAGCTTGTATCGAGATGAGACACAGAGAGATTCCCACAAAACAAACTAATAACAATATGCAACCTTTTGAGACTAGGTCAATTTTCTTCTTAGCTTCAAAGTCTAAAAAATCCTTTTCAACACGGTATAACGATTTTGAACCGAAAGAATGAAGTGGTTTGTTGGGAAAGATCACCCAATCCAACGGCCGAGCGTGTAATCCGGCGAGCCAGTCTAAGTTGGGCGGACGTCCATTCCGGGGTTGTGCCGCGTCAATGCACGCAAAAAAGTCGCGGTGACTGCTAACTTGCTCCGGGCCAGATGGAAGCGACGCGCGTGTTCTGCCCGCTGATCCGGCAGCCGTCTCAGTATTAAAACCGAAAGAGAACTAACTTACAAATTCCAAAATAAAAATAAACTGGATTTAATCCGTTCCCACCCCGATTTGAAGTCCGCCTCCACCACATTTTTAGAGAGAGAGAGAGAGAGAGAGAGAGGCAGAGAGAACAACCCCAACCACAAAAAAAATGTTCTGAGCCGGCGTAGGATAAGTTCGACTGACGGCCGCCTGGATGGGCCTGTCCGCCTCCATCCCGTGCAGGAACCCCTCGGCCACCCAGCGCCGCTCTAAGCCCAGGCCTACGGCCACGATGACGGTGGAGGTCGCCGCCTCGGACGGGCGGGACCACACCGCGGACCTCCCCGACGAGTGCCTGGCCCTCATCTTCCAGTCCCTCAGCTCCGGAGACAGGAAGAGGTGCTCCCTGGTGTGCCGCCGCTGGATCGCCGTGGAGGGCGAGAGCCGGCACCGGATCTCGCTAGACGCCCGCGCCGACCTCCTGGAGGCCGCCCCGTCCCTCTTCGCCCGCTTCGGCGCCGTCTCCAAGCTCTCCCTCAAGTGCGACCGACGCTCCGACAGCATCGGCGACGGGGCCCTCGCCCTCATCTCCCTCCGCTGCCCCAACCTCGTCCGCCTCAAGCTCCGCGCGTGCCGCCAGCTCACCGATCTCGGCATGGCCGCCCTCGCGGAGCACTGCCCCAGCCTCCGCAAGCTCTCCTGCGGCTCCTGCACATTCGGAGCGCGCGGCGTTGACGCCGTACTCCGCGGCTGCCCCTTCCTCGAGGAGCTTTCCATCAAGCGCCTGCGCAGACTCACCGACGCTGCTGCTGCGGCTGAAACCCCCGCCGTCGGCCCCTGCGCCGCCTTCGCCTCCCTCCGCTCCATCTGCCTCAAGGATCTCTACAACGGCGAGAGCTTCGCCCCCCTCATCGCCGGCTGCCCCAACCTCAGGACCCTCAAGCTCCTCCGCTGCTCCGGCGACTGGGACCACCTCCTGGAGGACATCTCCCATCACGTACCCGGGATTGTCGAGATCCACCTCGAGAAGCTCCAGGTGAGCGACCGCGGCCTCTTGGCCCTCTCTTCCTGCACCCGTCTCGAGGTGCTCCACCTGGTGAAGACCCCCGAGTGCACCGACGTGGGGCTAGCGGCCATCGCGGAGAAGTGCAGGCTGCTTCGCAAGATCCACATCGACGGGTGGAAGACGAACCGGATCGGCGACGAGGGCCTCATTGCCGTGGCGGGCCGGTGCCCCAACCTCCAAGAGCTGGTCTTGATCGGGGTGAATCCGACGGCGGCAAGCCTGGGCCTCATTGCCAGCAACTGCCGCAGGCTCGAACGCCTGGCTCTCTGCGGCAGCGAGACCTTCGGGGATGCTGAGATCTCCTGCATCGCCGCCAAGTGCATGGCCCTGAAGAAGCTCTGCATCAAAGGGTGCCCCGTCTCCGACCACGGGATGGGGGCCCTGGCTGAGGGCTGCCCTAGTCTGGTGAAGGTGAAGGTGAAGAAGTGCATACGGGTGACGCCGGAGGGCGCGGAGTGGTTAAGGGTGAACCGGGTATCGCTGGCCGTCAACTTGGACACTGTTCCTCTGATCGAGCCGCCGGATGCGAGCATCAATGCAGATAGCGGGGTGTTGGAAAACAGCGATGAGCAGCAGCAGCGGCTCTCGGCATTGGTCGATCAGATGGAAGCCGCCGTCGGTCTTCCGTCGAGCAGTAGCGGTCCGCCGGCACCGTGGAAGACGGCGTTCAGTATTTTCACCGGGAGGAGCTTTTTAGGATCCACCATCAGGAGATGGTCCCATGGTTGCCGCAATCCCCACCACATAAAACCATAATGTTATGGAACTACTACTATTTCATTGCTTGGATTGCTAATCAACTTCTTCATGCATTAGGATTGGATCCCTTTATATTACTGTTTTTTGGACCTGAAATTATTTGGTAGTTTCAATGGTTAATTCATGTTCTAGTTCTTATTTTTTCTTAATTTTTATGTTAAATGACAAAATTAAAGAGAGAAATTTTCCACTTTTTGATGCTAAGCCCTTCTTTGGATTTTTTTGATTCTACATCTCAGGAATCATTTCAGCTTCTGGCGGAAATCTGATTATGGGTAAATAATAAGTAATCATTTAGCTAAGACCCAGAATCCGATTCCTGCTAGAATCCTAAAATCGGTCCGATTTTGGGTTGAACATGCATGCACCGCGGAAGCGGGTAGGAGGGCTATTCTTGCTTTTGCTTCGCACGGGGATCAGCTTCTCAATATGACAAAAAACAATTTTGCCCAAATCAATTAGGAATCTCATTTGAAGTTCTGAAACTCTGAAGGGGACTTGGGTTGATTTGTTTAAATTTTGTTCAATGAAATCTAATGCTGAATGATTGGAGAATTATTACATTACCTATCACGGGGAAAGGATGGAACTATAGAAAATTTTTATCATTTGAAAGTTACTTTTTCATTACGCTAACAAGCTAACAAATGATCTACGACTTGCACCAGATAACAATATTCACTAGAGGTTTATAAGCCAAAAGTCCTATTTATTATGAGTTTTTTTTTAAAAAATAGTATTTCAAAAATTAAATATTATTTTAATAACTATATGTGAAAATAAAATAATTTTAAAAGTGGCCAATTAACAACCACATGGAGGGCGGCGTCGAAAAGCGCTTACCACTTTGACTATCGGATTTTTTCGGCTGGCCGTAAAAGCTAGTATTTGAAATACTGTTTTCACTATAACCCTTAATCCTCACCCGTGATTAATCATAGCACATGAGTATTTAAAAAAAACAATACAAAAAAAAATGAAATCGGTATTTAAAATACTTTTTAAAAAATCGGTATTTGAAATATCCTCTGAGCCCGACTAACCTGCATAGCTACTCAGAGTGCGAAGTAGGTTGCACTTCAATTCTTCTAGGCTTATTATACATCCTCGTATACCTCTGTTTTTCGTTCAGCATTTGTAATGCGATGTCCCTCCACATTGTGCTATGAATTAACTCGAGCGATGGAGGCACTGTCACACTCGAGTAATCATCTGATTAGGTTCATCCATGCTGACTCATTACAACACACATTTGGTTGATTTGGCTAAGTAACTGAATCCGATCAATAGTCAAATTGTTGACCACCTGGTCAGGGTTTAATGTGATGTTGGTCAAGTCAAGAAACGCACCTCCCGGAAGAGACGTTGATGGCCTGCAGGAGTGGCATTTTGATGCAATGCTAGCTGGATAACCTAGCACACCGTGGTATTAGGTCGCAAGTGGATCATTTACACATTGGTCTACCAAAGCATCATACAACCTGATAGTCCACCGGACAAACATTAGAATCTCACTGTTGAAAAACTCAATAGAATATCACTATCGAAAAACCAATTATTACTATCCAAACTTGGCATATGAATCTCACTGTCAAAAAATCCAATAGAATCTCATTATAAAAAAACTTAGCATATAAATCTCATTATCAAAAAACCTGATGAAATCTCACTATTGAAAAACTGAATCTCACTATCAAAAAACCTGGCATATGAATCTCATTGTCGAAAAACCCGACAGTACAATCCCACTATCAAAAAACCAGATAGAATCTCACTATCGAAAAATCCGGTAGTAGAATCTCACTATCAAAAATCATATAGAATCTCAATATCGAAATACTATCAAAAAATCAAATCTTTCTATCCTAGTATTAAAATCACACTGTCAAAAAACCCAAATTTATACGATTTTTTGATATTGAGATTCTATCTGGTTTTTCTATAGAGAGATTCTTATGCCAAGTTTTTTGACCATAAGAATTGATTTTTCGTAATAAGATTCTATATGAATTTCATTATCGAAAAACCTAATAATGAATCTCACTATCGAAAAGTCTGGTAGTATAATCTCACTGTCAAAAACTCCGATAGAATTTCACTATCCAAAAATCTGATAGTAGAATCTTATTATCGAAAAACAATACCTCATTGTCTAAAAACCCGACACTGCGATTTTATCAGGTTTCTTGATAATGAGAATCTTATGCCAAGTTTTTTGATAGTTAGAATTGGTTTTTCGTGGTAAGATTTTATATGAATCTTGTTGTTGAAAAACCCAATAATGAATCCCACTGTCGAAAAAACTCGATATAATCTCTCAATCGAAAAATCTAACTATAGAATCTTACTATCGAAAAACTGAAACCCATTATCGAAAAACCCGGTAGTCGAATCTTACTAACTATCGAAAAACTCGATAAAATCTCACTATCGAAAAATCTGATAATTCTCAGTGCCTAGTTTTTTGACAATGATATTTGATATTTGATAATGAGATTCTATTGTCAGATTTTTTGATAATTAGATTCTATTAGGCTTTTCGACAGTATGATTTTACTATAGGCTTTTTCGACATAGAGATTTATTATTGAGTTTTTTTGACATTGACATTCATATATAGAATGTCACTTTCGAAAACCAATTCTCACTGTCCAAAAACTTGCCATTTGAATCTCATTGTCGAAAAACCACCCGATAGAATCACAATCTTGAAAAACTATATAATATTGGGTTTTTCGCCAATGAGATTTTAATGCCAGGTTTTTTGACAATGAGATTTTGTTTTTTGATAGCTTTTGATAATGAGATTCTATCTGATTTTTTGACACTGAGATTCTATTACCGGGTTTTTCGATAGTGAGATTCATATGCTAGGTTTTTCGATAATAGGATTCGATTTTTCGATAGTGAGATTCTATCGGGTTTTTCGATAGTGAGTTTCATATGCCAAGTTTTTCGATAGCGAGAATTGGTTTTTTTGATAGTGAGATTCATTATTGGGTTTTTCGATAATGAGATTTATATGGCGGGATTTGAGAGCTAAACATCAAATAGTGAGAATCTACTAGCATATTTTTTGATAGTTAGATTATATTGGGATTTTCGATAGTGATATTCTACTGTTGGGTGGATAGTTGGGTTTTCGACGTAAAGATTAATATATTGGGTTTTTTAATAGTGAGATTTTAATGTCACGATTTTTGACAGTGAGATTCGATGTTTTGATAGTATTTCAATAGTAAGATTCTATCTGGTTTTTGACAGTAATATTCTACTGCTGGATTTTTCATCAGTGAGATTCAAATGCTAAGTTTTTTTGATAGTGAGATTTGGTTTTACAAAAGTGAAATTCTATCGGATTTTTCGATAGTAAGATTTATATACCAAGTTCGACTTGGTTTTTCGACAATAAGATCCATATGATGACTTTTTCGATAGTGAGATTCATATACCGAGTTTTTGACAGTGAGATTTATTTTTCGATCGTGAGATTCTACTATCAGATTTTTTGATAGTGAGATTCTATTATCAGATTTTTTGTTAGTATGATTCTATAAGATTTTTCGACAATGCGATTCATTATTGGGTGTAGAATCACTATTGAAAAATCCGATAGAATCTTATTATCGAAAAATCTGACAGTAGAATCTCACTATTGAAAAACTGAATCTTATTATCAACAAGCTCATTTTTTGGCAGGAGAATCTCATTGTCGAAAAATCCAACTGCAGAATCTCACTATTGAAAAATCCGACATAATGTTACTATCAAAAAATTTGATAGTAGAATCTCACCATCGAAAAATCAAATCTCAAAAGCATTTGTCAAAAAACCCAACATATGAATCTCATTATTAGAAAATCCAGTACATAATCTCATTGTCGAAAAACCCAATAGTAGTCTCATTGTCAAAAAACTTGATAGAATCTCACTATCATAAAACTAATTCTTACTATCAAAAAACTTGGCATATTAATCTCACTATCGAAAAGCCTGATAGAATCTCATTATCGAAAATCCGAATCTCACTATCGAAAAACAACATAAGAATCTCATTATCGAAAAACCTAGTTGTAGAATCTCACTATTGAAAAAACAGATAGAATCTCACTGTCCTAAAACCATTGGTAGAATCTCACTATCGAAAAACCCTATGAAAAACTATTAAAAAATAGAATCTCACTATCCCGATATTAAAATCTCAGTATTGAAAAACCCAACATTATATGATTTTTTGATAGTAAGATTCTATTGGGTTTTTCGATAGTGAGTTTCTTATGCTAAGTATTTTGATAGTAAGAATTGTTTTTTCGTAGTGAGATTCTATATAAATCTCATTGTTGAAAAACCCAATAATAAATCTCACTGTCAAAAAATTCGGTAGAAGAATCCAACAGTCGAAAACCCCGATAGAATCTCACTATCAAAAAATCTGACAGTAGAATCTCACTATCGAAAATCTCATTGTTGAAAAACCCAATACTGATATTCTATTAGGTTTTTCAATTATGAGATTCATTTGGGCTTCTCAATATTGAGATTTTTATGCCAAGTTTTTTGACAGTGAGAATTGGTTTTTCGTAGTGAGATTTTATTTGAATCTTATTATTGAAAAACTCAAGAATTAATCTCATTGTCGAAAAACTCAGTAGTATAATTTCACTGTCAACAAACCTGATAGAATCATTATCAAAAAATCTGATAGTTGAATCTCACTATCAAAAAATTGAATATCACAATCGAAAAATATAATAGTAGAACCTCACGGTCGAAAAACCTGCTAGAATCTCACTATTGAAAAACCTAATAAATCTTAGTGTCGGGTTTTTCAATAATGAGATTCGGTTTTTCGATAGTGAGATAATAATGCCAGATTTTTCAATAGTAAGATTCTATTGTGTTATCAATAGTGAGATTCTACTATAGGTTTTTCAACAATAAGATTCATTATTGAATTTTTTAAGAATAAGATTCATATAGAATCTCACTATTGAAAAATCAATTCTCATTGTCAAAAAGCTTGGCATATGGATCTCATTATCGAAAAACTCGATAGAATCTCATTATCGAAAAACGTTATAATGTTGGGTTTTTCACTAGTGAGATTTTAATGCTGGGTTTTTTGATAATGAGATTCGATTTTTCAATAGTGAAATTCGATCTGGTTTTTCGACAAAAAGATTCTACTGTTGGATTTTTTGATAGTAAGATTCATATGCCAGGTTTTTCGATAATGAGATTCGGTTTTTGGATAGTTAGATTCTATTGGGTTTTTTGATAGTGAGTTTTATATGTCAATTTTTTTAATAGTGAGAAGTAATTTTTTTATTATGAGATTCTATCGGGTTTTTCGATAGGGAGATTCATTATTGAGTTTTTTGACAATGAGATTCATATAGAATCTCACTATCGAAAAACCAATTCTAATTGTCGAAAAACTTGGCACATGAATCTCACTGTTGAAAAATCCGATAGAATCTCATTATGGAAAAACTATACAATGTTAGGTTTTTCGAAAGTGAAATTCAATTTTTCTATAATATTTTGATAGTGAGATTCTATCTAATTTTTTAACAATGAGATTTTACTACCAGAATTTTTGACAATGAGCTTCATATGCTAGGTTTTTCGATAGTAAGATTCGGTTTTCAGGATGAGATTCTATCGAGGTTTTCGATTGTGAGTTCCATTTGCCAATTTTTTCCATAGCAAAAATTGGTTTTTCGATTATGAGATTCTATCAGTTTTTTGGTCAGTGAGATTCATATATCAGGTTTTTTGACAGTGAGATTTTAATGTCAGGATTTTCAATAGTGAGATTTGAGTTTTTGATAGTATTTTGATAGTGAGATTATATCTGGTTTTTAACAATAAGATTCTACTATTGGGTTTTTCGTTATTGAGATTCAAATGCCAGCCTTTTCCAACAGTGAGATTCAATTTTTCGATAGTAATCTCTATCGGGGTTTTCGACAGTGAGATTCGTATGCCAAGTTTGACTTGGTTTTTCGATAATAAGATTTATATATCGACTTTTTTGACAGTGAGATTAATGAGATTCATATATCAGCTTTTTCGATAATGAGATTCATATTTTCGATAGTACGATTCTATTATCAGATATTTCGATAGTGAGATTTTATTGTCAAATTTTTTGATAGTGAGATTTTATCTGGTTTTTTGACAATGAGATTTATTTTTGGATGTATAATCACTATCAAAAAACCCGATAGAATCTCACTATCGAAAAATCTGATAGTAGAATCTCACTATCAAAAAATGGATCTTATTGCCAAAAAACCAGTTTTTCGACAGAAGAATCTCACTGTCGAAAAACTCAGTAGTCAAATCTCACTGTCGAAAAATCCGATGGAATCTCATTATGAAAAAATTTGACAATAAAATCTCAATCTCGAAAAACTAAATTTAAAAAACGTTAGTTGAAAAACTTAGCATATGAATCTCAACGTTGAAATACCCAATAATAAAACTCACTGTCAAAAAACCTGACAATAAAATCTCACTGTTGAAAAACCCGATAGAATCTCACTATTGAAAAACCAATTAATACTGGCAAAACTTGGCATATGAATCTCATTGTCGAAAAACTCGATAGAATCTCATTATAAAAAAACTTGGCATATTAATCTCATTATCGAAAAACCTGATAAAATGATGTCACTATCGAAAAACCAAATCTCACTGTCGAAAAACCAAATCTCACTATCGAAAAGCCCAATAGTAGAATCTCGATCACTGTCGAAAAACCAGATAGAAGCTCACTATTGATAAACCCGGTAGTAGAATCTCACTGTAAAAAACCAGATAGAGTCGCTTAGAGACCATGTCTTGTTCTTGAGAAGCACCACATATTCATCACGCATAGCTTGTAGGTAGAGAAGATCCTTGTTGGCCAAGTGAAAGAAGTAGGCTTAATAGATATGGAGGCAGTAGTAGCAGTGAAGTAGGTAGGCAATAAATAGTGTGTGCCACATAAAACTTTTGGCCGTCGGGTCCTATCTTGAGTATGTGTGACCATAGTGTGAGTTTGAATAGGAGTCATAGGCTCAACTGAGGGTGGCCTAGTTGAGGGTAACATGCCCAAGGGTGGACGACAAGCACTTGAGGGGCATGACTCGGCGAGCCCAAATGATCCAGGCTGGGTGTGTGCGGTGGCATTAGGTGAAGCTAGTCCACAAAGCCAAGTCGAAGCAGAGACATCAAGCAGAGCTGGATTAGAAACTATGTCCGGAGAGGAGGGTGATGTGCTGGGCTTGGAGCAGGTGGGGCAGAGCAATAGTTGGATGCTAAGTTGTGACATCATCTAGAAGGCTCATTCGGGAAGAGACCGTACCTGAAATGGGGCTTGCGGGCGGCTCGTAACTGCGCTCGGTGTGCATCTCTCTTGAAATGGAAATAACGTCTCATTGAAGGCAACATGCCGAGAGACAAGAATTTTGCCGGTGCTAGCATCAAAGCACTTGTAGCCCTTCTTGTTGTGCACAATTGCCCCAAAATATGCACCTCTTGCTCTTGTAAGATAGCTTGTCACGCCCAAATGAGGTAAGGCAAAGGTAACATGCACAACCAAAGGTGCGAAGATCTGTATAGTCTGGTGGCTTATGGAAAACCAACTCGAAGGGTGCCTTTATAGCAATAGTGGAATTGGGAAGCTGATTAATAAGATATACCGTCATAGAAAATGCGTAGGTCCAAAATTCTCGAGGAATCCTTGCATGGGCCATAAGAGAGACACCAGTCTCAACTATGTGTCAATGCTTCCTCTCAACAATGCCATTTTGCTCGGGTGTGCCAGGGCAAGAAAGGCAATGAGAAATGCCATGAGATGCCAAATATGATTTTAAACTATGAGAGATGAATTCACCACCACCGTCGGTTTGAAGCACCTTGAGATGAGTGTTACATAAGGTCTCCATGAGAGTCACAAATTGTTGAATAATAAGACTAACTTCAGATTTACGATGCAAAGGAAAAACCATGTAAAGCGGGAAAATTCATCGATAAATGACTAAATAAAACCGATAGCCATCCAAAGACGGTGTAGGAGCAAGTCCCCACGCATCACAATGTACCATGTGCAAAAAGGTACTTGCATATAAACTACTCTCCACAAAAGGCAGCCGAGATCGCTTGCCAAATTGACAACTTTCACAAGAATAATTAGGATTAAAGGAACTCTTCAAGTTGGATGAAATACAACGAAAAACTTTATTAGAGGATTGACCAAGGCGACTATGCTAAAGATCATGATAGCATCCATCAACGAGCAATGAGAGCGTCCATCAACGAGCAATCCGATCGGTGGGTGAGTCGATTCCACCTTCCCGTTGAGATGAACTGGGTAGATACCATTAACAGAGGATCCCTTAAGAAGTAGCTTCCCCGTTCTCCGATCCTTAACAAGAAAACCAGAGGAGTGAAATATGAAATAGCAATCATTGTCTTGTGTAAATTGAGAAACAAAAAGGAGATTTTTCTTAATATGAGGCACAAAAGGACCCAATCCATTAATTTGCCAATATGAGTAATAGGTAGGTTGTCTCCATTACCAACCATGACAATATCAGAACCATCATAATTAATCATGTATACCTTGGAGTATAGAAATAATTAGAAGTCATGTGATTACTTGCGCCGGTATCCGGGGAGTTGCGGATTCTCATCAACGATACCGGATGAACAATCCAATACCGAATCACTCCGACCACGTGGTTCAACAAAGATCAATTGCAAAAATGATTCTCCGACGAATCGATACGGAACAAACAATCTAACCCAAATAGAGAAATAACAAAGCAATAAGAAAGCAAAACATAAAGAGAGAGAGACGAGAGATTTATATGGAAACCCTTGTGGGAAAAACCACGGGCGAAGACGATCAAACGATACACTAGAACGAGATGGAGTTACAAGGAATGCCCAACTCCAATGAGATGAACTCCCTTCGCCAAGAGCACCTCCTTCTGCAAACCCTCTCCCAAGTCTCTCTAAAACTCACCTAAGTTTTCTCTCCAATGCTATCTCATCCCCAAAACCCTAGACCCCTTTATATACCAGGGGAATAGGTTACACAAGCTTTATCCCAAGATTCCCCCAAAATAGCCAAATCTAGAAAGTCAAATCGTTCAAGGCTAGGTCAAACCCGTGTCTGTCAAACACAGTCGTGTGCCTAACTTGGACAAGTCATGCATATGATCGCCTGTAGTTGGCTCTCGTCTTTTGCTAAAGAACGCGTCGAGTTTCTCAGGCTCCAAGTTGTGTATACGACCTGAACAAGTTGTGCACACGACCAGCTGGTGACAGACACGCCCTTTTTCAAGGACGAATTGAATTTTTCGAAGAGCCGGGTCATGCACACAAACCCTCCAGGTCATGCGCACGACTTGTACTATCGAGCCATATCTTAATGATATCCACCTGAAGTCTGAATCAAAATCCGATCGTCGTCTCCACTTGCACCCTGATGGTGCACAAAGATGCCTCCTCGATATCCCAAAACGTATCATGAAGATGCGTCAAACACCTTGATGGTGCCAGCACCCTGAAGGTGCAAAAAAAAACTCATCAAATCATCTTGACCAAGCGCAGGCAATGCCTGAACTAAGTCACTGGAACCGGCTTCGTCAACATGATACCAATATTATCATACGTGAAAATCTTCTTCAAATAAACCATCTTCTACTTCATATGTTGCCGAACAAAGTGATAACGGATATCAATATGCTTCATCTGTGAATGATGAACCTGATTGTCGTTCGCCAAAAAGATAGCGCTCTGGTTATCTGAAAATATCTCCATGCTAAGCTACGAAAGACCGAACTTGCCTACAATGCCTCGGAGCCAAATTGCCTCCTTGGCGCCTTCCGTAATGGCCATGTATTCAGTCTTTATCGTCGATAGTGCAATCGTGTCATGTAGGAAGACCTTTTAACTTACCGGATGACCTTCCAGCGTGAACAAATAATCTGTCATAGACCGATGTCTATCCAGGTCACCAGTAGTATTTGCATTAATATATCCCACAGTATCTCTAACTAACCCACCATTTCGCTGAAAAAGTAAACCCATGTCCAGTGTACTCTGAAGGTTCCGTAATGTCCACTTCACGGTCTGCCAATACTCCTTCCCTAGATCGGTCATGTAACGACTGACCACACTGACCGCCTGTGTAATATCTGAATGAGTACACACAATGACGTATATCAAACTACCGATTGTGCTCGCATATGAAACTCGAGCATGCAAACATGCTCGTCATCGGTGCTCGGAGACTGTCTCACCGATAGTCGAAAGCATGTAGCAAGGGGATGCTAACTGGCTTAGCATCATCCATCCTATAACGAGAAACTACCTTCTGAAGATAGCTCATCTGCATCAAATGAACTATACCAAGGATTTTCTTTGCACTGCCCAAGTCCTTTATCTCAAATTTATCGCTCAACTGAAATTTCAGGACATCAATATCTGATATTCTCTTTACAGTAATAAGCATGTTATCCATATATAAAAGAAGAAATATCAGAGAACCATCACGAAGCTTCCTGAAGTAGGCACAGTGATTATACTAGCTTTTGACGTACCCATGATCCCCTATGAATGTGTCAAATCTCGAGTACCACTGTCTTGACGACTGCTTGAGGCTGTACAAGGACTTTCTCAATTGGCACACATGGTCTTCCTTACCTTCCATCACGAACCCCTCAGGCTACTGCATGTAAGCTTTTCCAACTTGTCATGCAAGAATATAGTCTTCACATCTAGCTGCTCTAGCTCGAGATCAAACAGTGCCACCATAGCTAACAAAAGTCGAATAGAGGTGTGCTTTACCACGGGTAAAAACACCTCGTTGTAGTCGATACCTTCCTTTTGTAAGTAGCCTTTAGCTACCAATCATGCCTTGTACCAAATACCGTCTAGAGCCTTCTGTTTCTTCTTATAAACCTACTTACAACCGATCACTTTCTGCCCTCTGGGTCTTGCAACAAGCTCCCAAGTCTGATTCTTGTGAAGAGACTCAATCTCTTCACCCATGTCTATGCCCTATTCAACGCAGTCCCTGTCCTGGACTGCTTCTCAAAAAGTGATCGGCTCATCACCATCAACAAGGGTTAGTACATAAGCAACTAACTCCTCGTACCCGTATCTGACTGGAGCTCTGATAGTTCACTTCTACGTGCCGGCTACAACAGACTGCTGCTCTGGAATCTGAATTGTCTCCTTTGGAGTAGTCACCTCTATCGAAGTAGTCTGCTATACCTCTGTAGAAATTATAGTCCTGTAGCTCCACTTGCAACTGATCACTATAACTTTTGCCCTCAAGAACGATCTCTAACCTCGGTTTGTTGGAAGTCTACAGGTTAGTCTCATCGAAAGTCTCATTTCTGCTAGTGATACAACTACTTGATTTTGGGCACCAAACTCTGTTCCCTTTAACTCCAAAGGTATACCCCAATAATATGCCCTTCTTCACATGCAGATCCAACTTGCTTTTTTTGACGTGATAGTAAGCCGAACATCAAAACACTCGCAAGATCGAGTAATCTACCGCTTTGTCTGACCAAACCTCCTCCTGAGTCTTCAAAGCAATCATAGTAGTTGGTGACCGGTTAACCAAATAGCATGTCGTATTCATAGCCTCTACCCAAAACTCTTTACCCAAACCAGACTCAAAAAGCATGCAGCGTGCTCGCTCGAGTAAAGTCTGGTTCATCCTCTCTATGGTGCCATTCTGATGAGGTGTCTCCCTGACCGAGAAGTGCCTGGCAATACCTTCTTCTTCATAGTAGTTCTAAAACTCCTTTCATGTAAATTCTCCCCCATTATAACTACGGAGACGCTTCAACTTCTTACCAATTTATTTCCCCATCAAGTCTTTCATTTTTGAAATATCTCAAACACCTAATTTTTGGTCTTCAATGTGTAGACCCAGACATTTCTAGAATAGTCATCCATAAAAAAAACAAAGAACCTCAATCCTCCCATAGAAAGCAACTCTAGAAGGACCCAAAACATCCGCATGGACATAATTTAATGTCCTCTTCTTGCGATGAATCATCATGCCAAACTTGACCCGATGTTACTTCCTAAATACACAGTGCTCGCAAAAGTCAAGTTTGATGTTTTTCTTATTTGAGAGCAAATCTTGCTTATTGAACTTGGAAAAAACTCTCTCGCTCATATGGCCCAGACGCTTATGCCATAATTGTGACGAGACTGTCTCCTGATCTTTCGCTGAAGTAGATACTGTTGCACTACCGTTAACAGTACTCCCAAAAAAAACATAGAGGCTCTCGATTTGTCACATTTTATAATGGTTATAATCCCTCGAGATATCTTGAGAACTCCACCTTGAGCGATGAACTTGTATCCTAAAGAATCAAGGGTACCAAAAGAGATAAGATTCTTCTTCAAATCTAGAATGTGCTGAACATCGGTCAAAGTTCTAACAATGCCATCATGCATATGGATTTTGATTTCTCCCTTTCCGATTATCTTGTATGCGAAATCATTCCCCATCAAGATCAAACCACTATTCACCTCTGGATAGGAGGAGAACCAATCTCGGTTGGGACACATATGGTAGGAGCAACCAGAATCTAGGATCCACTTATTATTCAGATCCCCTTGAACTATAACCGATAAAACTGTATAATCTGATAGATCATCTGCTACGTGAGCTACATTAGATGATGCCTCAAAATATGCACTCTTCCCAGATGAACTCCCTTTTGCTTTTAACTTAGAGCAGTTAAACTTGATCTGATCATTCTTATGACAGTAATAACACTCTATGTCTTTCCTTGATCTAGACTTAGATCTAGACGTCCCCTTGGAAGAGCCCTTGTTCTCTGACCTTCCTCTCTTTACAAACAAGCCAGAATCCTTTGCCTATGACTTTAACTGTGAGCTTCTTCCTGACATCATTAGATAGAAGGATCGATGTGACTTCCTCTAATTTAATAGTATCCTTCCCATAGAGCATCATCGTAACGAGGTGCTCGTAGCGCTCCAGTAAAGATGAGATAAGGATAAAGGCTCTGTCTTCCTCTCTGATGTTTGCTTCAAGATTCAGTAATTCAGACATGATCCGACTGAATTCATTAAGGTATTAATGGATGGAAGTACTTTCTTTCATGTGAAACTTGTAAAGTTGTTGTTTCAAGAGCAACCAATCGACTTGTAAGAAATTTTGTCATGTGCTAGGTTTCTAGCTTCGTCCAAGCCGCCACGGAACTTTTATACATGACGAGAAACTTGATCTCCTTTCCGAGATAAGATCGGATTGTGCTACAGGCATGAAGATCAAACTCTTTCCAATCATCCGCTGACATATATGCAGGCATCACCTTACACTAGATCCGAGCTTTGTGAAGACCCTATTAAATCAACATATCTCCGATGCTAACTTGCCATAAGGCAAAATTAGTATTTCCATCAAATTTCTCTACATTAATCTTGAGATTCGACACCTTTGAATGATTGATTGCCATGGCAATTGATCAAGAACGATGAAACCTGCTTTGATACCAGTTTGTTGCGGATTCTCCTCAACGATATTAGATGAACAATCTGATACCGAATCGCTCCGACCACATGGGTCAACAAAGATCAATTGCAAATAACGATTTTCTGATGAATTAATGCGGAACAAGCAATCCAACCCAAATAGAGAAATAGGAAAGCAAAAAGAAACCAAACCACAAAGAAAAACACAAAAAGAGATGGGAGAGACAAGAGATTTACGTGGAAACCCTTGCGGAAAAAATCATAGGCGAATACGATCGGTCGATCCACTAGAACGAAGAACGAAATTGAGTTACAAGCAATGGCCAACTCCAACGAGATGAACTCCCTTTGCCGAGAGCACCTCCTTCTTCTCCAAACCCTCTCCTAAGCTTCTCTAAAACTCACCAAAGTTTTCTCTCCAATGCTATCTTATCTCCAAAACCCTAGATCCCTTTATATACCAAGGGAATAGGTTACACAAGCTTTATCTCGAGATTCCACCAAAATAGCCAAATCTGAAAAGTCAAATCGTGTAAGATTGGGTCAAACCCATGTCTGTCAGGCACAGTCGTGTGCATGACCTAGATAAGTCGTGTGCACGATATCGCCTGTAGTTGGCTCTTATCTTCTCAACTTTTGCTGAAGGACGTGTCGAGTTTCTCGGTTTCCAGATCATGCGCATGACCTATACATGTCATGTGCACGACCACCTGGGGACAGACATGCCCTTTTTCAAGGATGCGTCGACTTTTTCGAAGAGCCGGGTTGTGCGCACGAACCCTCCAGGTCGTACGCACAACCTGTACTGTCGAGCCATATCTCAACATGGGTACCATGCCAGATCATGTTGATCATTCATATTCATGGCTGCAAAGGAGTGGACAGGTGGAGCGATGTCATCACCGGGAGCCAAGCAGGTGTCTGCCTTGTGGTTGGGAAACCTACACTTGTAACATGTGATGCGGGTGGAGGAAGATTGGCCTTGATTGTGGCCACATCCCAGGGTTCTAGCATCCCTGCGTCTACGTCGGGATGAGTCATCGGCATTTAACGAGGGAGCAACTAGTTGAAAGGATTTGGAAGAGAGGAGGCCACCACGCTCCTGATTGTTGCTATGACCATGGCCAAAGCCACACCCGGCCGGAGAAGAAGGCAACGCTCTCATTGGGCCCATGATGATGAGTGAGATGCATCTTAAAATCAAGAAGTAGAGAAATAACATCATCAACTGTGGAAAGTTCTCGGGCAATGTTGAGAGCCACAATAATCGGATCAAACTCTAATCTAAGGCCACAGAGAAGCCACATGATAAGATCGTCATCATCGATCTTCCTGCCAGCACTAGCAAGAGCTAGGGCTAAAGACTAGGCGTGCTAAACATATTTAGCCACGCTTCAAGACCCTTTGGTCATCGATTGAAGTTCCGCCTTCATTTGTTGAACACGAGCATGGGTGTGAGTCTCGTACAAACATTCAAGTGCCAACTGTTGAGTGAGATATGGTCTAGGGCTTGTAAAAACCATGGTTGATTAATAAATGAGTTGATATTTATATTAGAATTGCTTAATTAGTGTATATTATACGTGTTCTATATACTGAACTATAAAGAGCCATGGCTGTATAGTGGTTTATCTGAGTGGGAGACTCAGTTGACTAGTACTATTAGCCTAAATTGTTCGCAGTTTTGATTAGGATTGGTCGCCCTATCAGATTAAGCTGTTCGAATGACAGAGCATGAGTTTCTCTACCATGGTCATTGCCAGGCACAATATCTGTGGCTGAACAGAACCAACACGGTGCACAGATCGGTGAGCAGACACTTTTTGTATGAATGAATGTATGATAGATCATCCTAATTGTGCATTCAAGCCTTCAAAATATACCTATTGTTTTCAGCAGTTAGCACCTTAGGATTAATATGTGATCGATCATGCTAATCAATCATCATGTACATGAAATTAGCAAAGATATTTTATAAATAGATTTCAAAAAGTATTTTCAACCTGGTTCGAAGCAAAATTTTTTCTTCCTTTAAACCCCATTTTAAGGTACTAATCAAACCACTAATTCATCATGAGTTCAAAACAAAAAATAGATAAAAAATAATTCAAAACATACAATTTTAAAAATCAATCGTTAAAACACTAAACCTCTCGAAAAACTCTTAACACACAAAATATGAATTATTCAACATGAGTTATATAAGTTTCTAGGGCATTGTACCTGTCCCTATGAAGATAAAACCATCTTTGAAACTTGTATATTGCACAATAATATATAAAAAAAAACTTGGTCCGATCCTCTTTTCTTTGACGAAGATGAACTTCATCATCTTCACACTATATTTTGACGGAAACTCGTGTTATTATAACCGACCGCAAGTTGTGTCAATATTCTTGCAAAAAAAAAAGTTATGTCAATAAAAAACATTAAATATTGGAGGACCACTAAATATAGAGATTCTTCTCAAAGCTGTTACTAAAAAAAAAAAAAAGGTTATTATGAATTTAAATAAATTTAAATTGAATTATTGAGGTCAAGTTGAGAAGATAGTGATGGTAAGGGGTGTGGTAAAGGAGATCCATTTAGCTCACCCATGTGCAAGGTGGCTAAATGTTACCTCTTCCTTCTAACCATTGGATGCCTACGAAAAAAGCATCCGACGGTTGAGAATCGAACAAAGTAGTTCTGTGGACTGTGGTACATGCTTAGGTAAGAGGGTTGTACACCATGTGTAAGCAAGGGAGGAGAAACAACCTCCCTTGGCATGTGCTGACATCCTAGTTAAGAGCCCAAAACATGACTAGGTGCTATCCCAGTATGTAATTAGATTTTAGAAAGGGAAAAAAGCCCTCCCCATTTCTCTCTCTCCTCTCTCTCTCTATCTCTCTTCCAACCTCTTCACGGTCTCCCCATCCGCCACCCCCTCCCCTCCCTTTCCTTTTCCGAGCCATCAAAGAAATCCTCGGCTTTGTTGCGTGGAGAGTTGTGTTTCCTTCTTTGGGGAGGAGGGACCGGGGAGTTTCCTATCTGTGATGATCTTGAAGAGAGAGAGAGGAAGAGATATTGTTTTGGGTTTCTGAAGAGATCGGCTCTTGGGTACGCTCTCTGCCGATTCCCATGGCCTCAAATCCGATGATTCTGTCGAATTATTTGTGTGCATGTAGGGGTTTTTTCTTAGAATTGCTCGGATGATCATGGATGGTGTGTTCCTTGTTGGATCGGTGCGATTGCCCCTTTTTCTGAAATCTTCAGAATCTGGGTCTTTGTTGTTGACCGACTTTCTGAAGATATTATGTTTCATTTCTGAGAATCGATACCGCCCATCTATCAATAACTTAATTTCTGATGCCCGAGGGATTATCCAAATTTTGTATACTCTTTTCATCAAAGTTTCCATCTTTTTTCTGTGGTTTCTTATGGTTAGGCTGTAAATATGTTACCTTCCTCTCGCCGATGCACCGCCCAGTTCTTCTCTAACATTGCTGTTTCTAAAATCTGCGGTTTCATGATTTTTTTGGTAGTGCTTTATTATATGTCACCTGATCTAGCCACCAGAATGAGAATCTTGCTCACGACGAACAAAGGTTCGACCAACACCACCTGACCCACACGTCCATTTCGGAGGAAAGATTGATATTTGGAAGCATTGTTAAATACTACTCATTACCTATTGATTTCTCGGGGTATTAGAAGGATAGCGTGATTGCGGTTTAAGAAGAGAAGCAAACATATTCACTCATTTTACTTTTGATCTTATTAAAATTCGTTAGGGTGTCCCCTTCGAGTTGGCTTGTTGCATTATACATTGTTCCCTACTTTTTCAACTTTTTGCGCAGGATGTGTATGTCAGCGTATTTACCGGATGGTAAGCTTAGAAATCTATTGGAGTGTGTATCATCGTAACTATTTTATGCTTTTTGTTGGCTTTTGATGTTCTTTTTGAGTCAGAGTTGGTTTAATTGGTGTTTGTGGGTCTTATCTTGTCTCCATATTTGGAATGAAATATCTGGTGATTTCACCCGCCTTTTGTAAGGACCAAGATAACAATGTAGAACAAAATCAAATAAGGTATAGAAGCCATTGCATTACTAGAAATGGGAATTATGGATGCAAACAAGTACACCCTATCATCACTCATGTGACCAAACCCAGGGCAACCTTTTGACCCTTTCAACGATCAGAGGGCATTCATCCAAGGATGAGGGTCACCGTCGATAGCCTCTGAGGATGACCCTCTCAACAATCGGAGGGCAACTTACCTACTCCATGGGTTAAATGGATGCCATGTGGCACTTTTTAGCCGGAGTTAAGACTTGATCAAGTTAGGTTCACCCCTCCCAACAGTTATCAAGAAAAAAAATTGAGAAAAACACATGCCAAGTGGCATTTTTAGCATTCAATTATTTTTTAATGATGCACAGTTTACCATTAAATCTGTTTCAACTTGATCGGGTTGATTTAAGTTTTTTTATTCGGGTATGTTTTTATAATCCTAATCTATCCATATTGGATTGACCATACATGAACAAAAAACCTGTTTAAAAAGTGTCAGTGGTGTCTTTAGCCCATAGAGTAGGTAAGTAGCCTACTTCATGGAGTAGGCTACCATATATATATATATATATATATATATATATATATATATATATATATATATATAGAAATGCTATAATGCGGCATGCGGTAAGTGCGGCACCTCACCGCAGCCGTCTGATGCACCGCTGCGTGCATGCGATGCACGCAGCGCGTGCATCAGAGGCTGCGGTGCAGTGCCGCACGTACCGCATGCCGCATTATAGCATGCCCCTATATATATATATATATATATATCTCCAAAATCAGGGCTCATCTAATATTCGTCCTTAATTTTTAATTTTCTTAAAGTCAATTACCTTAGCACTCATTGCAAATAATAGTGTAGTTCACCGGCAAACTATGTTAGCAGCTTTAACTCCAACTTTATGTTTCAGGACAAAGATTTATAAGCTTGTAGAAACTCAATTCAATGACCATGTTTGAAATTTAAGTTACTTTGGGATTTGAGATATTTCAGAGCTTTGTGATCTGAATAAAGGACAAGCTCCTGAGTTGTAGGTAATGTCGCAAGTACCTTAAATCTTGGACTATCGTATACTCTACAGTCTTATTTCAATACTAGATGCATCGTATGCTACCTTGTATGCTTTCATGAAACTGGGAGGCGCATGACAGGTGCTTCTATTATTCCCTTTTTTAATCTCTTCAAACTCTGGCAACATCGTTCTTCCATCCTTTGTTTGCCAAAAG
This sequence comes from Chamaelirium japonicum, assembly GCA_947650365.1. NCBI lineage: Eukaryota > Viridiplantae > Streptophyta > Magnoliopsida > Liliales > Melanthiaceae > Chamaelirium > Chamaelirium japonicum. The sequence goes on from OX393554.1 coordinate 43,341,569, forward strand.
TTCCTTCTCTATGCAATCGATGATAGGAACCCTCTAATTATTCTGTGATAGGACATGACTAGTCCGTGAAAGCTATGAAAGTCATCAATAGTTTGAGCTATAGGCCGATAGCTTTTACTTTCTGAGGTTCTGCTGTCACACCTTTTGAGGAAACCATGGACCCTAGAAAGATGACTCGGTCTGTAAAGAATGAACTCTTCTTGAGGTTGGCATATAAATTCTCTTTTATCATATTAAGATATACTTGTTTCAGATTGCTTAAATGTTGCTCCGTGGTCTTCTATAGATGAGTATATCATCAAAGTATACGACTAAAAATTTATCCTTGAAAGGTCGCAGTACTTGAGTTATCACCTAGGATACACCGATACTTCGAAACAGGTGCCATCCCTGTATCGGATACTTTCCGATACTCCGATATGGGCTGATTCGGCGGGATACGTATCCGGTATGGCTAGGAAGTATCGGGATTTTAAAAAATAAAGAAAAAAAAGATCCGATACACCGGGGATACGAGACAGATACGCTGGGGATACGAGACCGATACGCCGGGGATACGACACCGATACACGGGGATACTTATGGATGGCTATATAGTCCAAAATTTGAAAACCTGACCTGAATCCGATCGAAACTTTGGATATGGGTTCAAATTTCATACATAACCATTTGCTTAATGATATCATTTATATGTTTTGTTTTTTGTATGATGTATGTGACAATAACTTTGTATTTTGTAATGGATGATGAATGCTAATGTTTTTTTGCTAACGTTTTGGAATGGACAAGGAATGTGACAGTTCCGTAATGTTGTTAGCGTTACTTTTCCAGTATTTTGTAATGAATGAATGTGACACTAGCTTTGTATTTTTTTGGTTGTATTGGATGTAAATCATGTAATGAATGATCAGTGTTACCAAAATTGTCGACTTTTTGAAAAAGGCGCGTTTTAATTGCGACTTATTCCCCAAACGTTTGCTACGAGAATAAGTCATGACTTTTAAAAAAAATCGGGATTTTTTTGAATAAATCGCGAATCATGCGTATTAATCGCGAATTACGCGTTTTTTTTTCCGTTTTTTTTCTGTCTTTTCCCCAAATGATATATACATGATATATTGCTAAACAAATGTTACCGGTTTTTTTTTTCTTTTTTTTCCCTTGCCGAATTTTTCCCGACTTCCAACTTGGTAACATTGAGAATGATGAACATGGTCATATTTATTTTTCAAACTATTCACTATTCATATTCTATCACAAAAAAATATTATATTTAATTATATATATAATAAATTATATATGTATCCATGTCGTACTGCGTATCCTAGTTTTTTTAAAATCCACGTATCGCCGTATCCGTATCCTTGCATCCGTATCCCGTATTCGTATCGGTGCTTCCTACGTTATCACTCTTATAAATATACTTGGAGCATTATATAAACTGAAAGGAATGGCCATACATTCGTATAATCCGTCCTTCGTCTTGAAGGCGGTCTTCCATTCGTCGTAGGTCGTATCCTAATTTGATGGTGGCCACTTTTAAGATCAATCTTAGAAAAGATAGTCGCTCCAGCTATCATATCCATTTTGTAAGAGCTCATCCACTTGCCTTTTCAATTTAGCATGCTTTAGGAATTAACCTATAATGAGGCAAATTCAGAAGAGTTGCTCCTGGGACTAGATGATGAGGCAAATTAGGAAGAGTTGCTCCTGGGACTAGATTGATAATATGTTGTATGTCACTGGTAGTCGGTAAAAAATCCGGGAGATTGTCATGGTAAACATCATGAAATTCTTGAAGAACTGGACTCACATCCGCATGTTGCTCATCCCGAGGGTCCGTGTTGACTTACTTAGAACAAGAGCAAAAATAATTGATTCCTTATTTGCCGCTTTCTCAAATTATTCAGGGCTTATGATGTTAAGGCCTTTCTTTTCAGTCACCTCCTTTTTCTTTCCATTGTTAGGTGGTTTGGGTTGAAGAGGATTGAGCTTGTTCCTCTTGCCTTCATAATTAAAGGATCATGAATTGGAACAACCATAAACGTGACATCCATATTGTAAAGCCCCCAAGATAATATAACCTAAATCCATTGGGATGATATCGTACCATATCTTGTCCTTATAAGAAGAGAATTGAATGAGACAAACATTTCACTTTAATAGTAATGGATGCAACATGGACCCATAAAACCTTGTATGGGTTTGGCTGTGGGACTGGCGTAATCCTACGCGGGTAACAATGTTAGACGCTATAGCATTGATGTAACTTTTGCTATTTATGATCACCTCGCAAGTGCAACTCTTATCACCACACTTAATGAAGGTGTGAAAGATTGCATTCCTCTGCCAATCATCTCCAGCTATTGGTTGTGCTAAAGCACACCTCATAATTCCCAGTTGTGAAATATACTCATGGTCGATTTGCAATGGGTTGCTCTCAGGACACTCTAGACTTCAATTTCTCTAATCTCAACGATGAACTTGATGTTTCTAAAATTTCCTAGCAGATTTTGGAAGGCCCTCACGAGGGTGTAAAACTATCTGCTGTCCATTCATCGAAAAGGAATATGTGTTGGCTCGACCATCATGAAGGGTCTGGCTATTATATTGCCATGGTCGCCCTAGAAGAAGTTCGATAGTCTTAATGGGCAACACCTTGCACCTGTTGGTATCCTTATAGGTGTCACCGACAGAGAATATAACTAAAATTTCATGAGTTATGCTAAGCACTGACTCCTTATGAACCAAAAACATCCTTCTGGGGCGCACTAAGGGAACTATGGGAAGCATCAGCCTATCAACCAAAGCTGGGGTATTGTATTTTGATTCACTCCCACTGTCCATGAATAGAGGTCAACGCTTTCTTTCTATAATGCAAAACATATAAAACATGGTACTTCTCTTCCATGGGTTCTCTTATAGACCTGCTGGCTCAACTCATCCGAAAGACTCTCACTAGCTTTATAAACGTTCTTGAATTCATGTAAGGCACTCCTAATAGATGGAGTAGGAGTGGCTTGGAAAAACTCATATGGAGCATGAGCACCTTGAAAGACAGGAGCTTGTTCATAGTTGTCTCCAACTTCATTTCCACCATCCTCTGAATCTGGTTCAAAAGCCTCTTCTTCATAGTGATCTTGCTTGTTAATCACCAGGTTCTTTCTTGTATCTTTAGTGGGGCATTTACTTGCAAAGCGTCCATTGCCATGAGCATTGAAAGCCCAAACCCAACTTCAAAAGGTCTCCAAGTACTCACTTTCCTTTGTTATCTCTATAAGAGTATAAGTTGTTGGGGTTGGTCTTTGCTTGGGGGTTGAACAGTAGGGAGTTTCGCCCCCTATGGATTTGGCTTAGTATATGAATCACATGAGTCAAAGCGTCACACAAATTGCGGTTTCATGTACCCTCAACTCCTGAACTTGTTGATATGCTTGATCAAGTGAGTTAACTTCTCTAAATATCTATTCCTTTTGGAGGTCATCACGAAGTCCCACTTGGAACTTAGCCAAAGTCATGACATGATCCTTTACCAAATTATATCGTAGCATGAACTCATCAAATTGTTCGATGTGTTCGGCAACATGCTTAGTTTCTTGCTTTAAGCTTTGCCACTTGTTAATGAGACAGGGATGATAGCATATGGGGAGATACTTTTCATTTAACTTTTCTTTCATCTTATCACACGTGTTGATTGGCTCTTGGCCATGGCTCCTCATGATATTTTCCATATTATTCGAGTACAACTTGTTTTGTCAAATGAGTTTCATCTTAACAAATCACACCATTTTGATTTCGAACAATTCATACCATGGGTAGTAATGGTCCATATCAACAATCCAATCAAAAAATATTTTAGATGGCCAAGTTCTTCTGTAGGATTCTCTAAGCTCTTGATCCATTGCAAAGTCGATGGTCACGAACAAATCCGAGCGAAACACGAATGTGGGCGTTGCGAGGATGATGCCGAAAGACGTGACTACGGTCACCCGTGGCTCTGCCGACTGCCGCTGGTGGCTGCTGCTGGTCGATGTGCTGCTGGCAGCCATTGCCGGTCAATGTGCCATTGAGTGCGAGACGCCCCACCTGGAGGGGGCTGCAGTAGTTGATCAGGGAGGGGAGTTGAGAGGTGGTCTCGGGGGTGTGGTCACACACATAGAACATAAAAGGGAGATGTAGTAGAGGGAAAAGATAGAGAAGAAGATGTGTGTTTGTGTCCGAGTTCCCTCTCATAGGAGAATTTAGCAAACAAGCATACTTTTTTCAAGAAACCAAACATTCTCCATAATGTAAGCCTTAAGCTCCTGATGTAGGCACCCAAAGTGTTTAAAATAGGACTACTACTCAAATAAGGAATAAACAACACAATCCTACTCAAACAAGGATGCTGAAAAATCAGTAATTAATTAACTTTGAAATACCAAATAAACATAAATAAAACTCCAAACTATACAAGCTTACGGGCCCATCCATGTGGGACTCTGTATTTTTTTAGATGTAGGCCTCCTCTCTAAGCCAAAGTGACACCGCATGGCATCGTCATTAGTAGACCCGTGAAATTGGAGGGAATGGCTCTCTTTTCCCCACCAATGTTACCAAGTCGGAAGTCGGAAGAAAATCGGCAAGGAAAAAAACAAAAAAAAGGGAAAAAATTGGAAAAATAGGGGAAAAAAGGTAAATTAGGTAATAATTAGATATATGTATTCTAATTTTTTTTTAGAAAAAATCGGAAAAAGACATAAAAAACGGAAAAAAATGTGTAATTCGCGTAATTCATGATTTTTTCAAAAAATCCTGACTTTTTGAAAAAATGTCGACTTATTCCCGTAGCAAACGTAAGGGAATAATTCGCGATTAAAATACGACTTTTTAAAAAAGTCGGCGATTTTGGTAACACTGGTCCCCACCACATATGTCAATGAATTACTTAATACATAAAACTTATTCATTTGATTGCAGCTATTTTAATTAAGGAAGTTGAGAGGATACAATTATTCTTATTCCTTTCCGGTGTTTTGTTTCCGTCCTACGAGGTTCTGCAATGATTCTTCACTTGTATCCTGATTTGTCGTGATTGATTGTTGAAATGATCAGTGTATAAATAGAACATTTACAGTTTACAAAGTGTAGTTTCTTATCTCTGTTTTTTTTTTATCGTGCAGGTTGCCCTAGGCAACTCATCAAACTCAGTGGTTGCATGCTACTGTTAGTATTATAATTTCTTTTTGTGCGGAGTTCTCAAGGGGTGAGCAATATAAGCCCTGATGCAAGGGCAAAGAAGTTCTGTTGAATCCTTAATTGAAACATTTGAATTTGGTAGTGGATCTAACACGAGCAACTCTGTCATGGATCAGCAATTATACCGGAACGACTTCCTCCTTAATCAATTAGAAACCCAGAATTTATCAGAGTACCTATTATCTCCCTGTGATACAAATATGCCATATGTACATGCGGCTAGTCAAGAAAGTGCCTGCTTGAGTCTCTGGAATACAGGTGCATCTAGCTCTAGTGAACACCCACTAAATCAGAGCAGCCACGACGAAACAAAAGTGGAAAATAGGTGGGCGTCAACTCTAACAATCGATGGGAGTGGACCAAGGATTGGAGAAAGTCGATTTGAAGCAACCAACATGCTTTCTTTGGATAATTTGGATTTAAATCTTAACAACAATCAGATGAGTGATGATCAGCCATTTTCACAAAGTTCTAATCCTAATGGTTTCCTTCAGAATATTGACCAAAACGGAGGGCATGTTGGTACAAGCAGCCAGGTTCTTGAAGGAGGACTATGTCCTCATCCTAATACTTCAGGATTGTTAGAATCCGTGCATGTGTCAGCTTCAGGTGGCTATTCACTAACTTGTGGAAATTCTTCTAGGGGTGTTGGATTCTTGTCAGAAGATGGTGAAAGCAGAGCAGGGGGTACAATAGATGGTCAACACTTATCTCGCAAGAGAAAGAACATTGGAGCAGTTCCTGGGCAGTCTTCAGGTGGTGGAAGTTCAAGTTGCTTTCTCCAAGGCGAGAATAATTCATTGCAATCTGTTTCTTCTCACCATAGTCCCAATGCTAGTTTAACTATGTCTGGATCATCTGATATTTTGTCAGGTGTAAATTCTCCTGCACTGTTGAACCCAAGAATTGGGACCACTAAAGGACTAGTGCCTTCTGATTGCCGTCCGTCTGGTAATATTACAGGAAATGCAGAGAGCTCAAGAAGAAATATTCGGAGGAGAATAAACCGTGTACATGAACGTGATACTACTACTGCTAATCTATGGCACCCAGGGAATGATTCTAGGCATTCTAATGCTCGGTCGACTCATCAACCATCTTCTCTATCAATCACACTTAATGAGCCACTAGAATCTATGCCAGTAGTTGCTGGTGCTAGTTCACAGACTCAACCTCATGTACCCGCTATTCCTGAGTTATCTGCAAATGTGTACCCTTGCCCGTGGAATGGAGCTTCCAATTCAAGAATAGGCAGTTCTTTGAGGTCTCCAGTCATCGCCTGTGAGAGATTGACTGCTCCAAGAGAGGAAACAAACCCGAGGAGCACGCCAAGGAACAACACTTCTGAGAACTCAAGGTTCGTTCCAACAACTGACACTAGGCGTTTGGTGCCAATCCTGCCAAATTTGATTTCGTCCAATGGAGGTGCAAGCATACTTGGAAACGTGACTCCTACATCCCGTGCTGGCACCAACTCTGGGGTCCATCAGCCACTCCCGACTTGGGTGCCTCATCAAAGTCCTCCTGACCAGAATCACCGGAGGTTATTAGAAGTTGTTCATCGGTCCTTGGTTCCAACTAGTAGTTCTGCATCTGGAGGTCAGAGTGTCAATGTTACCCCACAACATTCAGGTTCACAGGATATAGGGCGTCAGTCTAGAGCTACTTTCCGTGGTCATCCTCAACCATACACAAGGTCAGCAGTTTTGACGGATAGGCAAAGAGATGCCCTTCCGGTGTCTATGCGGAGTTTGGCAGCTACTAGAGAAGGGAGAAACAGGATGATATCTGAGGTATGCTAATGTGCCGTTCATGTCTATAAAGCGTTTTATATTTTCTATAGTTCTATATTTTCTTCCATAAAATCACATGGTTGGAGATTCTGAGTTTTTTCTTAATATGTTGATATATCAAAAAAAAATGCGAAAACACAATGGTCTAACTGAGATAAGTTGTTTAGATAAATTATCAATAATATTGCATTATGACTGACATAGACAAGTGTATTGGCAAAACCACAGGCTCGTTGTGGGGACTATACCTTTATCACTTGTGGTGAACGATATATATATATATATATATATATATATATATATATATATATATATATATATATATATATATATATATATATATATATATATATATATATATATATATATATATATGGGGAGGGATACTCTTACTCATGGCCTCTTACTCATATAGTTACCTATGATCCGGGCCGTTCATTAGATCCCGACGTACGGTTCGGATTAGATGGGGAGTTAAAGCAATGGTGTCCGCATTAAATGCCCGTATTAAAAGCCCTTATTAAAAATCCGCATTTAATGCGGACACCATTGTTTTAACTCCCCATCGAATCCGAACCGTACGTCGGGATCTAATGGACGGCCCGGATCATAGGTAACTATATGAGTAAGAGTATCCCTTCCCCCTCTCTCTCTCTCTCTATATATATATATATATATATATATATATATATATGGAATAGGGAACACGGTCCTCTCGACTAGCCAACACGCTAGTCCTCCTTTCAATTTGGGTGCCACATGGCACTTTTTAACCCGGGTTAGGGGTTGGTCAAGGTGGGTACACCTCTCTTAACAATGATCATAAAAAAAAATTTGGAAAAAAAATTATGCCAAGTGGTATTTTTAAATTAACCATAGCAAGGGTTATTTTCCCTCTGCAGTTTACCATTAAATTTGTCGACCGCTGATCGGGTTGTTTTAAGTTTTTTTTTTAGATTTTTTTTAAACAATCTTGATCTAAGTAGAGTGGATTGACCATTCATAAAAAAAAAATGGTTAAAAAGTGTCATGTGGTATCCAAATTGATGGGAGGACTAGCGTGTTGGCTAGTCGGGAGGACCGTGTTCCCTATTCCCATATATATATATATATATATATATATATATATATATATATATATATATATATATATATATATATATATATATGTGAAACCTTGTGCGAAACCTACCAAGAGGTTTCATAATTTGATGACACTTGGTGGGTGTGATACCTATGGTAAGTTGATCATCCTCACCAAAAACCATCAAATTCTAAAACTTCTAGGGGTATCAAATGTTAAAATATTTATCGATCGTCCATAAAAAATTTAAAATTGTTAATTTGAATAGCATTTTTGTTACACCTAAAGGTTTTAGAATTTGATGATTTTTGGTAAGGATGATCAAATTACCATAGGCATCACCCCCACTAAGTGTCATCAAATTCTGAAACCTCTAGGTACGTTTCGCACATTGTTTCACATATAAGAGGCGATCGGGACCATATATATATATATATATATATATATATATATATATATAGGGGCATGCTATGCTGCGGCATGCGGTACGTGCGGCACCGTACCGCAGCCGTCTGATGCACGCGCTGCGTGCATCGCATGCACGCAGCGGTGCATCAGACGGCATACGGTAGGTGCCGCACTTACCGCATGCCGCATTCAAGCATTTCTCTCTCTCTCTCTCTCTCTCTCTATATATATATATATATATATATATATATATATATATATATATATATATATATATATATATATATATATATATATATGGTCATATTTCACCTTGGATAGAACATCCACAAAACCAGCACATTCTAAAACTTCTAGAGGCATCAAATATATAATAAAAGTTAACGGATAAAAATGAACGGTGGATAAATGATGTAGCATCATTTATGTTTTATGCCAAAGGGGATGATGTACATGCCAAATGATGTTGCAGACGTCTACGTAGCAGTGGGGTCTCTCGCAAGACGGGAATGTGTGCTTGTTTCCTATCATCTTACATCTCCTTTTGTCTCCCTCTGTACCTTGAATTAGTGGGAGGGGAGGGGTGACATGCGATAGTTGTTGGGATGAAGAGGTATGGCCAATATGTTTTACGTACGCTGGTGTTTCCTCACTTTTGAGAAATTGCTTCACATCATATTATGTAGTGAGAAGCCTATGTTGGCATCGGGCACAAGTTCCTAGTAACAATGATAGGAACTAAGGTTGTAAACAATACTTGTTTGGACAACTTTGCGTTTTAGGTTCATTATTGGCTTTCATACATGTCCGCTAGTGGTGCTATTTTGATTCAACAAAATAAGCTTTAATTCTTTAGAGCTTTATTCCGTTGAAATGACTCTTTCGAGCCTCATGAGCTAGCATTGTCGACTAATTTGCAATAAGAGCTGGTAGACCTTAAGGGAGAGAAAGACAAAAAGAAAGATCGGGAGCAAATTCAAGGAACAATCACCCAAAAGAGGGAAATGGTCCTATATAAGTTATATATGAGATGGGCTCACCCAAAGTGAACATACCCCAAGGAATGTGCTAACCTATACAACAGGCTAAGTATATACACTATAACACCCACCGACCCACCCACCCACCCACCCACCCCTCCCTCAAACTCAAGATGGATCTTACACCAAGAGTTTCTCAAAAGATACTGAAACTGCAAAATTGTGTCTTTGTAAAGAAGTTGGCAAGTTGCTCTGTAGAAGACACATGCAGAAGCGAGAGGGCGTCATCCAAGTAGTGATGTCGCACGAAGTGACAATCAATCTCAATGTGCTTCGTGCCCTTATAGAAGACCGGATTGCTTGCAATTTAAATAGCCTTTGGTTGTCACAGCTGAGAGGAGTCGACGAGGTCAACGAACATCTGTCACCGAGAAGATGATGCAACCAAACAACCTCACAAGCAGTCTGCGCCATGGCCCGATATTCGGCCTCAATGCTGGAGCGAGTGATGATGTCATGCTTCTTACTCTGCCAAGAAATGAGCAGTGTTCTAAAAAGCGGCCTAGGCGGCCGCCTAGGCGGCCGCCTAGGCGCTAGGCAGCCCCCCACTGCCCAGCCTAGGCCCTAGGCGCTCCAGAAAAGCGGCCAAGCTCCCAGGCAGGGCAAGGCGGCTGCCTAGACGGTCTAGGCGGCCTCCTAGGAGGGCTGACGCTGGCCTAGACGGTCTAGGCGGCCTCCTAGGAGGGCTGACGCTGGCCAGGCGGGCTGGGCAGGCTCAGACGGGCTCCTCAGCGGTAGTCACTCTCTTGATCCGGCATTCCCCAGAGGCAATCCCTCTCTTGGATCCAGCCTTCCTTAATGGTGGCTCACCCATTTTTTAAAAAAAAATTAAAAAAAAAAAACCAAAAACGCCTAGGCACCGCTTAGGCAGTAGCCTGCCTTCCACTGCCCGACTAGTGCTTAACGCTTTTTAGAACCTTGGAAATGAGTGAGTCACTCACCGATCAGTAGGGAGCTCCTGCCCAATTGACATTTTAAATGCATGAAGCTCCAAAGAGGAAGAGGATAACAACATCAATGAGTGAGTTAGCGTGCCCCAAAGGCAAGGAAAAATCCACAGAAGTGCATCTTACTGAACCGAACTAGGAGCACTGATGAATTGACCGATACCCCTGACAACATGGGCCATGTCCAGTCTCGCATGATCTTTAGGTAGACAAGAACACCAACAAGTTTCTTGTAACGTGTGAGATCAATCGTTGATATTAATTGTTTTAATTTGGAACTGAGGTTCCTTTTCTTAAGTTTGCTCGTAGTCGTAGGTTCATTTTGCCTTATGAATAAAAACTTGGTGATTGTCACTTCGGAATTCCAAACCAACTGTTGGAAATTTTAGCATTCTGTTTTGCATCAAGTTATAACTTTGCATGCTGTAAAAAAGGTAGTAACTTAAATACTTAGTCACTCATCACAAAAAGATTACATTCTTAAGCTACTAAGCATGAGAATATTTCTCATAGTTGATCACATGTATCATAGTTCTTTGGTTCCTCTATATTTACTCTATTTTCTTTATTTTCAGATGAAAAATATTATATGGAACTTTATGTGAACCTTTTTTCAGCCCCTAAATTCTTGTCAAATTTCTTTATGCAGCATGTTCGTAATATGCTGGATCTCATACGCAGGGGGGAGAATGTGCGATTTGAGGTTAGCTTTTTATTTACTTCCGTTCCTATTTAAACTACTTTGTACACGTCCTATAGTGATGCTAGAATTGGCATGTACTGTGTATTTATGGTCGAACCATCTCTCTTTGCTCCTTTGGTCACCCCATCGGACAATGCTAGAATTGGCACCGTATTGAAAGAGGAGTCTTATTATGGCATGGAATTATGACTCACACCGGTGGTATCATGTCAGGATTTCTTTCTCTTTGACCAGTCTGCGTTCTTTGGGCGTGCTGACCTGCATGACAGGCACAGAGACCTGCGGCTTGATGTCGATAATATGTCTTACGAGGTGACGGAGAAGTTCTCTATGTAATCCGCTCCCTAGGAAAGTTTTTGGTTTTCGCAGGCTAATACCCTTTGACTGCAACCCTTCATGTTTCACCAGGAGTTGTTGGCTTTGGAGGAACGAATCGGAAATGTGAGCACTGGGCTGAGCGAGGAGATGGTTTCGGAGTGCCTGAAGCAGTGGAAACACATCTCTGCTACAGTTGGAGCGTATTCAGAAGTTGAACCATGCTGTGTCTGTCAGGTACGAGGGTAGAATATATCTGATCTAGTTTTAATTGGGCAAGCAATCTATTCATCCCTCTCTAGCTTGTTTCTGTACTACTAGAGTGTTTCTATTGGGTTGACACATCCGCCCTCACCAGGCCGTGCCTAATTACCCACAATCATTGCTGTTTTTCTTGAGCTTTTTCCATCCTCTTGTGTGACTATGTTCCTGGATTTTGGCAGGATGAGTACGTTGATGGGGACGAGCTGGGGAGACTGGACTGTGGGCATGACTTCCATGCTGCTTGCATCAAACAATGGCTGATGCAGAAGAACTCGTGTCCCATATGTAAGACTACTGCCCTAGCCAAGACATGAGAGAGAGAGAGAGAGAGAGAGAGAGAGAGAGAGAGAGAGAGAGAGAGAGAGAGAGAGAGAGAGAGAGAGAGAGATGCGCCCCGAAGGGGGGAGCCGCGTGTTGTATGAGTGACCTTCATTAACCTTTTATATCCAAAGTTGGGAGGATAATATTTTATTATTATTTATCATATTCTCAGAGTTGGTATTTGGTGGCATTAGTTGGGGATTCCTGGGTGGTGTTGATTTGATCTGTCTGAAACTGGAGCTGTCCTTGGGCCTAATACTCTTCCATAGATTGCTCTGTTTCTTGGTGGAAAAGCATGTTGATCCTCAAATTAACTTGCATTCAGGGTGATGATGTTTCTCTGGACTTGGGACTAGTTGGTAACAGAGCATCATGAGAATGTGGCACTTTGGCTCATATTTGTGCTGCAGTTGCTTTCTATCCTCATCTAGAATTTTTTTGGAGGACTTGGTGAAAAGCCCTTTTTAGGAGATAGCCCATTCACACAAGTAGTTCTTCCTTTCAGCTCAAGCCCCTATTGAAAAGACACATTTTACATCAAACCCTCCAACCACTATTGTTAGATTTTCCAACCCCTTGCAAGTGGCAAAACTGCCCTCGTTGACTATAATAACGGTACCAATTCGGTTGGGAGTGTCAATTCGGCTGCTAAAATGATTTTATTGTAGTTACAGTAAAATCACTTTCAACCGAATTGTTACTACAGTAAAATCACTGTAGTAATTTGGAGTATCATTCATCTGCTACAGTGTTTTGGGGTATCAATTTGGTTGCTAAAGTATCACTGTAACAACATTAAAATCACATTCAATCCAATTGTTACTACTATAGTGAAATCACTGTAGCAATTTGAAGTATCAATTTGGGAAGTAGAGTATAATTTGGTTGCTATAGTGATTTCATTGTAGTCACAATAAATTTACTTCCGTTCGAATTATGTGAAATCACTGTAGCTGTTATAGTGAAATCACTATAATATTCATTATACATGAACTATCACTGAATTGTTGCTCTAACTTGTTGATTTGATACCGAGGGGTAAACTCAAACAAATAAATAAATAAATAATCAGGGGTAAAATGGATATATAAAGAGAAGGGAGTTACTGAGGCAATTAATGCTAAACTGAGTAAACTCAACAGACACAAGTGTTTATCACAATATAGGGCCAGTTAGAATGTCCATTAATTAATAACCCAATTTTTTTGTCCAGCCAATGGTGATAGGTGCCACACGAGGATGGTCCGGTCTGGATGGAAAGCAAGATGGCCAAGAAGCATTTTCCTTTGCTTCATGTCCGCAAGACCCTTAGCTGCATTTGGTAGCCAGAAAATTGCATTAAAGGAAAGGAAAGTCTTGCCCCCCCCCCCCCCCCCCCCCCCCCGAGGGAAAAGAGTTTACACTCCGAAGTGGGATGAAAGAGAAACCCCTCCCTTTCGTGGTATTTATTTGACATTTTTGGGTTATTTATAATTGTAAGTAAATTTTAGCTTATGTGGCATCTTAGTTTTGAAAGTGACATATTTGAGTTATTTATAACTATCAATAAATATCACTTAATTCGATAAATGTCACTTAATTTTAGGTTAGTCATGTATCCAATTTTTTTTCCCTCTTAATAGTCATCATGGGTTTAGTTTTGTAGAGCTTGATGAGTAGATTTTAAAAATTTTAATTTTTTAAAATTTGGATATGTATAATAAAAGTAATATATTTCTTAAGATGGAAAACCAACTCCCCAAAATATATAATTTAAAAAATTTGACAGATGTGGGAGCTCGCCCGTCAGATGTTTGCCATGTATAGAGCCTTGCTGCTACTAATAAAGAAGACATTTTAGATATTTGACCTTTGTCATCTTTTCTATATATGAGAGTTGGCCCGTCGGATGTTCGCCATGAATGGGGTCTGCTGATGGGGTACATCTATATACTGGGGTCTGTTTATCATTGCGCTACTTTCTTTTATCAAAGAAACACTAAGGCCTCAATGGAGGAGGGCTATTGGAACCTTTGAATTCTAACCCTTTGCTGATGAGGCATAGGGAGAGAAGAGAGAAATTTCTTTTTAGAGTGAAAAACCTTGTAAGTATGTTTCTTTTGATTAATGAAATGGCTCCTTTTGATTAATGAAATGGCTCGAAGATTGCCTCATAGTTTTCCCCTTCCCTTGGTGGAAGGGTTATCATGTAAAATATGTGTGGGCAGCAGAGTAACAATAGGTGTTACTGTCCAAAATTTGTGTCTACTCTTAACTTCTTGGTTATCCCAGGGGGATTCATCATGGTGGATCACAAGGGATTGATATTACAAATAACCCCTTACATATTTTGTTATTTAATAAAATCCCTTGGATACTTTTTGCCCTCACTTTATAAGGTCCCTCTAGTTAAATGAATAAACCTTAAAAAGGGTCGGACAAAAAAGTAATGATGAGGGGATTTTATTAAATATCAGAATATGTAAAGAGATTATAAATAAAAGGGTAAATTGGTCTAATCCTTGAAATATATCGTGTTTAACAATAATGACAAGTAAAGAGATGCTTTAGCATTAGGTCATGCTACTTGGAAAATATTTATTTTACCCCTACATGCAGCTTTATCAAGAAATCACATGAAGAGTAACAATTCAGTAAAAAAAAGTAAGGGTGCGTTTGGCATTGGTTTTAAAATTTTAGGTTTTGATTTTGGAATACCAAGAACTAATTTGTGCAAAACCAGTTTTAGCTTATCGAAAATCAGTTCTAGAATTATCAACATTTGAGCATTTGGCAATAAAACCAGTTTTGATCCTAAAACTAGTTTTGCAGTTTTTTTTTAAAATGTTCTCTACGATATTTTCTCTTTCTACAATATTTTCTCTCCAACATTATCTTTATGATATTTTCTCTCTATAATATTTTCTCTTCTCACTACATCATTTTCTATCTAAAATACTCTCCTTCTACAATATTTTATCTCTCTA
Organism: Chamaelirium japonicum; assembly: GCA_947650365.1. NCBI lineage: Eukaryota > Viridiplantae > Streptophyta > Magnoliopsida > Liliales > Melanthiaceae > Chamaelirium > Chamaelirium japonicum. The sequence continues at coordinate 43,356,648 of OX393554.1, forward strand.
CAATATTTTCTATCTAGAATATACTCATTGTATAATATTTTCTCTCTCTAAAATATTCTCTTGCTATAAAATTGTCTCTCTCTAAAAATATTCTTTCTATAACACTTTATTTAATATTTTCTCTTTACAATATTATTTCTTCTCTCTCTACCCCATTTTTTTTCTCTATGATATTTTTTCTCATTCAATTTCTCTTTTAAATATTTGCTCTTTAAAATATTTTGTCTTTACAATATTTTCTCTCTCTAAAATATTTTTTTTGTATAATATTTTTTCTTTCTCTATAATATTCTATTTCTACAACATTTTCTCTTTACAATATTTTCTCTTTATAAAATATTATCTTTCTATAACATTTTTTCTATCTGTAATATCTTCGATCTCTTTCAACAATATTTTTTTTCTATACCATTTTTTCTCTATGATATTTCCTTTGTATAATATTTTTTCCTCTTTATGTCATTTTCTATCACTGTAATATTTTCTCTTTCTAAAACATTCTCTCTATAATATTTTCTCTCTCTAAAATATTCTCTTTCTATAAAATTTTCTCTCTAAAATATCATATTCTATAATATTTTCTCTCTACAACATTTCTCTCTCTAAAATATTCTTTCTATAATATTTTCTCTCTTGAACATTCTCTCTCTATGATATCTTGTTTCTCTATAATTAATATTTTTCTCCCCTCTATATTATTTTCTCTCTCTATAATATTTTTTTTTCTAAATTTTACTCTCTATAATATATTCTCTCTTTAAAATATTCTCTTTCTATAATATTTTATCTCTATAAAATATTCTCTTTCTATAATATTTTCTCTCTTTATATTATTTTTTATTTCTAAAATATTCTCTCTCTAAAATATTATCTTTCTATAATATTTTCTTCCTAAAATATCTTATTTCTATAAAGTTTCCGCTCTATAACATTTCTCTCTCTAAAATATTTTCTTTTTATAATATTTTCTCTCTCTAAAATATTATATTTCTATTATATTTTCTCTCTCTATGATATCTTTCTCTCTATTATTAATATTTTTCTCCTCTCTATGTTTTTTTCTCTCTCTACAATATTTTCTATTTAAACTATTCTCTATAACATATTCTTTCTCTAAAATATTATTTTTGTATAATATTTTATTTCTCTAAAATATTCTCTTTCTATAACATTTTCTCTCTCTACAATATTTTATTTTTCTTCAATATTTTCTCTCTATAATATTTTTTATCTTTAATATTTTCTCTTACTACTTATTTATTTATTTAATACTCTCTATCTATATTCTTCTATTTAGAATTTTCTCTGTATAGTATTTTTATATCTATCATATATTTTCTCTAAAGTATTATCTCTATAATAATTTTCTCTCTCTACAATATACTATGTATATATTCTTCCGGTTTTAATTTTCTCTTTATAATAGTTTCTCTCTACAACATATATGTTATTCACAATAATTTCTTTCAATTATTGTTTTGCCTTCTTGCCTCAAGAACCCAAAAGAAGAATCCAAAAGCAGAAAATTTCTGCTTTTGGGTTTTGATGATTTTCTGGTTTTGGTTTTGGAAAATCAATTTTCTAATCGAATCCCAAACACACTAAAATCTTGTACTAAAATCAGTTTGGCAAGCAGAACTAGTTTTGACACAAAACTAGGCCTCCAAAACCAATGCCAAACACACCCTAACATTTCTTTAAAAGTATATTTTCACTGTAACTGCTACAATCATTTCACTGTACCTGCCACGGTGATCACTTTAGACTGCTCTAGTAATTTCATTGTAGCAAAGAGTAACATTTTGTTACAATACTTTGAGATTTTTACTCTTTGCTACCGTACTTTGTATATTGTTACTCTTTGTTACAATGGAAGCATTCTATCAGTCATGATATATGCAACCGTGAAATCACTATAGCAAAGAGCGACAGTCTACAAAGTACTGCAGCTAAAGAGTAGCAATTGCATATTGTTACTCTTCGCTACATCGAAGAGTAAAATTTGTGATTTTAGGATTAGGGACAATTTTATTATTTAAAAGGGAGAAAAAAAATCAACGGAGGGCTCGTTATAAATGCACCTTTTTGGGAGTGACCTGGTGCAGAACTCTCTTTCTCTGTCCTTTTCACCAAACGGATATGTTGACAGGGACCTAACGCTAAGTCCCCCAAAAATAAAACTTTAGAAGGTAGGAGGTTATTTGTAATGACAATATTTATTAGGGGTAATATATAAAAAATCCCCCAAGTCATGAACAAGAATCCCCAGACATAAAAGAAACCAAACGGTGGAGCTGAGCTGAGGTGAGAGGATGAGGGCGGGTGTGGTGGCCGTGAGCCGAGGAGGCCCCTTCACCTCCGCGCTTCCAGCTTTCCGCTCCAAATCAAGCGGCATCAGATGCTCCGTTGCTTCTGCTCCAGTTCCCACTTCCACTGCTACTACCCTCGGTATCTTTCAATTCAGAACTGGGTTTTTTTTTTCTTCAGGAATTCAGACTAAATGTGATACGACTATGCTTTCTTTTTAGTATAATAGGATTGCTGATAGCAATGATTAGCTTTCAGATAAAACATTAACAACAAACTGATGGAATAATTCGTGGTAATAACAGAATTAATTCAGAAATGGATTCACCCACAGAATACTGAAATTTGGTAACAAAATTTAATAATATCAGATTAATTTATAGAGAATAACCAACGGGCTCTCGTCCGAGTGGTACTTCCTCTCTCCCTTGTTGGACACTGTGGACCGAACTTTCCCTGAAGGCCGCTGTTGCCTTGTTTCCGTGTGCGGATCATGGCCGTTGATGTCATGTTTGCGGGACTATGAAATTTAGTAAAAATAGTAGTTATGCTGCCTTCCCCCTGTTTTGATCTCCGGACATCTTTAAGCCCATGCTCTAGCATCGTCCTCTGACTGCATGGCCGGTCCATTAAAAAAAAAATCTAGAAAATTGTGATTGCCTCAAACGTTTATGCTACTGAACACACACACACACACACACACACACACATATATATAGATATAGGGTCCCGATTGGGTGAGAAACCTCTTATATGCGAAATCTTGTGCAAAACCTACCTAGAGGTTTTAAAATTTGATGAAATTTAGTGGGTGTGGTACCTATGGTAAGCAATGTTTGAAATCTCGGTCGATACTGGTACGTACTGGTTTTGCCCGGTTTGAGACCGGTACTGCACTTGATCCTGATACCTGGCCCGTACAGGTACGTATCGGCTAGTTCAGGTCGGTATCGACCGGTACCGATAGGTAAAATTTTAATTTTTTTTAGGTTTTTTTTCTTAGTCGGTATCGGTCCTTATTGGTCGGTACCGGTACATACCGGTTCAGGGCCGATCGATACCGCGATTTTGAACCTTGATGGTAAGTTAATCATCCTCACCAAAAATTTTCAAATTCTAAAACCTCTAGGGGCATCAAATGTTAGAATATTTATCGACCGTCCATAAAAAACCGTTAATTTGAATAACATATTTGTTATTCCTAAAGGTTTTAGTATTTGATGATTTTTGTTGAGGATGATCAACTTACCATCAGGGTTTTAAATCTCAGCCGATACCGGTACGTACCGGTCGGTACGTATCGGTTTTGGCCGGTTCGAGACCGGTACTGCATCCGATCTCGATACCTGGCCCGTATCGACCGATACCGGTATGTACCGGTCTGTATCGGCCGGTTCAGGCCGGTACGGACCGGTACCGACAGGTTAAATATTTTTTTTTTGGTTTATTTTAGGTTTTTTTTCTCAACCGGTATCGGTCCGTATCGGCCGGTACTGGTACGTACCGGCCGGTACATACCGGTTCGGGGCCGATCGATACCGCGACCGATACCGTGATTTTAAACCTTGCTTACCATAGGTATCATACCCACCAAGTTTTATCAAATTCTGAAATCTCTAGGTAGGTTTCGCACAAGATTTCGTATATAAGAGGTTTCTTACCCGATCGGGACCATATATATATATATATATATATATATATATATATATATATATATATAGGGATACTCTTAGTCTTACTTATGGAATCGTACTTATACAGCTACACGCCGCCATTTACCTACCCTAGAGGTTTTAGAATTTGATGAAACTTGGTGGGGATGCTATCTATGACAAGCTGATCATCCTCACAAAAAAATATTAAATTCTATAACCTCTAGGGGCATCAAATATGCTATTCAAATTAACGGTTAAAATGAACGGTCGATAAAGCGTCTAATATTTGATGCCCTTAGAGGTTATAGAATTTGATGATTTTTGGTGAGGATGATCAACTTGCCATAGATAGCATCCCCACCAAGTTTCATCAAATTCTGAAACCTTTAGGGTAGGTAAATGGTGGTGTGTAATTACATAAGTAATCATTTCATAAGTAAGAGTATCCCTGCCCTATATATATATATATATATATATATATATATATATATATATATATATATATGGGCAGGGATACTCTTACTAATGGAATCTTACTAATGACAATTACAAATCACATTTTACCTAACCTAGAGGTTTCAGAATTTGATGAAACTTGGTGGGGATGCTCTCTATGGCAAGTTGATCATCCTCACCAAAAATCATCAAATTCTATAACATCTAGGGGCATCAAATGTTAGAAGCTTTATCGACTGTTCATTTTAACCATTAATTTGAATAACATATTTGATGCCCTAGAGGTTATAGAATTTGATAATTTTTGGTGAGGATGATCAACTTGCCATAGAGAGCATCCCCACCAAGTTTCATCAAATTCTGAAACCTCTAGGTTAGGTAAAAGACGATTTGTAACTTTTATTAGTAAGATTCCATTAGTAAGAGTATCCCTCCCCTCTCTCTCTTTCTCTCTCTCTCTCTCTCTATATATATATATATATATATATATATATATATATATATATATATATATATATATATATATATATATATATATATATATATATAGGTCTGTTAGGTTGCGCTGTGCGCTGTCCCGGAGGAAGTGCGCTGCGGAATGCCGGCCGATCGGGATCGGACGGCACAAACCCATTCCGCCCGGATAAAAGCTTTAACCGTTCCCGGCCGTCCGATTGGCGTGAATCGGACGGCACAAATCCTTTCCGCCCCGGTTAAAAGCTTTAACCGTTCAATCGAATGATCGAACGGATGAGATCCGTGACATCTTATTCGAATAGGACAAAAAATTAGGTCAACGCAATCATGTTATTTTGTCCTATTCGAATGTGATGTCACGGATCTTATCCGTTCGATCATTCGATCGAACGGTTAAAGCTTTTAACCGGGGTGGAAATGATTTGTGCCGTCCGATTCAGGCCAATCGGACGGCCGGGAACGGTTAAAGCTTTTAACCGGGCGGAAAGGGTTTGTGCCGTCCGATTATCACCGATCGGACGACCGGCATTCCGCAGCGCACTTCCTCCGGGGCAGCGCATAGCGCAACCTAACAGACCTCTCTCTCTCTCTCTCTCTATATATATATATATATATATATATATATATATATATATATATATATATATGAGAAACAAGATGCTACCTTCGAAAGCAGCGTTCTTCCCTGCTTTGACAGGTCGCCGATGGTTATCAAAGCCATGAGCGATGACAAATGTCATTCGAACTCACAATCGGGAGGTGCTAGAAGTCACCGGAGGTGGTCGCCGGCTGCGAATGTCATTGGAGGTCGCCAGATGAGGTGAAGTGATGAATGAATGGCTCACAATAGAAGTAGTCACCGGAGTTCTCTATCAGTAGGCGCTGATATGTGGTGTCAGCGGAGATCATCGGTGGAGGTGATCGGAGGTTGTTGATGTTGATTATGGCCGGAGATCACATGTGGTGCGGCCGTTGTGGGTTGTCAAAACAGCAAAAACGATGATTTGAGAAATAGCATCCTGGCCCTCTCTCTCTCTCTCTCTATATATATATATATATATATATATATATATATATATATATATATATATATATATATATATATATATATGTGTGTGTGTGTGTGTGGGAAAAGGGACGCTGGACCTGAGGTGCAGCGTCGTTGCTGCACCTCAGCTATTGTTTTACCATCCTAAAAGTTTTGGAATTTGATGAAATTTGGTGACGCCAATTTTCATCAAATTCCAAAACTTCTAAAGGGGTCAAATGGTCGAAGCAAAATCAATCGTCCGCAGTCACCGTTAAAATCTGCAGATTTTGCTTCGACCATTTGACCCCCCTAGAAGTTTTGGAATTTGATGAAAATTGGTGAGGATGATCATCTAGAAAGAATGTGTCGCTTAACTCATATCTGTTGGGAACTTTTTAAGTTTTGCTTGAGATCATTAGATTAGTACACTTCTATAGGAATCATGCATGATTAAATATTGATGTTTGCATTTGTGAGACATTAAACATCAATTTGTTCAGTAATCCTTTGTAGTCATGCGGTCCTGGGGCAATCACCTTCGCTAGCTACGGAATTCTAGAGAGTTGACACTTGACACACAAGGGATTTGCATTATGTTTTGAGCATATACAAAATATGCAATTAGCATGAGTACGTGTATTTTACTATTCTGTCCAGACTATCTGGTTGCTACAACTCCGCAATTTAATCCGATCTAAGCTTTGCAGAGATTTTAATTCTTGAATGAGAGGTAAATGCCTAATCTTACAAAAGACTTTATAATTCATTGGGAAGGCTGAAAAATCATACAGTTGACAGTGTGGTGCTAATATTTTTGAGTTCCTGTAGTGCCCTGTCAATTGCAAGGTACTTTTCTTCCGATAATTTGTGTAATTATAATTCCATACCCTAATTAGAATGTGGTTTATTGCAAAAAAAAGAGAAGAAGAATGTGGCAGACTAACTGCAGATTGTAAAGTAAAGGCCATATCTGAATTCACTCTTGCTTTAGTTTTTGATGAACAAAGAATGAGTGATAAGAAGTCTCGATTAAATGGAATAAGAAATTTTTTAAAATCTGATGAGACACCGTGGTTGGCAAGCTATGGTTAATCTATAGATGCTTTGCATCCATCTTTTTTATTTTTATGAGATCAGCGGGTGCCCCGAAACCTTTCGGGCAATGGACCTACTTCAGGCTTGGACTAATATCTCTGGGAATGTGCACTCCACTCAAAGGTTTACCTACGCACTCCTAGGTAACTCGGGGGGGGGGGGGGGGGAATTGAACCCAACCTCGTCACCCAAGCACCAATTGCTTTGCTAGCTCTCCTATCTCCTGGTGGGTAAAATACTGCATCCATCTTTGCCATTGCACTTGGTGGGGCTTTGTCTGATCATATCCTTTTGTTACTTGTGCATCATTGTGCATCTTGCAGTAAACAATATTGCTCATATTGCACTTGCTGCATCTTTAGTACAGCCGTATCTTTGAATCACGCTCTAGTTTCTACAATTTGTCCTTGTCTATCAATCCGCCTATGTGGTCCTGGTGATTCAAAAAGTTTCTCTGACAAGTGTGGGTTATTTAGAAAAATTGTGTATTAAATTCTTGTTGTGATTTCAGTCTAATTATGTATGGAAATCCATGTCTAACAGTTTGTGGTGCAATGCAGATCATATTTCTTTTATTAGAGATGTTGCTGCAGCAAGATCTCCTGAACATCTTCCTTGCTTGTTGAACATGCTCCAAGCACGAGGTAGGGTTTTCAACTTTTCCTGACCTTCTGGCCTAATTTATTTTGAGCATATTTGTATAATTGAGACTTCTATTTACCCAATTTGGATTGTCTTCATTAATTGCTTTTTTATTTTTTGGCATAAGGTGACCTAAAAAATATTTTTTTCTTAATTGTTGTTACCATTACCCTAGGAGAGAGAGAGACAGATAGGGTTTGGGAGAATGACGAGCAATTCTCATTAGGGCAATAGCCTCGAATATATAGGCATGATACATGTGTAGGGAATAAGTCATGTACATCGAACTCATATGTATAACCTACAATATACATTAACACCCCCCCTCAAACTCACGGTGGATTAAACACTGAGAGTTTACTAATAAGAAATCGAAAAAGAGGAGAGGGATGTGACTTCGTAAAAAAATCAACAATATGCTCTGTGGAGGACACATAGGGCAAAGGGATGGTCCCAGCCTCGTATTGCTTTCTGGAGAAGTAACAATCGAGCTCAATGTACTTTGTCCGCTTATGGAATACCGGATTATTGACAATCTGAATAGCATTCTTGTTGTCACAATGAAGAGCTATGGGTCTGAAAATATTAACGCCAAGATCCCGAAGAAGACGCCGGATATGAACAATCTCCTTAGTAGTAGTGGCCATGGCATGAAACTCGGCCTCAGTGATGGAGAGGGAGACAACTTTCTACTTTTTGCCCTTCCAGGAGATAAATTGTTCCCGAAAGAACTGCAACTCACACCAATAGCCGCGCATGAGGTTGTGAAACTGCTAAATAGTCTGCTCCCCCTGCTGAGCAGACTGGGCCTGAGACAGGAGCTGATACTCACGAGTCTGAGACAGAAGCTGATACTCACGGGCCCTGCTCTACTTCACAAAGCGTTTCATAAGATGAGCCCAGAGCTCTGTCGCAGTAGCAAAGCTGCTAAGGTTGGCTCGAAGCGAGCAGTCAACTTAGGCAACGAGAAACGCCCGAACACGACGGTCACGAAGGCTCCAGTGTTAGATGTCTCTGCTCCAGAAGCAGTAGTAGTAGCAAGTGTAGAGCCGTTAAGATGCCCATTCAGGGCTCGGCCATCCAGGACACTCCGGACGGTGGCAGACCATGCAATCCAATCAGCTATCGTGATCAAGGAAAAACTATCGAGACAGGGAGGAAATCCCTCGTCTGCTCGAGTGACATCGTCGAGAATTGAACAAGGGTCGTCATCGAGAAATGCGGGAGACGCTGAGACTCGGTCGGCAAAGGAGTACACTACTTGTCGTGGGTAGCGGAGGGCCGACAGTCACGGAGGGCCGACGGGTGTAGATGAACCGGCTGCAAAGGGTCGACGGGGTTGCAGAAGACCGGCGGGTCTGTAGGAGGGCCGACGGGCTGCAAGAAGGCTGGCGGGGCTGCAGGAGGGCCAGACGCAGAGCGATGGGCTCTGATACCATATTATCACAACCCTATGAGAGAGAGACGACTAGGGTTTGGGAGAATGACTGATAATTCTCATCAGGGCAACAGCCACAGATATATAGGCATCATACATATGTAAGGAATAAGTCCTGTGCACCGAACTCATATGTATAACCTACAATATACATTGACAATTGCAAACACCCACCGATGTTATACTATTTGCAAATCGACTCTTTGTCGTTTATATTTTGAGCTCTAAAATTTTAATGAAGAAGCTCTCGTTTGCCACCCAAACCTATCACGCTCTCCCGTCAACCCTCCCCCTTCCTATTCACCTTCACCTTCGCAGTCACATCCACCCCCCGTTCCCTTCTGCCAGCGCCTACCCTTCATGCTTCCATCCACCGTAGCCTCTTCTTCTCATCCGTCAACCATTCCCATCCATTTTTGCCTCTAGATTTGTCTCCCGCTGCTCGCCACCATCCCCTCTCTCTCACGCCTCCCCCAACCACCACCACCCCCTTCTCTCTCCTCCTGATCCACCTCTGCTTCCCTCTCCCTTGCTCCCCAAGCTCCATTTCCATTGGTTAGAGTAGAGAAGGGAATGGGGGGAGAGATGCAGATAGCAGGGAAGGATTTGGTACACGACGATGTTTTTGTCATTTTAAATGAATAGTAATTTTGGTCCACAAGAAAATAGTAGTTTTCTGCAAAAAGAAAAAAATTGATTAGGAATCGATTTGGAGATAGCAATGATTTACGTGGTATTGTAACAATATGGCAACAAGTAAGTGGCTCTATGCAAAATACCCTAATCTTTTACTAGCTACTTTAGTGGTAATTATACGATAATTTATCCTGAATGAACTAATGTCTGTGAAACAATAAAAAATATAAATTCTTTCATGCCTTCCAAAGTTTAGAACCATGAACCATGATATTGCAGCTTCTATTTTGTGGAGAAACGCATTTGTCTAGCTTGAAATCGCAGTATTGGTTCCTCTTTCGATTGGCTTATACTTTGACACAAAGCATATTTCAGATATGTGAGAGGAAGACAGTAAGTCTATGGTATGAGGTTATATTGTGAGCTTTACATACTTCTACAGAAACCCTTGGAGACGATACAATATGCAAGCGTTCATTCATAATCATACCAGTGCAGTGCACAGATTCGCTCAGATATATCATTGCATGCATTTGCATTTTCAGTGGACTAGAGATGTTGGTTTTTGTTTTTCCCTACGTATGCTTATTTTCATCGTTCGGAGTTTGCATCGTGTTTTCGCTTGATTCTTAGTGTTTTGATGCATTCTCACATTTTCACATAAAGTTCAAATTGAGTTTGCAAGTTTTCGTATTAAAAAAGATCGCATGTTTCATTTTCGTATGAATTTGATTTTTGATTCGATCTTCGTTTTGGACTTTTGGTGTTTTAGATCCTTGTTTTCAGAGGTTTTCAATTGCGGTGGATGATTCCGGGACTCTGGATGGTCTTAGGATCGTCTGTTGACATCCATTGAAGCCTCGCGGTGTTTTCGGGGATAATTTCACATCTTTTCACGTCTCGAGGTACGCACCTAATACTCTGAACACATAGAGGTGCGCACCACACCCCCTAGCACCCCTCCCAGTTTTTTTGGGAGTGGGGCACCTATGGTGCGCGCACCCCCCCCCCCCCCGCTGGGTCGAGAATGCTGTTTATTTTCGTTGTTTTGGCCCCGGTTTGACTTGGCCTTTCACCTAAAACTTATGGGACTAATTATGCACAAACCACTTAATGGATCTTCAGTGCTCGAATATTTTCTTATTCTATTTATTTCTGAGTTCATATTAGGTATGTATTTCTATTTTAGCAATAGTTGTGCTTGCAATTTGCATTGATTTGACAAGTGAATACGTGAAATCCCTTTGATTCATATATTAATGTCCTAATTCTATTTTTTCTAACTTATGTTGATTTTCTAAAATTTCCTTAAATTTACCATTTTTTAGATGTTTTTTTGAATTTATTTGAATTAAAACAATGAACCTCCGAAACCGGAACCGAAACTGCTGAAACCATCAATTCCGTCTTAGACCGAAATCAAAACCGGTCCTGAAAACCTTGATAGGATTAGAGCTGGTATTGCTTAAAGTGGAGAGAGGCCATGGGTTTGCTATATGATCAATGCATGCCTTTAAGACTCAAAGGTAAATGGTAAATTTTACAAGACATCAAAAAGACCCACAATGTTATATCTCGAAATTTCCACGATTGAGGTGGATGTGCGGAAAAACTAGGAGAGATAAAGTGAGGAATGAGTGTACTAGAGAAATGATTGAAGTGATATTAATTGAGGACAAGATAATGAAGAACAAATTAAGATGGTTTACACATGTACAACGTAGACAAGAGGCAAGCCCGATAAGAAGAGGGTCCCAAATTAGTGTGGAATGTCCAAAGAGGAGGGGAAGACCTAGAATAACATTGATGGAAGTTGTTAGAAAAGACATGGAAAAACTTTCATTGACAACATATATAGCCCTAAATAGTAAATAGAAATGAATGGCGAAGAAAGATTCATAAAGACGACTCCAAGTAGATGGGACATGGCTTGATGGTTTTGGTTATGGTTTATATGTATAATATCCTCTATGTTTAATTCATAATTCATTATATAGATATTCATGCTTGTCATTCCTCAGGAAGTCAAAGAATGACAATTGTGGTAAATTTTATATTTTTGCAGGAAATGAAATTTAAAGGTCTATGGAGCAGGGCAGATTGTATTTCTTAAGAAACTCCTAAAACACTCTTCTCTTACAGGTGACAAAGTTGCCTCTCCTGGAGCAAAGGAAGGGATGATCCCCGTTGTTATTCCTTTAACGGAAAGCTCATCAGGTTCAGGCACAATTTATATTAATAAAATCAACTAATCATAATAGAAATTAATAGTGCGGTCTTTGAATGTTATAGTATTGCTCTTAAGCAGCTTATATTCACAGGTGCTTTGACATCCTTACTAAGATGGCCGACAGCTCCACCCGGGTAGTATACACATTTATTTTTTGCCTTTTTACCCAATTTTTCGCCAGTTAGTTTTTATTTATACATTTATTTGAGTCCAGAACTGCAACATTATTATCCTGATGCTCCATCATGGTTCTGCAGGATGGAGATGCCAGTTGTAGAAGTTCATAAGCATGGGGTGTGGCTTTTGGCAAAGAATGTAAGATAGCTGAATCACTCGGTTTGTCTAGCTTCCGTCATAAAGTGGGGCAGATGTCCATTTCGATCTCCAACTACTTCAACTTTTTCGACAAAAAGCTACGATATATGATACCAACTTTAAATTATAATATGAAACACTTTACATGTCAATGATTAACAGCATATTAGATTCTAAATTTTTGCCATCTATTAAATGCTAATGCACCCACATGGATCGAGTGACGCAATACTTCATCAAATTGTTTGCAGTTTAAATGCTAATTGCTCTTCTTATGAGGAATGATACCATAAACATAACCGTAGACCATATCCAATCTATTTGGGGCCGGCTTTATGAATCCTTCCTCGTCACCTATTCTCGTTAAGGGTTATATCTAGTGTCAGTGCAAGCTGTATCATTTTTATTTTTTAGGAATGATACCACGCCAAATTGGGCATCATTGACTTACAATATCAAACTACTCTGGAAGTTGTGGAGATTTTATTCCCATGGAATTTAGTACAGGTGACAAATTTTTAATCGAGGCAGCTGACATCAAGCCATAAGTGCTAACCTCAATGGATGGCAATAATATATGATTATTATGATCTGCTTAGACGGCTTTCTTTCGCGCATGCGTACTATTAGTCCTACACAGTGAGCCATTATATAGAAGAGATGTATCATCAAAAGATCTTTTCGGTCACTACTTCATGATTACTCATATCTTGTACTATCGGGAAGATTTCAGCGCTTCTTCATCGGTGGTCTGCTATTTTCTCGGAACCTTTCAAAGGGCCCCTATTAAACACTTTTGTAGTTTCTTGACTATGTAATCTTTTACTTATCTTAATAAATTGGTATGAGTCAACGCCTCCCCATATAAGACGGAGTTCTCTAAAAAAGAAATCATATCTTTTATTATATTATCATGAAAGAATTTCATCATCCCCTTCAAGATTTTTGCAAGACAAAGTTGAACAGTAAATCATTAGCCTTCAAGTGACTTGCAGTTGGTCCATACGATTATGTGTGATAAGTACTTTACACTTAGAGCTTGACATATATCTTCAAATGGTTCAGGTCGATCAATATATTCATAGAATTCTGGTTGAAGAAGATGCCAGTAACTCCCTGGATTCCAATGGTAAGTTGTGGGATGCTTCATCTGAAGCTGCCAGAAAACTTTATAGAAAGGGTGATTTTGTGGAGTCTCGGGTTGCCGATCTTGATACTTATCTTCTGAAGAAGGTGCATAATTAAACATATTGCTTCTATATGATGAACTTACAAGCTGAGCTCTTAACTGGTAATGGTATCCTGTCAGGTTGGCTTGTTTCCCGATGTTATCGAGCGGAAAGCGGCGCGCCATCTGGAGAAAGGGGACCATGTGAGTGAGACCACTTCTTATTTTCCCTAATGGGTCTCCTTACATTTATCATTTTGTTCCTTCTATCTTGAAGGTTTCTGCACTAGTGACGGGAGAGTTCTATACAAGGAATCACTTCCCTGGATTTGGACGACCTTTCGTGTTCAACGCAGAGGTTTTACTGAAGTTCGTAAAATTCTTTAATCAGCAAATGCCTTTAAAAGATTTTTCTAATCCATAAACTGCTTTTTCTATACTTAAAATTAAGAATATCCTCTCTTTTTTTTTTTTTTGAGAGAGAGAGACCTTTAAAAAGAATATCCTTTGATCCGTTCACCTAGGGTCGGGCGTAAGCTTGAAGCCAAGGATGCAGCTCGGGGAGCACTGAAATCACCATGGTGGACATTGGGTTGTAGATACCAAGTATGAAAGCTTTCTCATTGTTGCGACCTACTTTCTTCATTCAAAGCAAACAATTACTAACGTTTCAAAGCGATTTCCTGGCCAGGAAGTTGCTGAGATTGCACTGTGGGAGGACGAGCAGATCGAGTATATAAAGGAGAAGGTCAGCGAAGAGGGCAAGCACGAAGATCTGAAGAAAGGGAAGGCACCAGAACAGGTAGCCAATTTTTTTTTCGAGCATAGTTTTCCAAGAATTTGTATAAGATGAAAAAATTCTTTCAGGATGATTTGTGGAGCTTTGTTTTTTTTTGGGAGAATCCAGGTGGCCCTAGATGAAGCTGCGTTTTTGCTGGATCTCGCCTCTATTGGAGGGACCTGGGCTGAGGTTGTAGATCGAGTTGCCGAATGTTATGTGGAGGCCGGACTTCACGATGTTGCAAGGTTTATACTGTACAAAGAGTGAGTTTCCGATGAGTCTCAAATATGTCGGCAAATTTTGAAACTGTGTCAGTGTGCATGGCCTAGACTCCCAACCCTACTTGGTCCTAAAATCTTAGGTGGTAATTGTTCATGTAGGCACTTTGTTTTTCACAGCAGTAAAGTACAGTAAAGTTGAGTAAATTTTAAAAGTCTCATCAAATGTGAATAACTCTAGTCCTGCTGCAATACATTGGAATTTTTCAGCATTATCATCAGTCAGTGTGAATGAAAAACTTTGTGTGATGGCCATAACATCCATAAAAACAAATTGGTGGTAGTAAGAAGTTGTGGACATCAGAGGGCTTTGAGGTGAAAGGATCTTTAAATCTCAGGATCAATGCAGATAGCACTGAAGATTGCGTCCTTGATTCTGCATCGATAACATGATGGCGATCTGTGATCGGACTGAATATCAACCATCCAATGCATGGACATGATCAAAAGGAAAATAAATGTGCTTTGGGATAAAAATCACCCCATTTTCACCCATCCATTTGTACAGTCTGAAGAAGAGATCTTATTCCATGGGGCAAAGGTCGTATAGGTGTATCGAATCTTCGAATTGGAGAGATCGGCTAGAGAGGAGAAAGGAAGAAAGAACATGAAGAAGAAGAAAGAGGAAGAAAGAAGACAAAGATAGAAGAAAGAAGAAAGAGAGATAGGAGTGGTTCATCCCAGGGAATCTCCCTCGGCTTCATGGGTCTTTTTCGGGTTCCTTGATGTGTTCCCTTCGGTATCGCGTGGTATTTCTCTGGTGTACTTTCTGATGGTTTGTTTTCGTGGCGTGATTGTTCACACACACACACAGAGAGAGAGAGAGAGAGAGAGAGAGAGAGAGAGAGAGAGAGAGAGAGAGAGAGAGAGAGAGAGAGAGAGAGAGAGAGAGACGTGTGCAGGGTTTTGATGAACGGTGAACCACTTGCTGGTTATTGCAATATCTATTAGTGAAAATCTTAATCCTTGATTTTCATATTCTCGTTGGTTGTGCTTGTGTGTGCATCTCTTCTCTGGTTATCTCTGGAAACCCCAATCTCGATTTTGTGCGGCTCGCTTCCGCTTAAGACTCGGTGACCAGATCTTGGTTGCTAGAACCTTTGCTACCAACAACAAAAAAAAACGAGGTTTTTACCGAAATGGCCACCAACTCTTAACTATTGTTGAGAATGGGCCAGGTTGCTTTTGGCTTTACCAAAATGACCATTGAAACTCTTTGGGACCAAACTACCCTTTTACTGACTGTGATTTTTCGGGTTTGACGGCGACGGCAGCGCGGCAGCAGGGGTTGGGCGCCGGCTCGGTTGTGGACCGCCGAAGCTAGGGAAGGTCGGCTCGGGCTTGGGCTTGACTGCCACCGTGAGAGGAGGTGGAGGAGGTTGGCGGGCCGGTGTCGGATGGTCGCCGGAGCTTGAGGAGGAGGGCTGCTGGAACGTGGGTTGCACCTCTTCTCTCTTCAACTCTCTCTCTCTCTCTCTCTCTCTCCTTCACTTTCTGTTTCTCTCTCACTCTTTGTTTCTCTCTCACTCTTTCTTTCACTCTCTCTTTCTCTCTGCTCACCCACTCTTTCACTCTCTCACTCTCTCTGCTCACTCTCTCACTCTTGACTCTCTATGTGAGAGGAGATGGAGGTGGTGAAGATGGTAAGGATCACTATGATTTTTTGGCGACGAAAACTAGACGAAACATGTTATTTTCGTCGGATTTCGTCTGATTTTTCAGCGACGAAAATTAGACGAAATTTGTTATTTCGTCCGATTTTCGTCACACAGCCCAAAGCCATTCTCGGGGAGAAATGACTGTGATTTTTTGGCGACGAAAACTAGACGAAACATGTTATTTCGTCGGATTTCGTCCGATTTTTTGCGCGTCGCCGGAGCAAAGGACGAAGGAGGGCTGCTGGAACGTGGGTTGCACCCCTCCTCTCTTCAACTCTCTCTCTCTCTCTCTCTCTCTCTCTCTCTCTCCTTCACTCTCTATTTCTCTCTCACTCTTTGTTTCTCTCTCACTCTTTCTTTCACTCTCTCTTTCTCTCTGCTCACCCACTCTTTCACTCTCTCACTCTCTCTGCTCACTCTCTCACTCTTTGACTCTCTCTGTGAGAGGAGATGGAGGTGGTGAAGATGGTAAGGGTCACTATGATTTTTTGGCGACGAAAACTAGACGAAACATGTTATTTTCGTCGGATTTCGTCTGATTTTTCGGCGACGAAAACTAGACGAAATTTGTTATTTCGTCCGATTTTCGTCACACAGCCCAAAGCCATTCTCGGGGAGAAATGACTGTGATTTTTTGGCGACGAAAACTAGACGAAACATGTTATTTCGTCGGATTTCGTCCGATTTTCGTTCGATTTTTTGCGCGTCGCCGGAGCAAAGGGCGAAGGAGGGCTGCTGGAACGTGGGTTGCACCCCTCCTCTCTTCAACTCTCTCTCTCTCTCTCTCTCTCTCTCTCTCTCTCTCTCTCTCTCTCTCTCTCTCTCTCTCTCCTTCACTCTCTATTTCTCTCTCACTCTTTGTTTCTCTCTCACTCTTTCTTTCACTCTCTCTTTCTCTCTGCTCACCCACTCTTTCACTCTCTCACTCTCTCTGCTCACTCTCTCACTCTTTGACTCTCTCTGTGAGAGGAGATGGAGGTGGTGAAGATGGTAAGGGTCACTATGATTTTTTGGCGACGAAAACTAGACGAAACATGTTATTTTCGTCGGATTTCGTCTGATTTTTCGGTGACGAAAACTAGACGAAATTTGTTATTTCGTTCGATTTTCGTCACACAGCCCAAAGCCAGTCTCAGGGAGAAATGACTGTGATTTTTTGGCGACGAAAACTAGACGAAACATGTTATTTCGTCGGATTTCGTCCGATTTTCGTCCGATTTTTTGCGCGTCGCCGGAGCAAAGGACGAAGGAGGGGGCGTCGCCGCTGCTCCCTCCGCGCGTCGCCGGAGCACAGGGAGGGGGGGTCGCCGCTGCTCCTCCCGTGCGTCACCGGAGCACGGGGAGGGGGGGTCGAGATCGAGCTCGGGGGAGATCGGGCGCCGAAGTGCAGGGGGGGTCGGGAGATCGGGCGCGGGGGGGGGGGGGGGGGGTGTCGCCGCTGCTCCACCCGTGCGTCACCGGAGCTCGGGTTTGACGGCGACGGCAGCGCGTTAGCAGGGGTTGGGCGCCGGCTCGGTTGTGGACCGCCGGAGCTAGGGAAGGTCGGCTCGGGCTTGGGCTTGACTCTTTCTCACTCTTTGTTTCTCTCTCACTCCTTCTTTCACTCTCTTTCTCTCTGCTCACTCTCTCTGCTCTCTCTGCTCACTCTCTCACTCTTTGACTCTCTCTGTGAGAGAAGATGGAGGTGGAGAAGATGGTAAGGGTCAATATGTCTTTTTACCTGTTTAGTGTCACCGTGCGACCTGTTTCCCACGTGCTGGTGGCCATTTTCGTTCAGATTTCTTGATGGGGTCCATTCTCAACAATAGTTGAGAGTTGGTGGCCATTTCGGTAAAAACCTCCCAAACATATCTATAGGAACCTCATAACATTTCTGACCCATCATGCAGTACCAGTACCACTCCTGTTTTACTACAGTGTCTGTCACTGTCGCTGTAACATTTCTGACCCATCATTGAACCACAAATCCAACGGTGGCCTTCGTCGGAGTTGGACTCCTCTCCCCTTAGCGACCGTCCGATGCACTCACCCCGAAAATGGGGATCACCTCTGCGACACAAAGTCACGTTCATGTGAAATGTTTGGATGCCCACCTCGTACTATGTCGGGTCCCGCTCCAGCTGTGCGTGCGTTGGCTCATCCGGCATGCTGACAAAGGACTCGCACGCGCACCGCATGCGGAGTACCAAGTGGGCATCCATTCCCCCCAAATCATGGGAAGGACTGGCAGGTAGTGATCAGCCACCTATAGCAAAAGGGTTTTTTTTTAAAAATATTATTAAAAAATAAATTATTTAACGAAACAGTGGCTGACCAAAACTATTTACCAACATAACGCTCTGACAGGCACGTGGCATGTCAGCGCCGTAAAGTGAACACGAGGGTTTTTTTTTTTTCTGTTTCAAGTAGAACCCGGTATTTGGAATATCGTGTTTAAACCCGGTATTTTGGATACCGGGTTTACCCAAAATCCAGAGAGAAAACGGTTAAAATCCAAAGAGAAAATGACTAAGTATGGAAACCATGGGCGGATCTAATAGTTGGCTCGGCCGGACTATAGCCCGGCCTAGTTTTGAAAAAAAATAACCCATATTATTAAGTCCATGTCAGCTTGCCTCAACCAAGACCTTAGCCCGCATTAACCCAGCGAGACCCTTGGCCCCTCGCGACACGTACGTGAATCGCTATCACCTCTAAGTCCTCACGAAACTTGAATCGCCGCCAAAAACACTTAACCCCGCTATAGTTTACTTTGTTCCAAAATGCTCCCTAAATTTTGAAAAGTTAGCACAATACTCCTATTGTCAACTACTTAATATCTCTCATTTTGTAATTTTTATTTGACTTCAATGGGGGCAAAAAGTAGTTTTTTAACTACAGTGGGTTTAAACAAAGTGTAATTAACCTTTTTTTATATTAATATTATTTCTAGTACCGTCGATGTTCGCTTAAAAAATTTTGCTTAGTATTTCTTTATAAAGTAAAAGTTTCATTGTAAAAAAAAACTAGTTTAGTTTCAGCCTAGCCCAAAAAAAAATTCTGACTACGCCCCTGATGGAAACTTTATACAAGAGACTTCAATTAAACTCGGTATCCAGATTATCGGTTTTAAACCCGGTAATCCAAATAGCGGGTTCTACTTCAAACGAAAAAAAAATAAAAAAAATTCCCGCACTCGCTTTACGACGCTGACATACCACGTGGCTGTCAGAGCGCTAGGTTGGAAAATAGTTTTGGTCAGCCATTGTTTCGTTAAATATTTTATTTTTTAATAATATTTTGGAAAAAAGCCCATAGCATAACCATAGGTCATGCCATTTCTCCTTCTGGACAAAAGTAATAGATGCTAGGGCTGCAACTTAGGCGGGTCGGATCCGGACCCCATCCAACTCTGGATCGGGTTTGGACTCATTTATTTGAAGATCAAGTTAGGTTAGGGTTGGAAAAGTCAGTCTGGATTAAATTGGATTGGGCTCAGGCTAAGGGGTCGGGCAACCCAACCCAACTCGAACCCAAGTTTAGTACAACATGTCACCTTGTCACCCATAGATCTTATTCCTAGACCTATATGGATCATATTCCACACCACCGCCACAAGCCGTCAAACGGTAAAGGTAAAGACCTTATTGGTGGATAAGTTTTTTTTTTGAGGTTTTTACCGAAATGGCCACCAACTCTCAACTATTGTTGAGAATGGCCAGGTTGCTTTTGGCTTTACCAAAATGACCACTGAAACTCTTTGGGACCAAACTACCCTCATTTGGACGGCAGCTTCCTCCACCTCTTTCGACTGCAACTTTAGGACGAAAAATGGACGAAAAAATGGACGAAAAAAGGACAAAAAAAAGGAACGAAAAATGGACGAAAAATGGACGAAAAAATGGACGAAAAATGGACGAAAAAAGGACAAAAAAAGGATAAAAAATGGAACGAAATTGATAAAATTAATAGCACATTTTAGGACGAAAAATGGACAAAAAATGGACGAAAAAAGGACAAAAAAAGGAACGAAAAATGGAGGAAAAATGGACGAAAAAATGGACGAAAAATGGACGAAAAATGGACGCAAAATGGACGAAAAACGAACGAAAAAAGGACGAAAAATGGAACGAAATTGATAAAATTAAACAGCACATTCTAGGACGAAAAATGGACGAAAAAGGACAAAAAAGGAACGAAAAATGGACGAAAAAAGGACGAAAAAAGGAACGAAATTGATAAAATTGGCTATTCATCATTATGGGGAGTTCACCGGCCGGCTTCCTCGCGGGCCCAGCTCTCGGCCCTCAGTCCATTTCCGATGAGGTTCGTCGGACCGGCGTCAACTTCAACAGTCGCTGAGGCTTCGTCGTTGAGGCTTCGTCGCTGAGGCTTCGTCGTTCAAGCTTCGTCGGATTTAGCTTGCCTTGCCAAGGTATGCTCTATAGACCCAAATCTTAGCCCTAGATTTTCATATAATTTAGTTTCGTCTAGTTTTCGTCACAAAAAAAATCACAGTCATTTCTGCCCAGGACTGGCCTTGGGCTGTGAGACGAAAATCAGACAAAATAACAAATTTCGTCTCTAGTTTTCGTCGCCGAAAAATCACAGTCAGTTCTGGCAGAGACTGGCTATGGTTTGTTTGACGAAAATCGGACGAAATAACAAATTTCGTCTAGTTTTCGTCGCCGAAAAATCACAGTTAGTTCTGACAGAGACTGGCTATGGTCTGTTTGACGAAAATCGGACGAAATAACAAATTTCATCTAGTTTTCGTCGCCGATTTTATCAATTTCGTCCATTTTTCATCCTAAAATGTGCTGTTAATCTATCAACCACTTTTTGTTGATTTCGTTCCTTTTTCGTCCTAACCATAATGATGAATAGCCAATTTTATCAATTTCGTTCCATTTTTCGTCCATTTTTAGTCCATTTTTCGTTCTAAAATGTGCTGTTAATTTTATCAATTTTGTTCCATTTTTCGTCCATTTTTCGTCCGTTTTTCGTCCATTTTATTTCGTCGGATTTCGTCCGATTTTCGTCTCACAGCCTAAAGCAGTCTCTGGCATAAATGACTGTGATTTCGTCTCACAGCCTAAAGCAGTCTCTGGCATAAATGACTGTGATTTTTTTGGCGACGAAAACTAGACGAAACATGTTATTTCGTCGGATTTCGTCCGATTTTCGTCTCACAGCCCAAAGCCAGTCTCTGGCAGAAATGACTGTGATTTTTTGGTGACGAAAACTAGACGAAACATGTTATTTCGTCGGATTTCGTCCGATTTTCGTCTCACTCTGTTTCTCTCTCACTCTTTGTTTCTCTCTCACTCTTTCTTTCACTCTCTCTTTCTCTCTGCTCACCCACTCTTTCACTCTCTCACTCTCTCTGCTCACTCTCTCACTCTTTGACTCTCTCTGTGAGAGGAGATGGAGGTGGTGAAGATGGTGATGATGACCACCGGCTTCCCCTTCGTCGGATTCGAGGAGGGAGGAGGCGGAGAGGAGGAGGTCGTCTCCCCGGGCTCCGCTTCAAGATCTACCCCTTCCGCGAGGCGCGGCCTCATCTCCGCCTCCATAAGGGCCGCCCTCGAGAACCCTCTCAACTACGCCCGAAAACTACCTCGCCGACCTCCTCGAGCCCTGCGTCCGCTGCGTCATCTACCTCGACTCCGACATCCTCGTGGTCGACGACGTCCGCCGCCTCTGGGACGCTCCGATGCCGAGCGGGGCGGTGATCGCCGCCCCGGAGAGGTGGAGGTCGTCTCCCCGGGCTCCGCCATCGCCACTAAAATTTTTTACAGTGGTAAGGGTCAATATGTCCTTTTACCTGTTTAGTGTTACCGTGCGACCTGTTTCCCACGTGCTGGTGGCCATTTTCGTTCAGATTTCTTGACGGGGTCCATTCTCAATAATAGTTGAGAGTTGGTGGCCATTTCGGTAAAAACCTCATATGTTTGATAACCCAAACGTGGGGTTCTGACTCCACCCCATTTTACCCTTGGGGAAATTTTATTCCTACCCCAAAATTACTTGAGAAAGGATGGTATGACCAGTATACCCTTCATTCTCCCAATACATTCCATCCTCTCCCTTCCATAAGTTTGTCATCGGAGCCACCGTGTCTCCTCCTCATCCCTCCCTCCCTCCCCTATCTTGTTGGGTCAAGCCCAAGATGATCGACACAAATGACCTACGCACAGGAGATCGATCGATCGGATCGTAGGTCCCAACATGGCCTGTGCACATGAGTTGATAGATATGGAAGATCACATCTCCTATCTCTTTACGCAGAGGAGTCCTACGACGGTACGACTCATGTTGCTTGGACTGCAAGCAAAGCATCTGGTAACCCCTCTATATAAGAGGGGTATACCCAAGAGGAAGAAATCCTAGATCCTGAACCTGAACATCGGGAGAAGGCGGGGAGATCCCCACGGATGCCACGAGTAGAGAGATCGACAAAGTACCCCTCAAAAAAAAAGAAAAAAGAGAGATTGACAGAGTCCGAGGGGAGCGCAGACACAATGCCTCATCCTGGGTCTTTGGAGGTCGGTAGCAAGGATCCCGACGAGGTGGGAAACAACACCTCCCTCAGGCGCACAGTGGCCAAAATGGAGCCGGCAGACGAGTGAAGACCAAGGACCCCCACCCCCGTTCTCTCTCTCTCTCTCTCTCTCTCTCTCTCTCTCTCTCTCCTGGGGCGATTGGTGGTCGATGCATGAGCAGCGAAGGTGGGGAACCTTCCCCGGAGTGCTCGGGTGGTCAACATGAGGAATGGATCAAGGGGGAGCCACGACGGGCAAAGGACTGATCGATCAAAAACAACTCCCGATTTGTCAGATATCAGTCTCGATCGGTTTGAAAACAAATATTGACGGATATGGTATGTGCCTGATCCAGGCATAGTCACTGACAAGCGACCATTCCAGACTTCGACGGACAATCTAAGGGGGTTGCCGATGGGTGTTGGTGGAGTTGTCGTCGAGCACCATTCCGGAAACACCAAGGTGATACTATGGCGGTGAGCACGTCCTCATGCACACCTGCAGTTGATGGACAATAGAGACGCCGATGGGGCGCTATGGTGGCAGACGCAACCACTAGCAAACGCAACTGCATGCACACCTGTGGTACAGCAGGGTGCTTTGGGTGGTTGATAGGCAACAAAGGGTATTGATGGGGTGCTATGGCGATAGACACAATCGCATTCACACTTGCAGTAAGACAGAGTGCTTGCATCATCAACAGGCAACAAAAAGCATCGATTGGGTGCTCTATGGCCGCAAACACGGCCTTATGCACACCTATAGTACACCAGGGTGCTTAGGTCGTCGATGGGGAGGTGCTTGGGGGGTCATCTATGGATGATAGAGGTACCGATGAGGTGCTATGGCAGCTTATGTAGTCGCATTCACACTTGCAATACGACAAGGTGCTAGGGTCGTCGATGGATGACAAAGGGCGTCGACGGAGTGCCATGGCGACGAGTATGGACGGTGCACATATTAGAGCAGGGTACTTGGGTCGATCGATGGATGACAAAGGGGGCCGATGGGGAGAGATAACGGTGAGCAGGATCGCATGGACGAAAAATGGTGTGTGGTGGGGCATTGTGGCGGAGAGCATGACCACATGCAATACAATAGATCATTTAGGTTGTCGATAGAAGATGAAGGGCGCCGATGGGGTGCTATGACAGGGAGCACGACCAAGCAGACACTAGTCTCAATCGATCGATCGAGCAGGCACTAGTCTCGATCGATCGAATAGACACTACTCCTGATAGAAGATGAAGGGCGCCGATGGGGTGCTATGACAGGGAGCACAACCAAGCATACACTAGTCTCGATCGATCGATCGAGCAGGCACTAGTCTCGATCGATCGAATAGACACTACTCCTGATCGATCGGGCATACTGAATTAGGCGCCAATAGGTGCATGGTGCTAAGAATTGCGGGCAGGCGACACTTTAGGAGCAAGGGGAATAATGAGGTCAGACACGGAGCACTTTTCATTAAAGGTGGGTTTGGATCGACTGACGGTCGATAGATAGACCAATACCCATGAGCATGGTGTACAATCAGATAAGAGGTAATATGTCTTGAAGAGCATAGAACTTTTATGTAATCTTATTATTGTTTAATAATATAGAGTTGTATTCTGGATGCGGTCCGTGGATTTAACTCGGTTTGGGTTCACCTTGTAAAAGAAAAAATAATTGTGTGACATGTGTCTCCTCTGGATGTTTGACTCCTCTCGATACTCCTAGTCTTGTGTGTGATCCATCGCTACTGTCGCATCACAACAAACTGGTATTTGAGCGTTGGTTAGTTAAATCCATGGGATAGTAATGGAGCAGTTGGAGCAGAGAGAGACAAGGATGAGCTGTCAAAGCTTGAGAAATCCAGATCAAGGGAGAACCGATCAGTATCGCGAAGCAGAGATTCATAATCAAAGGGGAGTTTTCTTGGTGAACTTCCCTCGTGGTTTGTGGAAAAGATTGTTGGATCCATCCTATGAGGTCGGCCCGATCGACCTGCGCACAGGAGATTGAACCCGACCAATTGGTCGGACCATAGGTCCCGACCGATCGGGTGCACAGGAGCGGATAGAGATAAGAGACCATATCTCTTATCTCTTTTACGCATAGGATTCCAACGATGGTACGACTCTTGTTGCTTGGAGTGCAAGCAAAGCAACTGATAGACCCTCTATATAAGAGGGGGGAATACCCAAGAGGAAGAAATCATGGATCCTGAGCCCGAACAATAAAAGAAATCAAGGAGATCCCCATGGACGCCACGAGTAGAGAGACTGAGGGAGATCGATGGAGTCTAGAGGTAGCACGGACACCCCCCCCCCCCGCCCCGCAGGTCTTGAGAGGTCGGCAGAAAGGAGCCCGGGGAGGTGCATGCACATCACCTCCCTCATGCATACGATGGCCGACATGGAGTCGGAGGACCAGTGGAGGCTAGGGTTACCCATCTCCCAGGGTGGCTGGTGGCCGGTGCACGAGCAACAAAAGTGGGGAACCTTCCCCGAAGTGGTCGGGTGGTCGACATGAGTGGTCTAAGGGGGAGCCAAGATGTGCGACGGACCAACTGATCAGACACAAGTCCCGATAGATTGTGTTGAAGAGGGAGAACGAGGTATTGAATAGTGGGGGCATTCTTGCCATAAAAAAAAAAAAATGGTTGCCTATGAGAAGGGGGGGGGGGGGGGGGGGGGGGGGCACAGTCATTTTTTGAGGTTTAAATAAAATTTCGCTTTTTCAGTGAAATTTTTTTTTTTAAAAAAAGTGTGGCTGTGTGCAGAACTGCAGATCACCTCACTCCGCCGGAGCGAAGTGGTGACTACCCGCCATGTGGAGGATTCCGGCGGCATCTTCCCCTCCATCTCTTCGTCTCCTCACCGTAGCTCTCCCTGGCCCGCTGCACTTCACCTCCATCGGCTGCTTCAGCTCCCCCCCTTTCCTCCGAGGACGCAAATCCATCTTCTCGCCGCCCTCCGCCTCTCCCTTCAGCCATTCCCCCGCCGCTGCCGGATCCGGCCTCCTCCGAGCCTGCATCGGCGGCGGCGTCGCCTCGGAGACGCTGCTGCACGACGCTGGGGCCACAGCCCTGGTCATGGCGGGTGCCTACTCCCTCGTCCTCGCCTTCGACACCCTCACCAAGTGGAACCTCATCGAACAGGTCTGCATTCCTGCTATTGTTTGTCCCCTTTTCTCTTTGATTGATTCGACAAGTTACAGAAATGAGAAATGAATATTTTTTTTTGATTGATTTACTAGTTGGAATACATCTCTTATTTATAGACTTTCTAACTAAGATAATTTCTGTTAACAACTACAAGTTCAAATGCAGATGATGCCCTATGTCCCTTATCTTTAGGATAACACTGTACAAACTACTTCTACTTCCCTTCAAACTGAGCATGACTTGGCTCAACTCTGGCTCAGGCTCAGGCTCTGCTCTGACTTAGGCTCAAGCCTTAACCTGGCCTTTGATTTCGACTTTGAGAATGAAATTCCCTATGGAGGGGGAATAGAGAGGTTCCCGGAGTACATAGAGAATACTCGACCTCATAAAAATTTCCGCACGATTGCCTGACTTAGCGGTACAATGCAAACAAGACGTTGGGTCACTCTTTTTAGCTTGTTTATGTTCGCTCACTAAGATGTGCTCTGTTTTTATTTAACTTTGCATGCAAGGGGTAGTGTACTTCTCTAATCTCTTGGTACAATCAAAGGTGAGGACCTAGGAGGCTAGCTACGAGCTTCAAGTATAAACATTCATGGCTTGCAACTAAAAAGTAAAGCATACGTACAATCTGTTGGTTTTGAATTTTGAATTCAATTTTTTTTTTTTGAATGTTTTTATCTCTCATTCTGTTTGCCGGGTTTTGTGGGAACGGGTGTAACAGAGCTCAGATCAGTTGAGATGAGATCATGGGTTAGTTGAGAGGTTAGATGAGATCATGGGTTAGTTGAGAGGTTAGATGAGATCATGGGGTTAGTTGAGAGGTTAGAGGAGATCATGGGTTCTGTTGTATAGCACCGGCTTTAAATACAGAGCGCTTGGAACCCATGCAGAATATCACTTCTCTTCATCTCTATTCTCACCAACTCTCTCCAACTCTCTCTCTCTCTCTCTCTCTCTCTCTCTCTCTATCTGACCGAAGTCAAAGGAGTAGAGGTGCTGCAATAGTTTCTAGAGTGGAGGTGTTGATCCACTTTGGTGCCGAAATATTGCTTCATCCCCGAGCAAACGACGGCTGCACTTGTTCGTGACCGACGGGCTGCTCGAGGACACCCATTGCTGATCCTGTTCGTGGTCGACGTACAACTCGGGATCGAGCTCTAGTTATTCTTTGGAGGAGCACCAAAGGGGTTCGTGAGCAGTGCAATACTTTCCCAACATTCTCATCAGATTTTGATATTGTTTTTTGGAGTTTCCTGAGAGTTCCTACGAGCTCTCCTTGGTGCGGAGAAGCTCGAAGTCGTTGTACCTTGGGGGCTTATCGTCGGAGGCCGGGAGCACCATCCTACGGCGGCGATCTAGTTTTCAGGGCATTGTGCAAGCACAAGCCTCGGCTCATTTCTTTCGATAAGTCTTTTATTTTCCTTCTCTTCTTTCCCTTATTTTGCATCTCTGTAGAAAGCCTTAGCTTCCCATCCTTAGCTAGTTAACTCTCCTTGATCCATTGCATGCTAATAGAATAGAACTCTATTTACCAACAATATGAAAAACTAGA
The DNA here is from genome assembly GCA_947650365.1 of Chamaelirium japonicum. Lineage (NCBI taxonomy): Eukaryota > Viridiplantae > Streptophyta > Magnoliopsida > Liliales > Melanthiaceae > Chamaelirium > Chamaelirium japonicum. Next base: position 43,384,047 of record OX393554.1, read on the forward strand.
TCTTATTTATGTGTTCTATTCTCTTTTATTCCGATTAGATCTAGTCCATATTCGAGAGTGTTTAGATCTAGTCTCTTGTCACCTGTTAGATTTTCTTTGAAATTTCTTAAGTTTGACGGTGTCAAGGAAAGCTTGACAAACCGGCATTAAATTGCCCTAGGAAGCCTGGTATTTAAGCGAGCCAAGTGCTCCACCTCCTTCCTGGAGCTGACTTGGCCGTCAAACTTTTGAAAAGTCAAAAGGGATTCTTCCAAGATGACTTCTGAGATGGAGAGGAAACCTAGCAAGTCTAGTGAGAAGCCTGAACCTTTCGACGGCAAGAACTTTAAGCGATGGCAGATGAAACTTCGGTTCTATCTGACTGTCCTTAAGGTTGTCGATCTCATTAGCTTAGAGAAGCCTAATCTTTCTACTGAATCGGATAGTTCCTCGAACCAGTCCGATATAGACTCCTGGGAGAGGCAGGACTACCTGTGTAGGAATTATATCCTTAACTGTCTAGTTCCCGACCTTTATGATGTGTACTTCACCTGTAAGTCCGCCAAGGATCTGTGGAACTCCTTAGAGAAGAAGTATGCCACAGAGGATGCCGGTTCAAAGAAGTTTGTGGTCGGGAAGCTCCTGGAGTTCAAAATGGAAGATGGGAAGTTTGTGGTCTCCCAACTAGAGGAGATACAGATTATCATCCATGAGGTCCTCGCAGAGGGCTACAATATCTGCGAGGGATTCCAAGTGGCAACTATCATCGAGAAGTTGCCTCCCTCGTGGAAGGAGTACAAGAACAGTTTGAAGCACAAGAGGAAGGAGATGACCCTGGAAGACCTCGTTGTCCGAATCCGTATAGAGGAGGACAACCGAGTGTCGGAGCAAAGAGAGCGAGCCTATATGATAAAGGGCAAGGCCAACCTCGTGGAGGGAAAGTCTTCCAATAAGAAGGTTCAAGCTCCCAAGCCATTTGAGAAGAACAAGCAATCCAAGCCCCAGTTCAAAAAGAAGCCGAAGGGAGACTGCTTCGTTTGCAGCAAGCCAGGTCACCTGGCTAGGGAGTGCCGCTTCAATGCAGCTAATCGGCCGAAGAACAAGTCCGAGGCGAACGTGGCCCAGAGCGGCTACTTCTCGGCAGTGGTGACGGAGGTCAACCTAGTCAACAACCTTGCAGACTGGTGGGTTGATACGGGAGCTACCCGGCATATCTGCGGGTCGAAGAGCTCATTTTCTACTTACACACCTGCGGCAGAAGGAGAATCGCTGTACATGGGGAACTCCTCGGTTGCTCGAGTTGCTGGAAAAGGGAACGTGATTCTGCAGCTCACCTCCGGAAATCTTCTGACTTTGAAGGAGGTGTTGCACGTCCCAGACATCCGGAAGAATCTGGTCTCCGGAGCGATGCTGAGCAAGAAGGGTTACAAGCTTGTATTTGAGTCGGACAAATTTGTCCTGACTAAGGGAGGGTCTTTTATGGGAAAGGGTTACCTTGATGAGGACTTATTTAAGTTGAATGTAACCTCTTTCGTTAATGATAATAAAGCTTTATCTTCTGCTTATTTATCTGAGTCTTTTGATCTGTGGCATACTAGACTAGGATACATTAACTCTAAATCACTTAAAAGGTTAGTTAACTTAGGTAGCGTACCTAAATGTATTCCATTCTTGGATGGAAAGTGTGGCATATGCGTAGAGGCAAAATATGCCAAGAAATCTTTTAAGAATGTAGAGCGTAGCCTAGAAACCCTAGACTTAATCCACTCAGACGTGTGCGACCTTAAGGGTTACACTACGAGAGGAGGGAACAAATATTTCATCACTTTTATCGATGATTGTTCTCGACATTGTTCAATATTTCTCCTTAAGAGTAAGGACGAGAGTTTGACCAAGTTTATATCCTACAAGTCTGAGATTGAAAATCAGTTAGGGAAGAGGATCAAAGTCTTTAGGTCGGACAGAGGGGGTGAATATGAGTCCGGAGACTTCACTAAGTTCTGTGAAGACACCGGTGTAATTCATCAGACCATTGCTCCATATTCCCCTCAGTCTAATGGAGTAGCTGAGAGGAAGAATAGGACCTTAAAGGACATGGTCAATGCCATGATGATCAGTTCAGGGGTACCTACGAACCTGTGGGGGGAGGCTGTACTTTCTGCAGCATATATTCTAAATAGGATCCCATTTAAGAAGTCTGAGCGGACACCGTATGAGATCTTGAGAGGTAGGAAGCCTTTCTATAAACACCTTAAAGTGTGGGGGTGTCTTGCGAAGGTATCCATACCTAACCCCAAGAGGACCAAGTTAGGTCCTAAAACAGTTGATTCTGTGTTCATAGGATATGCCCATAATAGCAGTGCATATAGGTTTTTAGTAATCCACTCTAAGAGCCCATATATAGATGATAATACCATCATCGAGACTAGGGATGCCGAGTTCTTTGAAGATCGGTTTCCTTATAAAGATAGGTCTGAGAGGCCTCAGGAGTCCAGCACGCTCGAGAGGTCTGTTCCTAGGTGTAGGATCGACTCTTCAGACGAGGAAGAGAACGAACCTAGAAGGAGCAAACGAGCTAGGACTGGTACTTCTTTTGGACCTGACTTCATCACTTATCTAGTGGAAGATGATCCGACTAGTTATGTTGAAGCCATGACCTCAGCTGACTCCATCTTTTGGAAGGAAGCTGTAAACAGTGAACTTGAATCCATAACATCCAACGACACCTGGGAGTTAGTGGAGCTTCCTCCTGGTTGCAAAACTGTTGGGTGTAAATGGATATTCAAGAAGAAGCTTAGGGCAGATGGATCTATAGAGAGATATAAGGCGAGGTTAGTAGCTAAGGGCTATAGGCAACGAGAGGGAGTGGACTTCTTTGACACTTACTCTCCTGTGACCCGGATTACATCCATTAGGGTGCTTATAGCCATAGCCGCTATCCATAGCCTTGTGATTCACCAGATGGATGTAAAGACTGCATTCCTGAATGGTGAATTAGAGAAAGAGATCTATATGGATCAGCCAGAAGGCTTCGTAGTGCAAGGTTTAGAGTAGAAGGTTTGTAGACTAAAGAAATCTCTTTATGGTCTCAAACAGGCTCCAAAGCAGTGGCACGAAAAGTTTGACCAAGTATTGACTTCGAGTGGGTTCTCGATTAATGAATCAGATAGGTGCATCTACACTAAGGTCAATGGTCAGACTTGCGTGATCATATGCCTTTATGTAGATGACATGTTGATCTTTGGAACCAACTTGGAAGTTGTGGTGAAAACCAAAAACCTTCTAAGCAGGCACTTTGATATGAAGGACTTAGGAGCTGCAGATGCCATTTTAGGAATCAAAATTTTGAGAGATTCCAATGGCATAGCTCTATCTCAGTCCCACTATATAGAGAAGGTCCTTAGGAAGTTTGGTCAGTTTGACTGTAGACCTGCCAGAACGCCATATGATTCTTCAGTACACCTGAAGAAGAACATAGGGTTAAGTGTATCACAAGTTGAGTATTCGAGGGTAATTGGCAGTCTTATGTATATCATGAACTGCACGAGACCCGATATTGCCTATGCGATAGGCAGACTCAGTAGATACACTATTAACCCTAATAAGGAGCATTGGGATACTCTAATTCGAGTTCTGAGGTACTTAAAACATACATTGGATTATGACATTTTCTTTGGTAGGTATCCTGCTGTCCTAGAGGGGTACAACGATGCTAATTGGATTGCGGATTCTTCGGAAACCAAATCCACTAGCGGGTACGTGTTTACCCTTGGAGGAGGTGCAGTTTCTTGGAAGTCATCCAAGCAAACCTGCATAGCCCGATCCACTATGGAATCGGAGTTCATAGCCCTAGATAAGACTAGTGAGGAGAGTGAATGGCTAAGGAACTTTCTTATGGATATTCCTTTATGGCCAAAACCTATTCCTGCTGTTCTTATTCACTGTGATAGCCAAGCAGCTATAATGAGGGCCAAGAACAATTCCTATAATGGAAAGTCTCGACATATTCGTCGTAGACATAAATCTGTGCGACAGATGATAAAAGAAGGGGTAATTGTCATTGACTATATAAGGTCAAAAGACAACTTAGCAGATCCCTTAACTAAGGGGCTAGCTAGAGAGCTAGTTCTAAATACATCGAGGGGGATGGGGCTGAGGCCTAAGAATGAATAAGTTTCCGATAACAGTAACCCAACCTTCGTGACTGGAGATCCCAAGAACAAGGTTCAATGGGACAACAAGTTATCCGAGGAACTTGTGGGAGTGCTACCAAGCATATTACCCCTCCCTATGATGTGGTAGTACATTTTGTATCGCTGTGAGGCTGAGTCATAGACTCTTAATGCTATCTATAGCTGGAATACCAGTGGGGTGTATAGATACAGATCACTCTTTATAGATTGCACCTATACGAGTGTGGAAGTGAGACCGCTTCCTATGAGAATTGGGGCCAATTCTCTAGAGCGCTTGTTAAAACCGGGGAGAGCTCATGGCCGTGAATGAGCACAACCGAGAGAGGAACTCAATGATGATTTAAGGATGTGTTAGTTGCCTGTTGACTAGGTCTACTATCCAAACTGAGCAGTTCAAGACTTAGGTCACTACTCAGTTAGTAAACCCTACAGACAATCTCTAAACTGCGGTTCAAGTCGAAAGACACCTCAGTGATTGCACATTCCTATGGAACTCCAAATTTTGTTTTATATATATTTTTTATTATTTAAAATAAAACATTCATGTGGGGGATTGTTGGTTTTGAATTTTGAATTCAATTTTTTTTTTTTGAATGTTTTTATCTCTCATTCTGTTTGCCGGGTTTTGTGGGAACGGGTGTAACAGAAGCTCAGATTAGTTGAGATGAGATCATGAGTTAGTTGAGAGGTTAGATGAGATCATGGGTTAGTTGAGAGGTTAGATGAGATCATGGGGTTAGTTGAGAGGTTAGAGGAGATCATGGGTTCTGTTGTATAGCACCGGATTTAAATACAGAGCGTTTGGAACCCATGCAGAATATCACTTCTCTTCATCTCTATTCTCACCAACTCTCTCCAACTCTCTCTCTCTCTTTCTCTATCTGACCGAAGTCAAAGGAGTAGAGGTGTTGCAATAGTTTCTAGAGTGGAGGTGCTGATCCACTTTGGTGCCGAAATATTGCTTCATCCCCGAGCAAACGACGGCTGCACTTGTTCGTGACCGACGGGCTGCTCGAGGACACCCATTGCTGATCCTGTTCGTGGTCGACGTACAACTCGGGATCGAGCTCTAGTTATTCTTTGGAGGAGCACCAAAGGGGTTCGTGAGCAGTGCAATACTTCCCCAACATTCTCTTCAGATTTTGATATTGTTTTTTGGAGTTTCCTGAGAGTTCCTACGAGCTCTCCTTGGTGCGGAGAAGCTCGAAGTCGTTGTACCTTGGGGGCTTATCGTCGGAGGCCGGGAGCACCATCCTACGGCGGCGATCTAGTTTTCAAGGCATTGTGCAAGCACAAGCCTCGGCTCATTTCTTTCGATAAGTCTTTTATTCTCCTTCTCTTCTTTCCCTTATTTTGCATCTCTGTAGAAAGCCTTAGCTTCCCATCCTTAGCTAGTTAACTCTCCTTGATCCATTGCATGCTAATAGAATAGAACTCTATTTACCAACACAATCTAGGTTTTACGTGGAAAAGCCGGAAAGAAAAACCATGCCGGGCGTTAAATAAGGTGAATGAAACCTTAGTGGTTGATGAACTTGAGCTTGAAGAAGATGTCATTAGCAATAGATGGCAAAGGCGTGATCGAAGAGAGCTCTAATACCATGTTATCTTGCTAACTCACTTAAAAGCTCGGGCTGTTAGAGAAGGGGCCAACAATATATATCACCCCCCTCCTTCGACGTACGTGCGGTTTCTTGCACGAAAACAAACATCTTAGAAATATGCATGACAAACGACTGTGGGAGAATACGGGGGAACCAAGGTATGAATGCACCTCCAGGGTTTAGAACATAGGACTCCGACTATGATACCATGTAGAATTTTATGAACCATCGGAGAAAGAAGCCATGAGAAAGATAAAGATTAGATAATAATATTTTTTGTGATTTACTGGCTAAAATGCATCTCTTATTTATAAAGCTTGTTGGTGCCTAAAAATAGATGGAAACATGGCAACATCTTTATGAGAAAACGTGAATCCAGGCAAAAAGGAGAAAACAACAACGAAATATTTACAAGATTACGACCATATTGATTTTTGTTTACCAAAGGCCAGATAGCTAGATAACTGATAACTCTTTGTTTTGATGACTGGTTATATGCCTGATACCTCATTCACAGCTGCTGGAAGGAACAATATGTGGGGAAGTCCGCATGACACACTTGATAACTGATTAAAGTAGTATGGAGAGATGATTAAAGCTTAACATTTTATCATATAATCCCACGCTTAAGATCATAGTTATATAAGACTTGGTAAGAGCTAGATAACTCCTCAAAGATGAAGAGTGCATCAAGTATCTAACTGCTCATGAGCATCTCCGTAATTCCTGAACCCCTAAGTATCTAATCGCTTATGAGCAAGTGGGAAAGAAGCAATGATGAATATTTGCTGACATGGTAGAAGAAGACTTCTCTTGCAAATTTTCCATGGCTAAGCTCACGAAGAAGACAATTGTGGTTATAAGGATGCTGGCATGGCTAATGTTGCCAATGATGCTGACATGGCTAACATTGCGGCTGTGCACTGATCGTAATAAAGCTTGCCCTAAATATAGCTTTTGATGCAAACATCAAGCCACATGTTAACCGCGTTTACAGTCGTCGGCAGCGGACAACCCACTCGGTGTCTCTTTGGCTGGAGGATAGACATCTCAGCAACAACAGAGGAAGGACCAACATCCTGCCTATTGGTATTGGTGTGAGGAGCAGAGGAAAACCTTGGCTCATCTGTAGCAGTGGAAAGACTTGATTGCCCCTAAGAGCTGCACGTGCTTTGGATAGACTTCTCTTCCCAATAGGTCCTAAGGCCTTGATGGCTCCCTTTGGAGATGCAAACTCGACTCCCAAATCATGAAGGATCCTCTCGATCAGTATTGGAAAGGGGAGGGCTAATGGTTTTTGCTCCTCATGGCTAACAAAAGTCTTCATCATGTGCAAGACCAAGAATTGGCATACATCTAGAGGCTCCCTCTTGCCAATCCAAAACAACAGATCTACCATTTATGCCCTGACATCACTCTTGTCACCTAGTTTTGGCTTAAAGTTGTACATGACAAATAGTTGCATGATATAGTAGTGGTTTTTCAGTAATTTGGTCTTAAAGATTAACCACTCTGATGCTACTATATCTACATCAACACACAACTGTAGGATCCAAACACGCTTCATTGACATGAGTTAGATTGAATCTCTGTCCACATCCGTCGGTGTTATAATGTCGTCCGAATCAAGATTGTCTCTAGGAAACATTACAACATTCTGAGGACAAGGATTTCCACGTAGTTGGGACAGGTTATCGGCAGCCACATTCACGGATTTCTTATTTATGTACTAATATAAAAACATCTTGGTGATAGTGGGTGGGTTAATTTAGGGCTGGTAAATAGTTTGTCCCAACTTGTAGTGCCTAGCAATGTAGATGATAGGATCGGAAAGTCGATTAAGAGAAGGCTTATGTCAATAACCATAGGACGATGAACAAAGGTTGCATAAAAAGGATTCCTGGTTTTTTGCGACCAAAACACTAGTCAACCCACTTGGGCAACCGTGGCTGCGAAGATCCGCGCCCTCGAGAATATGACACTTTTCATGAAACACTCGTTCTTTTAGGCTGTTTGATCCTTGTTGAGGGTCTGAGCCCTCCATCGGCCTCATCTCCACTATGACCAATTCCCCCAGTCATCAACACTATTAAGAGAAGAAATTCAAACAAAAAATCCATTAAAAATGCAGAGATTTGTTAATGAGAGATCAAACCTTGAAGAGTCTCGAAGAGGAACCACCAAAAGCGTCTCCTGACTGATTCCTAAACTCCAAGAAATATTACCAAATCAAGGGAAAAATAGGAGTTATAGGGAGAGGAGAGCACACACACAAGAAAGGTAAAGGCAACACCCAAGATCGATTGAATAGAACCATGAAAACGTTAGGAAAACCCCTAAAACCTGACAGATCGTTCACACGATCAGGTAACACTGTAACATCATGCACACGGTGAGATACACAGCTAGATCTCAGTCGGATAAATTACCATGCGTACGTTAGTTTTCTGGCTCTAACATTGTGCAAATGCTCAGACTCAACAAATGAGGCCACCACACAAGTTGTGCACACGAAGATCTCAGTCCTTCAGGGTCATGCGCACGATCAAGTTATGATCAAAAAGGCCGATAATTTTACATAATGTACACAAACCGTGCACACGAATACTCAATCTTCACTACTTAGCATACACATGTTGCTTCTATCCGTGCGCACATTCAATTCTGATTTTCATTTTTTAAACCTAATTCTCTGCAAATCTCTTCAAAACTCACAACGCAATGATCATGCACTTAAGAATTAATATAATTAACATATGCAAGCATCCAAATTGCAATAAACCATTCAATTTATGCACCCAAGAGATCAAATATGGGCAATATAAGTAAGAGTTCAAATATTAGACCTATCAAATTTCAAGTTAGACAACTTTGATGCTAGGTATACTTAGTAATTTTAGGATCAATTTGAGCATATGAACTCTAGATGATCGACAATGAACTATTTATATGGCCTATATTACCAAACCTACTATACATAGTGTCATATTTATTAAAAAGTGCATAACATGACTTGTGTATGGTGTGTGTTTGACTAGATGGAGATGCTCTAGATGGTTGGCATTGAAGGTGACAGAAAAATTATGGGAGTAGTGGGTAGATGAAGATTTTCTAGATGGTACATTCCGTCGTCCCTACGACCAGCTCCAATCTCAGGCCTGTATGTGGATCTGTACAACATAAGAAGGGGTATATGTTATGGTGTAACTAAAATCTCAAAGACGGGAAATAGAAATAAGATTTATGCAAAGCTGAGGGGTATGTAAAATAAAAGGTAAGGAGAGGCGTCCTGTGGAGTCTGAGGTGGTGTGATGGACCCAGATTGCAAGATGATCATGAGTGAACCATCTGCAATGGATTAGAGGGATGTGAAGTTACTGACAAGCAAGCCGTGAGAATGATGTTGCCTGGAGTCATATGGTGGGAGGTCCCAATGTCCATGATCCACGTTGTAGCTGTACCTATAATGGCAGACATGACCGAGAGGCTAGAGAAGATGGGGGAACTGGAGGCAGACTGCTGCAGAGAAGCTGGTCAAGTCGTTGTAGGCAGTCTGACGGAGGAGTTGCTACTTGCTGCTGGGATGCCCATAGCGGAAGTGGGTGTCGGTGGAGGCTGCAGTAGGGCGGACAGGACGACCGCAGCCCCGTAGTTCTTTGTGCTTCTCTGGATGAAGCACCCAAAAGGAGTATCAGGTGTCCTGGCTTTTGTCAATGAGTGAACATGGTATGGGGACGAATGTCGATGGATCAAGGAGAGGCTACGAGGACACCGTCAAATACGGAGGACAGAGGATCTTGACGAGTGGCCACAGTGCACAGACTAGTCTCCTCAGCCACGAGATCAACAATAGCAATATCCAGACGTTGTAGAGGATCATGGGGGATCAACTGGCTAGCAAGCGATGCAAACTCAAGGCAGAGAGCTATGAGGTACTGGTAAGGCTGTCGGTAGTAGAACCAATGATACTTATAGGCTCGCGAAGCGTCATGACATGGATCCATCACCTTTAGCTAAAGTCGATAGTCCCTCATGAGGCAGTGAAACTGCTAGATTGCCTGCTCTTCCTGCTGAGCGACTTATGTCTGAGAGAGTAGTTGATACTAACCTGAACCACTGGTCTCGACGAACTGTTCAATGAGATGTGCCTAAAGCTCGGCTGTCGTGGCGAAGCTAACGAGATCAGCACGGAGGGAGTGATCAATAAAGGAGATGAGATAGGAGCAGATATGCCAATCCTGGTTCCACCGAGCAGAGTAGACAATGCTGGAAGTAGAGCTAAAGATCGCTAAGGTGACACCTGAACTCTCAGTAGAGGAAAGCACCGACATTGAGCCATCAATGTGCCCCAACAGATCGCGGCCGATTAGGGCACTCAGGACACTGACAGACCAAGCTGTCCAATCACTTGCCATGGCGAGAGCGAAATTCTTTTAGGGAGGAAGTCCCTGGTGGACTCAAACGGAGCAGTGGTCGGATAAAACATCTAGGCAAGGAGGCATCGAGATCGGGTCGTGAGGTTGCAGTCGAGAAGAGACCGACGAGCGATGTTCTCACGAGATCAGCCACGGTGGAGACCTCACGCAAGAGAGGGGAACGGTAGGAGAGCGAAGCGGGAGGCGGCGACGTGGGGATGACGTCACAACTTCTGGCAGAGACGACGCGATCGCGACGTAGTACGGGGATGGCGCCGGAGGCGGCGATGTGGTATCAGGCATGGACGATGCGGATCAAAGGAGGTCGAGGTGTGGGACTCGAGCATGGTTTAGCAGAGGAGGCCGGTGCTTGTACTCGGCACGGGACTCCGACGTGAATCAGAGGAGGTTGGCGTGGGACTCGGGCGCAAATCAGATGAGCAGATCATCACTTTGATACCATGTTCAACCCTAGGAGAGAGGCTAGGGTTTGGAGAGAATGAACATGCTCTAATTAGAGACCAATGGGCCGTATATATAGAGTAACATGGCTTGCCGCATGTGAGGCTCATATACAGAAGAATAGTGTATACACACTAAGCTATACAAATAAGCATAACATTAAGAATTCTGAGATCATTCGTGATTTGACAAATTCCTATTGAGATGGTTTCTCGATCTTATTGTTTTGTCACTTGGGTATGCCACTTTCTGCTTTTCTCTTAAACCAAAATCATTGCTAAGTGCACATGCCTAGTTTCAAAATTACTTTGTTAGCAAACTTTAAAGAGGCATAAGTGAAAATACTTTTTTATTGGAGCTATGACATTAGACTTGGTATATTTCTATTAATGAATTAATCTTTTTCTTTGATTGGATGATCCTTGAGGTGTGCCTCTTTAAACCTTGGGGAACAATAGTGTCCCCCCCTCTCTTTCTGTACTTGTGGAGGGCAACTGGCCGCGACCCCACTCGGGAGCACCACCCTTCGCCTCTAGGCCCCCTCCCTTCCTCTCTCTTTGTGTGCAAGCCTGACCCGACTGACCTTGCTCGTGCCCCCTTGGTCGCCACCCAGCTCTGTCTACTGCCCTCAGTCCGTTGTCAGCCCACGTTGGTCGCATCCTGACTTTGCCTAGGGCCCATGGTGGCCTGTTTGAGCCCTTCTAGAAGCCTTCCCATCATTGATCACGTGATGATGGATTTTCTGTGCTTGGATTTTCATCTAGTTCATTCAAATCGGTTCCCGTAACTCAACTGCGAAAGAGGTGCTACCCTTCCAATCCCTAAAATCCTTTCGGTTTGTCCTAGAACAATTATCATTCTAGTTATAATTCTTTGCTAATCTGTACTTACTAGAATGGTTAGGAACCACCATGCAAACATTTCGGTTTGTCCTAGAACATTTTGAACCACATGAAACTAAGTGATGCAATACACTCATGCAAATTAAGACTTAAGCAAGATTTTGATTTAATAATTTAAAGTAAGCTTAACAATTGCTTTCAGTGATACAAGAATTAAGTGAAAAATGGTTTTTAAGATTAGGCGAGTGCAGGCAGTGAGGCTGGACCTTTTAGAAGACTGAAAAGATACGATCGTTTGGGAGTTAAGAAACTTCCGTGTTCTAGCAGTCAAAGTTGGGGTCTAAAGTCGACCAATAATATAGGCTCAATTCCACGTAAGAATAGTCTCAGATTCATGTATTGTTATAGGCAACTAATCAAACCAGGAGTCATAATTATCAAGAGTTATGCACCTAAGTTTATGATGATAATTTATCAAAGAAAACGTTAAAAACTCGATAAAATAGGTTGATCAAACCTGAATGATTGTGAGGGTTATCAACATATTCAGAGATCTAGCGGGACCCGATGTCAATGATTGAATGACAAGGCACGATCATGAGGCCGGGTGTAAGGTCACACTGACGGCAAGTCACAGATGGGATGCATGCACGGTCGCACAAGCGACAGGGCAAGGTCCGGGTGTGCGGTTGCACGAACGGAAGGGCGAGGCCGGATGCGCGATCGTACTCACAGCGGGGCATGGTCCAGGTGTGCGGTCGCATGGACGGAGGGGCGTGTGGCAGGTGCAAGTCTCACGGACGGAGGGCGCGAGCCTAGTGCATGGTTGCACAGACGACGGGCGCAAGTTGAGTACACAATTACACGGACACCAGGCGTGGGCCGAGTACATGGTTACATGGATAGCTAATGTGGGGGAATCGTACGGACGACACGATGAAGAGAAGAAGAAGCTTGTGGGCGATTCGATTGAGTGCTCGCGAGTTGGGTTTGTCGATGAGCTCCGAGATGAAGAAGACGACGCCGAAAATATGAGAACGAAGATGAAAACGAGATAAAAACACAAACAATTCGTAATGGAGATTCTGGCTCAAGCCCGTGGTCTCTCTCAATAGTAACGATTCTTAGCCAAGAATCAAAGAGAAAGCTCTCATCATTTCATTCATGAAAATATTCATCGTCTATGATTATGAAGGCTACAAGCCTATAAGTAACTACTCCTCAAACACTAATAGTTCACGGGCTCAAAACATACCCTAATAGGCCTTCATAACATGGGCTTACAGGAAACAAAAATTTAGTCTATTATTTAATCTAAAAATCAACTAATAAATCCTAATAAAATAAGAAGCAAATAGCCAGGGTCCAATAAAGCTGGCCAACAACTACGCAATGTCTCCAAGCCAAAGTCCCAGTGTGTGAGCTGTCCTCCTACTGCGAGTCGGTTGCGCTAAACCGGTGCCCCCACCACTAAGCCATTGCTTGATAAACCCTTGGGGCCTTGAGCCTCGCTATAAACTTAATTAAATTCCTTTAATAACCGTTAAGGCCTCTCCATTGAAACTATAAGTCCTTGACCTATTCAGAAGTCCTACCTTCCAGATGATGACTTGATTCAGATCAGATTGGCCATCCATGCAGACTTGTAGGATTGTGGCCTTTTGGTATCAATTTATCACATGTTCTCTGAATGACTGATTCGTTCAACGCTTATTCTAATCTGAATTAATAATTGCACTTTTACCGTGATAAACTGCACATCCATCGTCGCTTTGCATTTATCTTAGCAAGTCCGGCATCACCAAGGCTTATAAAGTAGACATAAAGAAAGAGAGGAGAGGTTTTTTGGGGAGAAATTCTTTCACTTCAAGTCTCAGTGTTCTGCTTATCGTAATTTGGAGTAAAATTCTTTTGAGTCTATTGAGCATTGTTGGTAGTTCTGTGGGTGTTCTACAGCGTTCTTCGTCGAGGTCCCATCTCGATCTGATCAAGGTGTTCTGGTTAATGGTTTAATTGTTTATGACCAGTTACATCATGTAGTAGTTTAGGTTTTGCTATTCGTGATTTATGAGAACTATGTGGTTTTGTTTTAGTTAGATTAATCCTCTAACATCTTCCGCTACAAGCCGTTCACATCAGCCACCCTTGTTCCAAGTTCCAACGAGCAACTGGTTTCAAAATGAGATCTGGATCGAATTGATCCCTTCAGTTTGTCCTTGTGCTGCTGCATTTCTAACCCCCAAGGAAAGAGAACCTTTCCTCAAGTGATCTCACTGGGAATAGCTAGTATAATTGTAGCATAAAAAGAAAATAAATCATGGTATTAAATCTTCTCTCTAGTTTAAATTGCAAAAATACAAGGGCATTTCATCTATATGATTAAACTTTCAAATTTGCATGAATATTTCTCTTTAGCTAGGTATGCCTTCTACAGTGCTTGATTCATCCCCAATGTCCAGAGCTTGAGCAGAAAAGTTGTCCATGTATTATCAGGTCTCCTCTTCATGTCCTCCTGGCCAATTTTCAGGTATCAATTTCATCCCAAATGCAGAAATTGTTAAATAGATTTCTGCTCCTCCCTCTCAATATACAACTCTACTTTTTTTTTAATCGAACCATATCGGCACTTCAAATTTCCTTGGCAGTTCATCAGCAATGGCACGATATTTTGCTGCATTTGTCCCTCTTGTGAATTGCGCAAGGCTTATTACCTACGGCCTCTGCCTTGTCACCGATGAAAGTCTAGTGAAATCAGTTACACGCGAAGGAAAACCCGAGTAATGTGTTACGTTTCCCATCTATTTTTCCTCTTTTTTTAAACATTACATTTTTTTTGGTTTGAATCATACAATATGCATTTTGCAGGGAATTACTTAGAGGTCCTCTATATTTTGTTTTGGTATTGATGTTCTGCACTCTGATCTTCTGGCGTGAGTCTCCGATCGGGCTCGTGTCATTGGCTATGATGAGTGGCGGTGATGGTTGTCTTTCCCTCGCCGAGCTTTGTTTATTATTATTTTTGTTTCTATGCATTTTAACCACCCACCTTTTGCCGTAATTGCAGAAAATCACCTCACTTGATTTTGCAAAAAAAAAAAAATCTAAGTAAAAATGATAATTGATCGTCTGCAGCTACATGTAACCTTAGCCTGTCACCTGGTGCAGCTTCACCCCGCGCGTGCATCACCTAGACTGCAACCTAACAAAGTTGAGCAGGGGCTTTCATGCAAATTAGGGAAATTTTGCAGCAGTTGATCAGCAACTAGTAATGAAGAATGGAGGCAATTACGGCAAAACGTAAGGGGTTACCTGCAAAAGAAATCTTTTTTATATACTTTTTGCCTTTCAGGGTTTGCTGATATCATGGGGAGAAGGTACGGGGCAGTAAAGCTTCCTTACAATAGCCAGAAGAGCTGGATTGGAAGCATTTCCATGTTTATTTTTGGTTTCATTTTCTCCATCGCGTAAGTTATTGGTTTGGTGATTATTGATTCGGTTCTTCGTGCTAAATTGATATGAGGTTTATTTTTTTTTTAATAGAATACTCTTCTACTACTCATCGCTGGGGTACATCCATTTGGATTGGAGTCGTACTGTGGAAAAGCTAGCTCTGGTCTCCTTGGCAGCTACTGTGGTGGAATCCTTCCCCACCGGAGAGATCATCGATGACAACTTATCTGTTCCTCTGTCGAGCATGATGGTCTCCTTTTTGCTCTTTGGTCATGGGCCCTATTAGCCATCGGCATGTGAATTAATGGGTGGCTGCCATTAATCGTGCCCTACATCGGACAACGAAAGAGACAAGGGTGGGGGCTTGATGAGCAAAAGCATGCACAACTGTAATCATTTTTCTACATTTTTGGAGTAATCATAATCATCATTGAACAATTAATTAATGTTATCGTCGTCCGTCGCAAGCACAGGTCTGTCGTTTACTAATGCATTTGATCAAAGGCTTGTTCCATGTCAAGCTTGAGGGCCATGGCCGGAGGTATGATCTTAGGGAGCAAAGGTTGAAGTCTGTCTTTTACTAGAAGACGATCGTCTATTTTGTATTGTGGAACATTGCACAGGCTGATTGGTCAGAAGTGTTCCGGCTTGCTAGGGTTAAAAACGGCATTTCAAATGTCGGGTTTTAAAACGTAATTTCAGACATCGGGTTTCACGGGCGTCGAGAAAAAAAAGGAGACAACTAATCGGCGCTTAAATGTACTACATTTATACTTCTAAACCTATGCCTTTTTGTCTACTTTTGTACCCCTAAATTATGCGTGAATACATGTTATTTTATCTTGTAGGAGATACTGGAGCTGCATGAAAAATGTGGGAAGAATTGCGCTAAGAAACGGAGCGATACTGAGGTAAAACAACAATTTGGCTCGGGCAAAATATGATGGACCTGGGCAAAATGTGACAACCTTTGTCGCGTTGATGCTGAGTGAGCTCGGGCAAACTTATGCTGACTCCTCGGTTTCTAGCCCTAATTGTCCAGTCTGATCGGGATTTGTTTACGACATCCTTAGCACTTATAAATTGCCCTTTTTAGGACTCGGAGGGAGAAAATCTTGTTCCAGAGGAGAGAAGCCAAGGTGCCACTATGGAGTCTTCCGCATCCTTCATCATCACTTTCATTGCCATGAGCGACTAAGCGTGTTATCTAGGGTTTCGATGAAAACCTAGCCGAGTTCTATGTGTTGCTCTATGTTTTATTACGGTTTTCACTACAAGAAAAATATTTTTTCCCGACAGAATATATCCATCGGTAAAAACTACTTTCTGTCGCTATAAATATTCCCCGACGGTACATAAATCCATCGGTAAGAAAATATTTCCGTCGGAAATGATGGTGTCGGTAATAATAAATACGACAACTAAGTATTCATATCGGTATTAAATATTATTCCCGACTGTCAATTTAATATCTGTCGTTATTATTTACTGAATTAAACAATAACGTAAATAGTTTTACTGACGGTACCCTAGTTTTCATCGGTAATAAATAAGTAAATACTGATGGATTCATACTCGTTCCGTCGGTATAATGCTTATTAACGCCGATGGTATATAGAACCGTCGGCAATAGATATTTTATTATTAACTAATAAAATTATAAATACCGACGGAATTATTAAAGTCCGTCGATAAAATAATTTTTTTTTTAAAATTACTTTAATTTTATATTTAATTCTTGTTATTTTATATAACTACACAACTATAACTACACAACCACAACCAATTAATATTTGCATAACTATAACCACAACCAATATTTGCACAACTACAATCACAATCAATATTTGTACAATTACACAACTATAAATATCACTCGCCATTAATTATACATACACAATACAATATTTTTTTTCAAAAAAAATTACAAAATATTTTTTACAAAAACAAACATGCATGTGATTCTAGCATGAACGTTGTTGCTGCTGCCACTAATGCCCTAACGTTGCGCCTCCTACATTAAAAAAAAATATTTATTTCAAAAAATATTTTAACATTCGTAATTAATATAAAAAGATAATAATATAATTAATGAGTATAATTATAACAAGTTAGAGGGTAATCAGGTTTCGAGTATGGATATTGAGAAACGTCCATATCCATATCAGCCATGCATGTTTCGAGTTTGGTTATCGGACTCCATTATCACCCCTAGTATCGGATCAAATCAACTTTGATCGAGTCGGATCAATTTGGATTGAATCGAATGGATTTTTCGTTATTTCGGATCGGATGATATATTAGATAAGTTTAATGTCATGTTTTTTGTGTTAAGAAATTAGGTTTACGTCTAATTTTCAAACCGGGACTCCGATCGGTGTGCCGTCAGATTTGACAAGTTACTTTGGCCCCGAGCGAGGTGCCTATGCTGGTTTTCAGACCTTTTAATAGTTATTTTATGATTATACCTTCGATGGATGAATTTTGAGTCCAAGCGTTCAAAAACCATAAGTTTTTATCTAATTTACAAATCGAGACTCTAATGGGTGTGTCGTTGGTTTCAACAAGTTACTTTGACCTTAATCGAGGCACATGTGCTGGTTTTCAACCCTTTTACTAGCTATTATAATATTTCACCCTTCAATGGAAGAATTTTGAGTATAAGTGTTTAAAAAATCATTAGTTGTCATCTAATTTAAAAATTGGGACTCTGATCGGTGTGTCATCAGTTTTGATAAATTACTTTGGTCCCGAGCAAGATGCTCGTACTAGGTTTCAGGACTTTAAGTAGTTATTTTAAGATTTTATCCTCTGATGGAGGAATTTTGAGTTTAACCATTAAAAAATTATAAGTTTTTATTTAATTTACAAATCGGGACTCCGATCGGTGTACCATCAGATTTGACTAGTAACTTTGGCCCCAAGTAAGGTGCCTGTGCTGGTTTTAAAAACCTTTTACTAGTTATTTTAAGATTTCACCCTCCGATGGGTGAATATTGAGTCCAAGTGTTCAAAAATCATAAGTTTTTCGATCATCTAATTTACAAACAGGGACTTCGATCGGTGTGTCATCGGTTTCGATAAGTTACTTTGTCCCTGAGTAAGATGCTCGTGCCAGGTTTCATGACTTAGCTATTTTAAGATTTCGCCCTCTAATGGGCAAAATTTGAGTCTATGTGTTCAAAAATCCTAATTTTTATTTATTTTATAATCCGAGACTCCGATCGGTGTGCCGTTAGTTTTGATAAGTTACTTAAGCCCTGAGCGAGATGCTCGTGCTAGATTTTAGGTATTTTACTACCTATTTTAAGATTTCGCCCTCTGATGGGCGAATTTTGAGTCTAAGTATTCAAAATCATAAGTTTTTGTATTTTGAACTTAATTTTCAAATACGATCGGATCTTTATTGAATCAGATAGCGTCCGTTAGTTTAGACTTAGTTTCGACAAGTTACTTTGACCTCGATCGAGGTGCATATACTGGTTTTCAGTTCGTTTACTAGCTATTTTAAAATTTCGCTCTCCGATGGAAGAATTTTGAGTGTAAGTGTTTAAAAATAATTAGTTTTTATCTAATTTATAAATCGAGACTCCGATCGGTGTGTTATCGGTTGCGATAAGTTACTTTAGTCCCGAGTGAGATGCTCGTGCCAGGTTTCAAAACTTTAAGTTGTTATTTTAAGATTTTGCTTTCTCATGGGAGAATTTTGAGTCTAGGCATTAAAAAATCATAAGTTTTCATCTAATTTACAAATCGGAACTCCGATCAGTGTACCGTCGGATTCGATAAGTTACTTTGACCCCAAGCAAGGCGTCCAAACTGATTTTCAAATAGTTTACTAGCTATTATAAGATTTCACCCTCAGATGGGTGAATTTTACGTCTAAGTGTTCAAAAATTATAAGTTTTCTGATCATCTAATTTATAAATTGGGACTCCGATCGGTGTGTCATCGGTTTCGATAAGTTACTTTGGCCCCGAGCGAGATGCTTGTGCTAGGTTTCATGACTTTAAGTAGCAATTTTAAGATTTCATTCTCAGATTGGTAAATTGAGTCTATGTGTTCAAAAATCCTAATTTTTATTTAATTTACAAACATAGCTCCAATCGGTGTGCCGTTGATTTCGACAAGTTACTTGGGCCCTGAGCGAGGTGCTTGTGCTGGTTTTCAGGTATTTTACTAGATATTTTAATATTCGTTCTCCGATGGGCAAAGTTTGAGTCTAAGTGTTCAAAATCACAAGTTTTTTATATTTTGGACTTGATTTTCGTATGCGAACGGATCTTTATCGAATCGAATAGCATTTGATAGTTTAGACTTAGTATTTGGGTGGCTCCATATGGAGTATAGAGTATCACCCTAACTCCAAATGATTAAAATAGACCCAAAGCCCGACTCCTTTTGGAAATAGAAAAATAGCAATAACTTCTGCCCAATTTTAGTTAATAGGGTTAGGTCCCAAGCCAAAAGATCAGTCATCGGCTGTGGCAAGCCACACCATTTGTTAGAATCTACATGGTTAGAATTTCGTTGTACGTTCACTTGTAGATTATGAGAGAATAGGGTTATGCAATATTATTTCTCTTACACTCTCTCATTCACTCAATCATTCTCTTGGTACTCTCAGTCTCACTTTCATATTCCAAATTGTTCAAATGGGCCCAAGACCCAACTCCATTTGGAACTAAAAAAATGATAATAGCTTCTGACCAATTTTAGTTAATGGGGTTAGATCCCAGGCCTGAAGGACAATCATCGACTGTGGCAAGCCACACCAGTCTTTAGAATCTACAAGGTTAGGATTTCGTGGTAAGTTCACTTGTAGATTGGGAGAGAATAGGGTTATGCGATATTATATCTCTCACACTCTCTCATTCACTCAATCTCTCAGTACTATCAATCTCACTTTCATACTCCAAATTGTTCAAATGGGCCCAAGACCCGACTCCTTTTGGTACTGGAAAAATGGTGATAGCTTTCGTTCAATTTTTGTAATGGAGTTAGATCCCAAGCCTGAATGCCAGTCATTGGTTGTGACAAGCCACACCAGTCCTTAGAATCTACAGGGTTAGGATTTCGTGATAAGTTCACTCATAAATTGTGAGAGAATAGGGTTATATGATATTCTCTCTCACATACTCTCTCATTCACTCAATTATTCTCTCAGTACTCTCAATCTCACTTTCATACTCCAAATTGTTCAAATGGACCAAAGACCCAACTCCTTTTGGAATTGAAAAAATGATGATAGCTTCCACCCAATTTTAGTTAATGGGATTAGGTTCCAGGTCCGAAGGCCAGTCATCGGCTGTAGCAAGCCACATCAATTTTTAGAATCTACAAGTGTAGGATTTCATGGTAAGTTCACTCGTAGATTGTGAAAGAATAAGGTTATGTGATATTCTATCTCTCACACTCTCTCATTCACTCAACCATTCTCTCAGTACTCTCAATCTCACTTTCATACTCCAAATTGTTCAAATGGGCCCAAGACTCAACTCCCTTTGGAACTGAAAAAATAGCGATAACTTTTGTCCAATTTTAGTTAATGGGGTTAGGTGCCAAGCCCGAAGGCCAATCATCGGCTGTGGCAAGCCACACCAGTCTTTAGAATCTATAAGGTCTTAAATGATATTAGGATTTCGTGGCAAGTCCACACGTAGATAATTAGAATTTCGTGGTAAACCTAAACCTAAATCTAACCCTAACCACTAACCCTAAAACCTAACCCTAACCAGTTACAAAGGTCTCTGAATTTCTCAAAAAATCTTCAAATATTCACTTAACCCTAACATAAACACTAACCCTAACCTTAATCCTAACCTAAACACTAAACCTAATTCTAATCTAAACCCTAAACCCTAACCCTATCCCTAATCCTAAGCTAAACCCTAAACCCTAAAACTAACCTAACCCTAATCCTAAACCTAAACCCTAGCCTCAACCTAAACCCTAACCTAAACCGTAACATAAACCCTAACCCTAATCCCTCCTTTTTGAGAGATGACTTTTAGTTGCAGGATATGTTAATTTCAAAATATAGCTCAAGTCCTTCCCTAAGAATATATACACTTTCTGAAGACGAATGTATGCTCTTTCTAAAACAAATGTATACACTTTCTGAAGATGAATATATACTTTTTTTAAAGACGAATGTATACTTGTAGGGAACTTAGCTAATATAGAAAATTATGTTGTCCTGATGCTAATATTGCAAAATAGTTAAGGACCTATACCTAATTTTTCATATAGGGAAGTTTGAAATAAGTCCTTTTTGA
Source organism: Chamaelirium japonicum (assembly GCA_947650365.1). Lineage (NCBI taxonomy): Eukaryota > Viridiplantae > Streptophyta > Magnoliopsida > Liliales > Melanthiaceae > Chamaelirium > Chamaelirium japonicum. Next base: position 43,405,270 of record OX393554.1, read on the forward strand.
GAGATGACATTTACTTGCATGACACGTTAATTTCAAAATATAGCTCAAGTCCCTCCCGACGAATATTTACTGGTTGGGGGCTGCCTAACCCTCCCTCCTTTAGGAGGGGTTCTAAAAAAAAAAAATATTCTTTTTGAATACAAATGTATACTATTTCTAAAAAAATATATATTAGATGAATTATGGTATTCTGTGGCGGCTGATATTATGTTCCCTCCCAACGAATAATAATAGCTCAAGTCCCTCCCAATGAATAAAAATATAGCTCAAGTCCCTACCGACGAATAATAATAGCTGAGTTATGGTGTTCTGTAGCTAATTTTACAAAATAGTTAACCAACACCCCCCCCCCCCCCCCCCCCCCCCCCCACCCCAACTCCAATCTCCCTCTCCGGCTCCATCCTTCTCACCTCCTGGCCTCCTCTGGAGCTTCCTACCCCTTTGATCCCCCCCCCCCCCCCCCCCTGGAAGCTCCCTTTGTGCCCTCCTAGTCTCTGGCCATGGCCGAAAGTTGCTGCACCAGCAACTAGGACACAAAAGGAGCGCTAGCTGCAGGGGGCAGGGCAAATCAGAGGGGGAGAAAGAAAGGAGGAGGCGACGGATCGAGAGGCCGCAAGTGGGGGAGGAGAAGGAGGAAGGGACTCACCGGAGAGGGAGGGCGGCGGTGGCCGGATTGAGGCAAGAGGCGCAAGGGAGGCCGGTGGAGAATCGTGCGATTTGGAACCAACAGGGGGGGTCGAGATCTCTAAATATAATTTTACCCTTTATCCCGGATGAATATTTCAATAGTCATTGGCATAATATAGTTTCAGCGACGGGTAAGATGAAATCAATGTTTAATAGCGACGGGTGAACTATTATCTATCGGTACAAAAATAAAGATAATTAATAAATAAATAAAATTAATACCGATGAATACCTGATTGTCCGTCGGTAAATAATATTTTCCCGACGGTAAGATTTATTACTGTCGGTACATTATTTATACCGACAAATAATAATGACCTGTCAGTATTAAATATCCAAAAAATTAAATAGTTTATACCAATGGCTAGATATAGAGTCGTTGGTATTAATAGTACTTATACCAACAGAACATAATATTGCCGTCGGCAATAAACATCTTTTTTGTAGTGTTTTGTATTCGTTCGTATGGATCTTTTATACAGAGAGTTATCTAATGAATTATTTTATTTAATCTGTGATGTTACATGAGATATGTGATCATCTTAGATTAATAATCATAATTGATTACTTTATGATTGTCAGACATCGTGTTTACATACTTGCAATCCTTTCATCGGATGAATCATGTCTAGGGAAGATGATCTATGCCCGAAATATGGATTGTGCCAACCAAAGATGATTCATGCCAATCGGACGATTGTAAGATCTTTTTTGTCGATATCATTAGGGCTTGTAGCCATGCTGGGTCTCATCCATATGAGAACACTTAACCCTAATTTAGAATTAACACCATAGTGCGAGGCTAGTGGCGGATTCGATGCCCTAGATATTCTCTCTCTCTCTGAATCTTCAACTTAATTTAGTTTTCTCAAATTATCGTTACTTTTGTTTTCATAAATCTAAATTGAAATCAAAATTGCTCCCTGAAATATGGTAATCTTGCATTGTGGTTCTTGAGAACGATACCAGTTTTTCACTACTATACTACGCTTTTACCGGTGAAATCTTAGTGTGATCCTAACCCGATCATAATTTTTGGTGTTGTTATCGGGGACTAGCAACACGATTCCTAGAAGTTGGAAAATAAGTTTTCTTTCAGTTTCTAATTTATGACTCCTCTTTTTCGTGGTTATCCATAATTTTTTTTTGTGTTTTCTCTTGCAGGACTTTTGTGATGACTTTCTAATCGATGTTGAGAGCTTATAAGTTGCAATTACGGATCCTATATCGAGCGGTTTGGTTCACTAGTGGGGTTAATGGTTCTTACTTCTACGTTTCTCGTCTTTTGTTCCTTGTTCTACTCTGCTCTACTGTTTTATTAGTGTATGCTTGGTCATCATGTGTTGAATCATGAACTAGTTCCTATTGACCTAGAATTAGAAAGAACTATATCTCATATCCGTTCAAGTCATAGTCAACTAGCGATGGCTGACGCCGTCATTGAACCTAAGAATATGAAGGCGTACTTTATGTTGAAAATTAATACCTAGATCAGAGTGCTGAGCAGATGCAAGCGATATGAATTGCACAGGTGAAGTGTATGTTTTCCGTTTAAAACTTAAATAACACAATTGTGCGTACACGTCGGTGCATGAAATCTCCTATAGTCAATCTAGCGATCTAAGATATAACACAAAGATCTACAACTAAAACATATTAGGGGTTTAGGTTTCATACATACTTCTGGATCTTTAACTAGGAAGATTTCTTGGACAGTTTTCGAGGTCGTCTCAACAGTGAAGCATTGCTACAATAACAACCAGTATAGATCTGTATGTTGGATCGTCCTGAAATTTTCATAGCGTGTTGAGGGCTTTGATACTACAACTTCTAAAACTTGAATGGTGTCGATCGAAGTTACGGATCTTCCGTGGAACCTGACAGATTGTAGGTTGGTCGTGCAAATTCTAGGCAGGCAGCAAACCAACTCTCATGTAGATCAATGAACTCCACGAACAAGATGGATGATGATCTACCACAAAGCTACGAACAAGATGGATGCTAATCTACCACCAAGCTATGAATGATATGTATGGCGATCCACCACAAGGACTCATGAACGAGATGGCGTGAGAGGGATTCCTTTGGTATCATTTAATCCTTCATGTAGACACACACACACACACACACACACACACACAGAGAGAGAGAGAGAGAGAGAGAGAGAGAGAGAGAGAGAGAGAGAGAGAGAGAGAGAGAGAGAGAGAGAGAGAGAGAGACATCTCTGAGTACAGGCTCTATTGACCCACCACCACGTCAATCGAAGAAGAAGATGGAGAGGAAGATCCATCACAACAAGCCCTTGAAACCATTCAAAAGAGGCTAGACCTAGAAGCCCCCAAACCCTATTAAATATAGAGAAAACCCCCCAAAACCCCTGTCCGTGTGTTGCTAGAACCCAATTCGCACAGGGGAAATTCCTACTGGCCCTGCCCTCGTCTTTGCTGTGAATTTTGCCCAGACAACCCGGAATTTTGCCCTGGTGAAATTGACAGCATTGCCAATTTTTGAACGACTACCTTGGGTTGGTTTCTGGATTTTGACGAGGCTTCAAGCCTAGGAAAACACTCTACTTTCTCCATCATGCTACTTCTCTGGAAATCATGAAAAGGGGTACGAGATCCCTACACACAATGATTAGGTGGAACCTTCAAGGCATGGGGCACGTAGCTTCAACCAGATCCTTGTTTAACTAGCTCATTGTCTAACTAAGCTTTCTATCAATCAGTCTGAATTTGATTAACTCGCGTGACCACCCAGAGTAGGACTTGGGCTGCACTCTAGTGTTACCATACTTACTTTACTCCCTCATAAACCCTTTTCTTCATTTTATCCTGATAATCATTAATCCCTCCAAAATTGTGCCATGACTCGACTCGGGCAGTGGGGAGTATCGTCAGACCCGATCGGTCACTTGATTTGGTTTGATGACTTATCGACTATACCACCACTCACGTCCAGTGCTATGCCTAGAACCCAAAGTATCGTTAGTCCAAAATGACCACTAGGCATGGGTTTAATATGTGAACGATCTAATTCATCAAAACACATCCATCCATCTTTGGATGTTGGAGGACCTGTAGGAGTGGGATGCCATTGCAATGCAGCCGGATAACCCAATGCACCGTGGTATTGGACTATAAATGATCCTCACATATTGATGCATCCAATACCACACAATTGATTAACCCAGTAGTCATGGTTTATTGGGATTGAGGACCAATTACCTAAAGTGGTAAGACAACTAATGCACTAGTGTCCAAATCACTTATCCGTGCATCGTCCTAGTTTCTGTTCAACACGTGTGGCATGCTTGGTAAGGTGAATGGTGATACAACCTTTCCGTGGCGAAGACTTCACCACATACCTTTGGCTTGCTAACAATTTATTCCCGGTAAAGCGACCAGCATCATAAAAGCTGTGAACAAAGTGTAGCTTTACACAAGACTGGTTCACTTGGTCTCCCAAGCATGAATCCATCATGTGTCTCAGTGGCCTACTGTGTTCCCTAGAATCTTTATTAATTATGTGAATAGCATATACCATAGTAGTAGTTTATTAAGCAAAGACATTAATTGCTAATGTTAATTAAGAAAATCTATGCTAAGGACACATTAGCTACAACAATCTACCACTTGGCCTAGCAGGAAAATATAGTCTGGACTCCCATGGCCTTCACATGCTTCTCAAAAGCCTTTGTCGATACCCCTTTTTTAAAAAAAGGTCCGCTATATTATTAGCAGACACCACCTAGTCCACTGCAACTTGACCTTGCTATTTCAAGTACTGGGTGATTTATGTTTGCCTATGGTGTCTAACTCCCCGGATCGTGCCACAACTTTGCTATTGTCGCATAAGAATCAGTGTCTTGAGTTGTTGATGCATACCTTAGATTCTAAAGAACTTTTTGAACCATACCACCTCCCTAATTACTTGGTATGTCAAAATGTGCTTAGCTACTAACATCGAACCCATGATGCAATCCTGCTTCACTCTCCTCTAACTGACTGTCCCTCGCTTATATTTCAATAATATCAATACTGATGTTGATTTCTCTATATTCCAGCATATGCTCTAACAGTAGAAGCCAATGATCAAAAGAAGTTGACAAAAAAATGAGAAAGACATGTCGATGTAGAATCACGATCAAGTGAAGAAAGGTTAATGGTAGTTAGGGGTGCCAACGGTCTAGTCGTGTCGGGTTCGTGTCGTGTCTAGTTTCGGGTCGTGTCCAATACCCCTAAACCCGGACCCGATCCGTTAATAAACGGGTAGACCTGATAAGACCCGTTTACCACACGGGTCTATTCAGTTGACCCGATCCGACCCAATCCGATTCGACCCAACCTGACCCGATAGATCAGCTGGTACTATATATTACAATATCGGATTGCGGGTAGACCCGACCCGACACGACCCGTTGAATTTTAAACGGGTCTTCCCGGGTCTACCATGTCCAGACTCTAAACCCGGACCCAACCCGTTTATTAAACAGGTCTATCGTCTCGACCCGTTTACGACTCGAACCCGTTTAACCCAGACCCAGACCCGCTAATTTCGTGTCGGGTCTGCCTTGTCGGGTCCAAAATTGCCAGCCCTAGTGGAAGTAGGTATGTTTTTTCACAATCTTTCAAAATGGGCCATAGGACAATGGAATAAGGGCCTTTTGATCAAGTGAAACAAATCAAAAGGGGGAGAGAGAATCAAAACCGGTCAATAGAAATAGAGAGGGGACGTGTAAGAGAGAAAAAGAGGGAGATACTGGTGCCACGAGGTACGTGCCATGGTTCCAAGGACATGAATAGTACTCACGACCTTCTTTAGTTGTGTGCTCCATTTTTTATTTTATTACTAGTAAGAAACCCGGGCAATGCCTGAATGTACTTGATGCATGTCATTTGGCAAAGACGACATCGCAATTGTTCGAAGAAGTGTGAAATGTGACGTGAGTGTGATTCACTTGTTAGAGAGAGAATGAAAGAGAGAGAGATACTAACATCAAATGACCATTAAATATCATTGAATGAAAATTTATCATCTTTATAGTAGGTTTTTAAATGGATTTAAAAGAGAGCCATGTTTCACACACGGAAGAAGAATTCTGGTTCTTTAAAAGACGTCCACGTGTCACAACATGGGAGAGAGGCTTCCATTTTAGTATAGATACTAGTAAGAAACCCGGGCAATGTCCGAATGTGCTTGATGCATGCCATTTGGCAAAGACGACATCACAACTATTGAAAAAAGCGTGAAATCTGAAAGTGAGTGTGATTCACTTGTTTGAGAGAGAGAGAGAGAGAGATTAACTCAAATAACCATTAAATATCAATGAATTAAAATTTATCATATTTATGGTAGGTTTTTAAATGGATTTAAAAGAGAGCCACGTTCACACACGGAAGAAGAATTCTAGCTCTTTAAAAGACGTCCACGCATCACAAGGGAAAGAGGCTTCCATTTTAGTATATATATAGACTAGTAAGAAACCCGGGCATTGCCCGGATGAGCTTGATGCACGCCATTTGGTACAGACGACATTGCAACTGTTCGAAGAAGTGTGAAATCAGAAGTGATTGTGATTCACTTGTTAGAGAGAGAGAGAGAGAGATATTAACATCAAATGACCATTAAATGCCATTGAATGAGTATTTATCATCTTTATGGTAGGTTTTTGATAGGATTTAAAAGAGAACCGTGTTCACAAACGAAAGAAGAATTCTAGGTCTTTAAAAGATGTCCATGTGTCACAGCCCGGGGGAGAGGCTTCCATTTTAGTAGATATACTAGTAAGAAACCCGGGCAATGACCGAATGTGCTTGATGCAAGCCATTTGGCAAAGACGACATCGCAACTATTCGAAGAAGTGTGAAATATGAAGTAAGTGTGATTCACTTATTATAGAGAGAGAGAGAGAGAGAGAGAGAGAGAGAGAGAGAGAGAGAGAGAGAGAGAGAGAGAGAGTTTAACATTAAATGTCATGGAATGAAAATTTATCATCTTTATGTTAGGTTTTTAAATGGATTTAAAAGAGAGCCGCGTTCACACACAAAAGAAGAATTTTAGCTCTTTAAAAGACATCCACATGTCACAACACAGGAGAGAGGCTTCCATTTTAGTATAGATATATAGACTAGTAAGAACCCCGGGCAATGCCCGGATGAACTTGATGCACATTACTTGGCACAGACAACATCACAGTCGTCCGAAGAATGTATAATATGGAATGAGTGTGATTCACTCACTCCATATTAACATCAAATGGTACGTTTCCCTAATTATTTTTCTAATAAACATCAAATGACCATTAAATACTATTGAATGGGTATTTACTATCTTTATATTAGGTTTTTAATAGGATTTAAGAGAGAGAGTAGCGTTCACACTCACAATAGAATGATTCTTGCTCTAAAAAAAGAGACCCACATATCACAACATGGAAGGGAGAGCTCCATTTTAGTATTATATTATTAGATAGATTATTATTTTTTTCTTTTAAGCTCTGATGGCTTCATCTAGTCCATTCATCAGATGGATCTTAAGTTGGATCCGATGGTGGTCCACATAACTCGTTATAATATGGGGAACATGCATGCTCCTTGGGAGCAGTGTGCCAGAACAATCCTGCCTGTAAACAACATTTTGCATGTTGAACAAAAAATATGAGGAACTTGGACATAAGGAGCATAAACACAAAAACAATGCTTGGTATTTGAGCAAAAAAAATTTGCTAGTAGATGAAAATAAAATAGCCTTCGGTATGCGGCAATATAATATTTTATTGCTTATAATATCTATAATATATATTTTCTCTCTATATTCTCTCTATAATATATATTATCTCTACAATATTCCCTCTCTAGAACACATATTCTCTTTCTATGATATCCTCTTTGCAACATGTAGTCTCTATATATAATATTTGCTCTATAATATTTTTTCTCTAAAACATTATCTCTACAAATATTTTCTCTATAATATCATCTCTCTGATTTATATGGAGCCTACCCTTGGAGTACCCCCAGAGTGCCGAGCGCCGCACAGGACATGCTCGGGCGAAACTTGTAGAGAGTTTGGAGAGCCGCAAGGAGAGGCAGAGAGGTCATGGATATCAAGGAGATTGTTGGTGTGAGTGATTTTTCATCAGATCAAGAAGAAGACTTGTTCCTTCCGATCACGATTCTCAAAGATAGTAAAACATAGGTTCTTGAGGCTGAATATAGGCAAGTTTTGTCGAACTAGGGTAAGTTTGTGTGTCATCTCTTCTACTTTTTCGCATTTATTCTCTCATTGTTTGTTTTCTTTCATTGATTATTAGATCTCAGGCTGTGCCCAATCTACAACAATTGGTATCAGTACACTAGGTTTGGTGGGAGCAATGGCAAAAGAAGGAAAATTCAAGATCGAGAAGTTCAACGAGATAAACTTCGGGTTTTGGTTAATACAGATCAAAGATTATTTATATCAAAAGGATTTATACCTATCGCTAGGAGAAGAAGCGAGCAAGCCGAAGGAGATGAGCAATCCAGAGTGGGCCGTTCTTAAAAAGCCCTAGGTACGATCTAGTTATCCCTATCTACCACTGTAGCCTTTAGTATTTCCAATGAAACGACTACATAAGTATTGATGGAGGCCCTAAAGAAGATGTACGAAAAATCTTCCATGATAAACAAGGTTTTTCTAATGAAGAAGTTGTTTAATTTGAGGATGAAAGAAGGAGGGAGTGTGATGGAACACCTGAACGAATTCAATATGATGATGAGCCAATTGAATTCGGTAAGATTAATTTTGATGAGGAGATCCGAGCCTTTCTGATTCTTTCTTCCCTCCCGAACAGCTGGAGCAGGATTATGATGGGTTTTATGTTAAGCGAAGATCGAGGCTCGAAGAAAGTCTTCTAGGGAGTCATCAAGAATTTCCCTAAACACAGAGAGCAAAGGGTGACACCATAGAAGAAGTCCCTACATAGGGAAGAATTGTGGAAAATTTAGTGGGAGATCTAAGTCAAGGGGTCCTCCCAGCAAAGACTTGCAAGGCGGGTGCTAGAATGGTGGCAAGACAGGGCATATCAAAAGAAACTACAAACTTCTGAAGAACCTTGCAACCCAATTCGAGCAATGCAGAACCATCTACAAATATCTCAGAAGCATTGTATGATGAGGCATTGATTCATCGCTGGTTCAAGGAAGATAATGAAGGGATCCTTGGCCACAGCACGTTGTAAGAAGGGGACTCATTACTGCACATCGGGTAACCAACGTCATCTTAGTGGCTTCTACAAGCAAAGACTCCAAAGATGTGGCAATGTCGGTTAGGCCACATGAGCGAGACCAGAATGAAGAACCTCCTCTCGGAAGGGAAGTTGTCAAGTCTCAAGTCAATAGATCTTGAGGTGTGCAAATGTTACATCTTCGACAAGCATAAGAAGGTCAATATCACGAAGGACGAAAGGATGAGAAAACCAAAGATGTTGGAGCTAGTTTACGTGGGTGTCTGTGGTCCGGTTCAGGTATTATTTTTGGGTAACCCTACTTACTTTGTTACATTCATAGATGATAGAACTAGAAAGATATGGGTATATTTGATACTTTTAAAAAGTGGAAAGCCCTTATAGAGAATGAGACAGGGAAGAGGCTTAAGTGCCTACAGTCAGATAATGGAGGAAAATATTATAACAAGGAATTCGAGGACTACTATGCCTCGAATGGCATACAAAGCCAAAAGACCATCCCTCACACACCTCAGTAAAACGGTATGGCTGAGCAGATGAACACGACCATTATGGAGCGCGCAAGAAGTATACGGATCCATTCTAGCCTACCAATGCAGTTTTCGGCAGATGCAATGAATACAGTCGACTAGTTGATCAATCGAGGCCAATCAGTTCCATTAAGTGGCACAATCCTGGAGGAGGTGTGGATAGGCGACAGTGAGTCTAGCACACCTGTGTTGCTTTGGTAGCACCGCCTATGCCCACATCGATGCCCAAAAGCGAAGCAACCTTGATGCCAGATTAAGGAAATACTACTTCATTAGCTATGGCTTGAACGAGTTTTGCTATAGGATATGGATGACAAGGCCAAGGTGGTCTTGAGGAGAAATGGTGTTATCTTTGTTGGCGTGGAACACCTCAGACGAGGTCTCGATCCGTCGCCTCATGCTCGTGGAAGCGATCTAGGGTTTTTGGATCTCCGACGATTCGAAAAGAATGATCGAATCCACCAAGAACGATCCAATAATCACAGAGAAAATAAAGCAAATAAACAATCTACATGACACAAAGATATTTGATCACGTAGTTCGGAAATCCCTACCTCTGTGGGTGTCGGTCATCGCCCTTGGAGCAATGGAATTAGATCTTGGAGTTTACAACCCTCTTTTTCTTCCTCGCTCGACCAGACCTTAAGGAGATCAATCTCCTCTCAAAATCCACGATCTTCTTCGTCTCTCAAACACAAGCGAGAAGACCGAAGAAAGACCCTAAAACGAGCCGTCAAACACAATGACAACATCTTACAAAACCTTGGATTAAAATCCTATTTAAAACCCCACAAATCCGTACAAAATTGCATCCAATGTGGGCACGATTCGTGCCTGGCACAATCCTAGAGCCGACAGAAAAATCACCGAAAAGCTGGCGCCCAGGTAGCCACCAATCTGGAGAGTGGCGCCCTGGGCGCCACACACTGGGCACCCTGGGCGCCACACACTGGGCACCCTGGGCGCCAACTTGAGAGGGTGGCGCCCGTCAGTGCCTGGGCGCTACACACCTAGCGCCTAGGGCTCCAGCCCTCCGATGGGCATGCCCAGAGCCTTCTATCGCGCTCCGTCTTCACCGAAACTCAAGCAAACTCTAATAAATTCCTCTTGGTGAACTTTCGACCAATGCTCCCATTCCAATAAACCTACACCTTGGCGAGTCTCACCTCGCCTCCATCTCACCTTAGGTGGCGAGGTGCTCTCTCCACTACGCTAGTAGGAGACAAGTTGGAGCAATATTGAGCAATGCTCAAACTTCTCCCAGGTGACCGTCTTTGTAAGAAAGTTTGAAGCATTCTCATTCGTGTGAACCTTCTCCACCTCGATCTCACCATCATCCAGTCAATTCCTGATCCTGTGGTACCTGATGTCTATGTGCTTCGTCCTTGCATGGAAGACCAGATTCTTCGCCAATCAAATCGCACTCTGATTATTCACTGTACCGTAACTGAGTCCTGACTCAGTCCCAATTCGTCAGCTAGGCCTATGGGGGAGGATTTCGTGCCGTCGTACGTGACCCTCTTCTAATAGTCGATTGAAGGTTTGATCCTTCGGGATGTGGCGCGCTTCGAAGAGTTGAGCAGTAACTTGCTCGGCTATCACACAAGCACTGTAGAATAGAGAGAAATGACACTGAATGTGGTGACAAAGTTCGGTCAAAGCCTACGTCTCCGTGCGGTAAGACGCAACTTTAGAATCTACTATCTCTGAATGAAGTAGAGCTACTCTCGACAGGTCGATGAGTACTTCTTACAAGATAACAGAGGGTGGAGAGGGAATCTGAAAACCAGAAAGCTCGAGGAGCTCTGGAAAATAGAAAGTGGGATTATGGTTTGGATTTTTGGGATCTGGAATCATTTACAGGGTCTACTATTTATAGAGGTTTGATTTATTTGAAAAATATTCTAGTTCCTAAAAATATCTGAGGTTTAGTAATACCCGAGGGGATTTACCAGACCCCAGATGGTGCAAGTGGGTCCCTAGTAGGGTTGCGGATCCCACCGTTGTACAGGTGGACCCCAGGCAGGGCTGCGGGTCCTACCGTTGTGCTTTTGGGCCCCAAGCAGGGCTGCGGGTCCCACAATCATCTTTGTGGGCCCCAAGTAGGGCTGTAGCTCCTACTGTCGTCTTCGTGGGCCCTAAGCAGGGCTGCGGGTTCCACTACAGGGCGTTAGCCAGATTTTGCACCCACAGTTACCCCCTCTCAGCTAGTAGGTGCTAACCTAGCTGGCTAGGACTTCTAGGTGTAAAAAATTAGTCGCTCGTCTGCTAACTTCCTATCCAGGGTCGACTATTGCCTGTCTATCGACCTGCTGCACGGGGCAGACCGTTTTGCTCGTCGACCCCTACCGAGGGCCAATCATTGTCCATCTGCCGACCCCCTATTAGGGGTCGACCGTTGCGCCTGTTTACCGACCCCCTATCAGGGGTCGACTATCGTCTATCTGCCAACCCCCTGTCAGGGGCCGACCATCGTCTGGTTGTCGACCTGCTGCGCGCGACAGACCGTTGCGCCCGCCGACCCCCTGCTAGGGGCCGATCAGGCACGTGTTTGCCTATCAATTGCGCAGGGCCGACCGTTGGGCCCGCCGACCCCCTGCCAAGGGCCGGCCAGGTGTGCGTTACCCACTCCCAGTTAGGCAGGTGGGAACCTGGTTGACTAGGGCTCCACAGGGCAAGGCCGGTGACCAGCGCTGGTGGGCGATTGCGTAAGTGAGGGTCGGGCAGGGGGACCCTGGGGGCGGGGGTTTCGGGCCAAAAACTCGGAGGGCGGGGGGTTTTGGGCAAAAGAAACGGGGATGGGGGGTTTCTGGCAAAAGAAACTGGGGGCGAGGGTTTCGGGCAAAAGTTATAGGGGGCGGGGGGGTTTTGGGCAAAAAACCGGGGCGGGGTTTTCGGGCCGCAGGGGGTGGGGGTGTTTTGGGCCAAAATCGGGGTGGCAGGAGGCGGCGCGAGGGAGGCCGGAAGGGGGGGGTCTTGTATGATGGAGGGGGTCTTCAAGGGGGGGGAGGTTTTGCGCAAGGGGGGGGGGGGGTCTTTTCTCTCATTGTTTTTTTTTTTTTTTAACTCGATGGGGGGGGGGGGGGGGGACTACGCAGTTGAGACCAGAGGGGGTTGGCGAGCCGAACCAAGCTGAGCTTTGGCCTGCTTGAGCTTGTCTTGACTAGTAATCGAATGAGCTTGAACGAGTTCTCATTGATGCTCATGAACAATGAATCTGCCGATGTATTGTCCGACGACGGGCGTCGCGTATGCCGATGCGTTGTCCGGCGTCGGGAGTCGCACCCATCACCGAGTTGTCCGGCGTCGGCCATCGTGCCTGTCGTTGTGTACTTTATCGGGCATCGAGGCGGTGACAGCAGCCTCGGGCTTTACCGAGCATAGAGGCGGCGACGGCAGCCTCGAGCTTTGCCGAGCACCGAAGCAACGATGGCGGCCTTGGATTTTGTCTAGCGCCGAGGCGGCGATGGTAGCCTCAGACTTTGTCTTCGAATACCGAGGCAGAGGTCGCCTTGGGCCGAGACGGTGCTGATGTCTCGAGCTTCGTCAGGTGCCGAGACGGTGAAGGCTGCTTCAGACTTTGTCTTCGAATACCAAGGTGAAGGTCACCTTGGGCCGAGATGGTGCTGACGTCTCGGTCTTTGTCAAGTGCCGAGGCGGCGAAGCCTGCTTTAGACTTTGTCTTCGAATGCCAAGGTAAAGGTCGCCTCGGGTCGAGACGGTGCCAATGTCTCAGGCTTCGTCAGGTGCTGAGGCGACGAAGGCTACTTTGAACTTTATCTTTAATGTCGAGGCAAAGGTTGCCTCGGGCCGAGACGGTGTCGACGTCTCGGGCTTCGGCAGGTGCCGAGGCGGCAAAACCTACCTCGAACTTTATCTTCGAATATCGAGGCGGAGGTTGCCTTGGGTTGAGATGGCATTGACGTCTCGGGCTTTGTCAATTACCAAGGTAGCGAAACCTACCTCGAACTTTGTCCTCGAATGCCGAGGCGGAGATCGTCTCGGGTCGAGACGGTGCCGACGTCTCGGGATTCATTAGGTATCGAGACGGCAAAGCCAGTCTCGGGATTTGTCTGCGAGTGCCGAGGTTGTGCGGAGCACCTCGGACTCTGCTTTCGAATGCCAAGGTTGTCACCTTGGGCCGAGATGATGTCGATGTCTAGGGCTTCGTCAGGTGCTGAGGTGGTGAAGCTTACCTTGGACTTTGTCTTCGAATGCCGAGGTGAAGGTCGCCTCGGACCGAGATGGTGCCGACGTCTCGAGCTTCATCAGGTGCCGAGGCGACGAAGCCTGCTTCAGACTTTATCTATGAGCGCCAAGGCGGTGCAGAGCGCCTCGAACTCTGCTTTTGAATGCCAAGGTTGTCACCTTGGGCCGAGATGATGTCGACATCTCAGGCTTCGTCAGGTGCCAAGGCAACGAAGGCTGCCTCGGACTTTGTCTTCGAATGCCGAGGCAAAGGTCGTCTCGGGCCAAGACGGTGCTGATGTTTTGGGCTTTGTCTTTGAATGCCAAGGGCAGGCCTTGGGATTGTTAATCGATGGGGGTTAGAATTTGTAGTACTTAGTGTGCATGATCCTTTTGTATTGGTTGGACTTAGGCGAAGTGCCGTTTCAGTTGAACCTACGTCTCAGAACACGTAGCTTTGTACCATTGTAGGTTAGTCGGCCATGTCGCAATGTGAGCTGAACTAACTGTGGCGAGGCACTAGTGCATGTGTCCTTATGTAACAATGAGAGCATGTACGATGCCAATGATTTGGAGTACTCAGCGTAGCGCCCTTGTATCGGTTGGACTTAGGCGAAGCGCCATTTCAGTCGAACCTACGCATCGGGACACGTAACTTTGTACCGTTGCAGGTTAGTCGGCCGTGTCACAATGCGAACCGAACTAACTATGGTGAGGCACTAGTGCATGTGTCCTTACGTGACAATGGAAGCATGTACAACGCCAATGATTCGGAGTACTCAACGTAGCACCCTTGTATCGGTTGGACTTAGGCAAAGCGCCGTTTCAGTCGAACCTACGTATCGGGACATATAGCTTTGTATAGTTGCAGGTTAGTCAGCTGTATTGCAATATGAACCGACCTACCTGTGGCGAGGCACTAGTGCATGTGTCCTTATGTGACAACGAGAGCATGTGCGACACCAATGATTCGGAGTACTCAGTATAGTGCTCTTATATCGGTTGGACTTAGGCGAAGCACCATTTCAGTCGAACCTACGTATCGGGATATATAGATTTGTACCGTTACAGGTTAGTCGATCGTGTCACAATGCGAACCGAACTAACTGTGACGTTGAGTAGAAGTTGAGATAGAATTTGGTAGTCTTTGATATAACTTGAAACAACTGTCATTTCATTGATAACTCGAAAGATGTTACATCATGGATTTCAGATGAGCGACATTCCGAGTTATTGACAGTCGGTGACCTTTTACTCTGTTTGGTGGATGAGCTACTTTCCTTTGGTATTCATGGTCTTCTAAGGCTCTGCAGGTCTATCGCCTGCCCGCCTTGACCTCTTGGAGGTTCCATCTTCCTCAACCTACGCGTTGTGAGCTTAAGTTGTTGGTCTCATTGGTTCCTTATCAAAAAGACGCTTCTTGAGGTCATGTCCCTTTTGTGTGATCCGATCATCCTCCACGTCGATCTCCTTTTGAATTCAATCGAATAGCACTCTGAGAGAGGTAGGAGGATTACAGATGAGGTCGTTGTAGATATAGAGGTCAAAGGCATAGGGCGTTCTGGAATGCGAGCATGATGGCCTCCTTATTGAGATGACATCCGGAGAGCGCATCATGCTCATTCCGAAACCTCTGAGAGAACTCTCGGAGGGTTTCATCTGATCCCATCCTAAGCCAATAGAGAGAGCCATATTCTTCTCTGGTTTGAGGTTTATTCAATAGTGTTGAATGAAGAGGTCTGCCAGATTTCGGCATTAACTTACGGAGATCGTAGGGAGGTTGTGATACCAGTCAGCGACATGTCATCTAGGGTGCCAGTGAAAGTGCGGCATAGAACCTGGTTCTCATGGTCGTGTGGCATCAATGCCTGCTTAAAGGCGAGGACGTGCATCATTGGATCTATAGTCAGGTAGTTGAACTTGGGGAGAGCGGGAGCTTTCCAACTTCGAGGAAACTGGGCACGGAGAATCTGCCGATGAAGCGGGCCTTCAAAGGCATGATTGTTCTTTTGATGACCTCGCTGGTCGGAGAGGCGTCTCGGAGGAGAGAAAGCAGAGAGGGCATCAGAATCCCTTTCATCGTCCGATGCCTAGCAGAGGCTTGGTTGTCATTGTAATGTTGCCGAACTGTGGAGCGATGACCATCATTCCAAACATCCCTTACGATGCGGGGATCAGGGCATGATTCAGAACAAAGATACTCAGGATAGCGAGCAGACTCATTGAGATATTTCCAAACCGTTGGCTTGGGAGGAATAGGCCAGGGTCTTCTCGAAGAGAGCACAAGGGGTCGTCGGGAGGTATCGACGACGGATCGTCTGGAAGGAGCGGGGGAGGGGCCGAGCAACCGATTGACTTCTGCTCTGTTGTTGATACCGATGATTAACCGCAGAGGGTCAACTCCTAATCCGACGGCGATCTGTCAGAGTGAGTCCCTTTCGACCATGAGAGCATCATTATGCTTCATGAGGGTGAGGAGTTGAAAGTCCTCTGCTGTGATTTGGTACGACGGTTGAGCATTAGCACTAGGAGATACGTGCGCTTTCCCCAAGCGTTGAGGGATTAGGTCAACGAGTTGAGGCGTCTATCGAGGTTGATCCTGGGCGACGCGATCAATCGATAGGCAACTCCTTGAATTAATAGCGTGCTGCTATTCTAGGTGTTAGCTTGTTGTGATTCGACGACTCATTAAGCGAGTCGTTGGATACTGAGTGTCTGGGTGCATGCAATTTTCTTTCGGCTGGTCCACTGGTGTCTTTGCCATTTAGATGTAGCGATGGGACAAACAGATTGCTCGGACAATCGATAACTGCTACTGAAGGAGCTAGGAAGCTTGAAAGTTGCAAGTTGATAGGATAAATCCCATAGACGGTGCCAAATTATGGGGGAGGATTTCGTGTCGTCGTACGTGACCCTCCTCCAACAGTCAATTAAAGGTTTGACTCTTCAGGATGTGGCGCGCTTCGAAGCGTTCAGCTGTAACTTGCTAGGTTGTTACACAAGCATTGTAGAATAGAGAGAATTGACACTGAATGTGGTGACGAAGTTTGGCCGAAGCCTACGTCTCTGTGCGGTAAGACGCAATCTTAGAATCCACTGTCTCTAAATGAAGTGAGCTACTATCGACAGGCCGATGAGTGCTTTTTACAAGATAATAGAGGGTGGAGAGGGAATATGAAGACAAAAAGGCTTGAGAAGCTCTGGAAAATAAAAAGTGGGATTATGGTTTGGATTTTTGGGATATGGAATCATTTACAGGGTCTGCTATTTATAGAGATTTGGTTTATTTGGAGAATATTATAGAAATATTCTAAGAAATATCTGGGGTTTAGTAAATACCCAAGGGGATTTACCAAACCCCTGATGGTGCAAGTGGGCCCCAGGCAAGGCTGCCGGTCCCACCGTTGTATAGGTGGACCCCAGGCATGGCTCCGGGTCCCACCATCATACTTGTGGGCCCTAGATAGGGCTGTAGGTCCCACAATTATCTTTGTACGTCCCAAGTAGGGTTGTGGATCCCATTGTCATCTCCGTGGGCCCCAAATAGGGCTGTGGGTTCAACTATAAGGCGTTAGTCAGATTTTGCACCCACAAGGCCCTTCAACTAGATAGCCTCCTTCGCAACCTCTGTTGGATCCATATACTTTGCCTCGGTAGTAGAGAGCACCGTCACTGACTGTAGTATAGACCTCCAGCAGACCGGTCCTTCTACACACTTGAACACGTATCCTGTGGTAGACCTCTCTTGTCAAGATCCGTTGCATAGTCTGAATCAGAATATCCCATGATATTGATATCTCCCTTCTCCCTAGCAAATAAGATCCATCTGTCTGCACTGCCCTTCAAATACCTTAAGATCCACTTGACCGCTTGCCAATGGACCTTTCCCAGATTTGATATGAATCTAGACACAATGCTCACCGCCTGTGCCAGATCTGGCCTCGTGCAAACTATCGCATACATAAGACATCTTACCGCACTAGCGTATGGTGTATTCTGCATCTCCTGGATCTCATTCTCCGTATAGGAAACTGTATCTTGCTCAGAACAAATTACGAAGCCAATGGAGTAGAGGTTGCCTTTGCATCCTTCATCTCAAACCTCTTAAGAACCTTTCAGATATAGGTTTCTTGAGACAACCAGGGCTTCCTGGCCTTTCTGTCCCTCCTAATCTCCATGTCGAGAATCTTCCTCGCATTCCCGAGATCCTTTATTTTGAACTCCCATTTCAATATTTTCTTGAGTTCGATTATCTTACTCTTGTCATGACATGCGATGAGCTTATCGTTGGCATAGAGCATCAATGTCACAGCCTCTCCATCCTCAAAGGTGCGAGTGTAGATGCAACAGTCATATATCCCCCTCGAGTAACCGATCTGTACCATGAATGAGTCGAAGCGCTTGTACCACTGCCTTGGTGACTGCTTGAGTCTGTAGATTGACTTCTTCAGTCTGCACATGTGGTTCTCCTTGCCTTCTTCAATGAACCTATCCGACTGTGACATGTAGATCTCCTCATCGAGATCCCCATAAAGAAACACCATATTCATGTCCATCTGCTCTAGCTCCATATCACGATAAGCAACCTGAGCTAGTGGCAATCTAATAGAGTTATGCTTGACTACGGAAAAGAAGATCTCCTCATAGTTAATTCCTTTCTACTGAGCAAACCCCTTTGCAACCAAACGTGTCTTGAACTTGGGGTCTTCATTCTGCATACCCTCCTTCTTCTTGAGAACCCACCATAAACTTATGATCTTCTTTCCCTTGGGTCTCGAAACTAACACCCAAATGGAGTTCTTGTGGAGACTGTTCATCTCATCCTTCATCGCCTTCATCCAGCCTTACCCTTCGTTGTTCGCTGCAGCCTCATCATAGCTTGCTGGATCATCTCCACTGATGATGAAGCATAACAAGCCTCATCACCCCAATCGTATCTTTGAGGCGGTTTGATGGACCTTTTCGACTTTCTCAAAGCCATGCATGTAGGCTCTACCTGAACCTGTACCGGAGCCTTCACCTAAGTCTCTACCGGTGTCTACACCTACTGATCCTTGTCCACATCACCCTTCGGATGTGCCAACTGCTTCACCCATGTCTGTCAAAATAACTGGAACCTCTGTAGCAGTCTTCTTTCTCTGACTTGATTTTGCCGCATCGACCTTCGCTTCTACTATAGGCATGGTCGTATCGTCAAAGATGACATCTATGCTAATGATCTTCTTTTGGTTTTTTGGATCCCACAACTTAAAATCCTTCACACCTTGTTTAAAGCCCAGGAACAGGCACTCCTGTGACTTTGGCTGTAACTTGTTCCTCTCATCGCTCGGGATGAGAGCGAACGCCTTGCATTCGAAACACCTTTATCACGAAAATATTCACGTCTTTTCTAGACCATATCTCCTTGGCACACTTGAATTCCAATAGCATCGAGGGAGATCAATTAATCAAATAGCATGCATGGTTAACCAACTCTACCCAAAAGGACTTGGGCAGATTTGCATGTATTCGCATGCACCTCTCTTTCTCCATGAGAGTCATGTTCATCCTTTCTGCAGTGCTATTCTGTTGAGGGATCTTCTTCACCGTGAAGTGTCTGACAATGCCCTAATGCTGATAGAACTCGATGAACCTTCCATCCTTATATTCACCTTCGTTGTCACTCCTTAAGTACTTGATCTTCCTCCTGTCAGGTTTTCCACTGCTGCCTTCCAAGTTTTGAACTCATCAAACATCTTGGACTTCACGCGTATAAGTAGACCCAAACCTTACGAGAGTATTCATCGAGGAACGTGGTAAAGAATCATGCTCCGCCATGCGAACGAGTCAGAGTTGGTCCCCAAACATCGGAGTGAATGTAGTTAATAGCGCCCTTCATCCTTTTTTCAGTAGAAGCCAACTTGAACGAAAACTTGGACTGCTTCTCCATAAAGTATGATCGGCACAACTCCAATTTGCACTTGCCTACACCTTTCAACAGCTTCCTTCTGTGTAGTTCCTGCAGCCCCTTCTCGCTCATGTGGCTTAGCCTCTGATGCCATAGTAAGGCCGGATCTTGTTTTAAACTGACGTTTGTGGAGACTGCTGCTCCACCCAAGACTGTACTCCTAGATAATTTGTACAAATTGTTCGCCTGCCTTTCTCCTCTTATCACCACCAGTGATCCCTTAGTAACGTTGATCTTCCCATCTCCCGATGAGTAGGTGTACCCGTTTGCATCCAGAGTACCTAAGGAAATAAGGTTCTTCTTAAGAGCTGGAACGTGCCTTACGCTTCCGAGCAAACGAATCGTGCCGTCGTTTATCTTCAATCTAACTGTTCCCATGCCTACCACCTTGCAAGAGATGTCGTTCCCCATAAGAACTTTGCCTCAATTTTTCCCTGCGTTTGTGTCGAACCAATCCCTGTTTGCACACATATGGAACGTACAACCACTGTCAAGGATCCACTGATATGAGAATTTACCAGAGGATATGAAGAGCAACTTGCCATCGCCATTCTGCGAAACGACACCCGCTGTGTCGGAGTTCTCTGTCTTCTTCCCCTTTTCCTTCACCTCATCTTGTAACTCGAAGCAATGTCTCTTGATGTGGCCTTTCTTCTCATAGTGATAGCACTTTAGATTCTTCAATCGTCCCTTGGACATCGAATGGCTCTTATCTCGGCTCTGGCTTCTGGCATGCCTGTCCTTCGATAAGCCTAAGAGCTGATAAGAGCTCTTCACAACAAATTCTGCACCCTTCGCATCTTCTCCCATATTCTTGCATATCTTTGCATAGGAGATGATTGCCTGAACGACCTTCTCAAACTTGAGAGTTTCCTTGTTGAACATCAGGATGGTCCTAAAGTGCTTGTAGGACGGTGGAAGAGACCATAGTAAGAGCAGTGCCTTGCCATCTTTTTCATACTTCACCTCTACCCGCAAAAGATCTGAAATACACTGGTTGAACGATTCAAGTGCTCCATCAGATCCCCGTCTTCATCCATACGCAAATTGTATAGTTCATCCTTCAAGAACAATCTATTCGAGAGGGATTTTCCCATATACAACGACTGCAACTTATCCCAAGTACATTTAGCTGACGTTTCCTCCATGAAACTATAAATGATGTCATCCGACATATGAAGCTCTATGGAACTCATCGCCTTCTAATCAGCTTTCGCTCAGGCTTCAGTTGTCGTCTCCTTCGGTGTATGCTCTTTGCCCATAATGCACATGAGGAGATCTTGCTGTATCAAGATATTTCTCATCTTCCTCTACCATAGCGTGAAATTGATCTTTCCGTCGAACGACTTGAGATCAATCTTCATACTACCCATGGTGGTCTTCTCTTCGGTCATCTCTGACAGAGCAGATGCAAAACCCTCAAAAACCTTTGTTCTAATACCAGTTGTTGGCACGGAACACCTCAGACGAGGTCTCGATCCGCCGCCTCACGCTAGCGGAATCGATCTAGGATTTTTGGATCTCTAATAATCC
The DNA here is from genome assembly GCA_947650365.1 of Chamaelirium japonicum. Taxonomy (NCBI): domain Eukaryota; kingdom Viridiplantae; phylum Streptophyta; class Magnoliopsida; order Liliales; family Melanthiaceae; genus Chamaelirium; species Chamaelirium japonicum. Next base: position 43,426,382 of record OX393554.1, read on the forward strand.
GAAGAGAAGGATCGAATCCACCAAAAACGATCCAATAATTATAGAGAAAATAAAGCAAAGAAACAATCCACATGACACAAAAGGATTTGATCATGCAGTTCAGAAATCCTTACCTCTGCGGGTGTCGGTCACCGCCCTTGGAGCAATGGAATTAGATCTTGGAGTTTGCAACCCTCTTCTTCTTCCTCGCTCCACCAGACCTCAAGGAGATCAATCTCCTCTCAAGATCCATGATCTTCTTCGTCTCTCAAACACAAACGACAAGCCCGAAGAAATACCCTAAAATGGGCCGTCAAACACAATGACAACGTCTTACAAAACCTAGGGTTAAAACCCTATTTAAAACCCCACAAATTGGTGCAAAATCACATCCAACGTGGGCACGATTCGTGCCTGGTGCCCAGGGCACCGCCAAGGGCGCCAATCTTGGAATCGACAGAAAAATCGTCGAAAAGCTAGCGCCCAGGGCGCCACCAACCTGGAGAGTGGCGCCCTGAGAGCCACACATTGGGCACCCTAGGCGCCAACCCGAGAGGGTGGTGCTTGTCAGTGCATGGGCGCCACACACATTGTGCCCAGGGCGCCAGCCCTCTGATGGGCATGCCCAGAGCCTCCTATCGCGCTCCGTCTTCACCGAAACTGAGCCAAACTCCGACAATCTTCAACGCACGAGAAGGTGATGCACAAGAACAGAGATAGATACAAGACTGAGAAAAAGGGGTTCATGGAACTGGATGAGGTCGAGGACAAGCACGTTTGTTATTGATCATGCAAAGCAAACCAACCCCGTGCCTTCTATGCCGCCTATCGCCCTGAGGAGATCGGTTCAGGTGCACATTCACCGCAAAGATACTTACCATCTCTACACTAGCTATATGTTGCTGACAGATAACGGTAAACCTGAAAGCTTTCATGAAGCAGTTTAGTTGGATACAAAGGGTGAGTGAGAGCACGCCATAGAAGAGGAGATGTCATCTCTTTACATCAAATAGACATGGGATCTGATGACTTTATCGAAGGGGAAGAAGGCTTTACAAAACAAGTAGGTCTAGAGGTTGAAGGAAGAACAAGACGGTTCAAAGGGCTGCAAAGCAAGGCTCGTGGTCAAAGGGTTTCATAAAAAACAAGGTGTTGACTATACAAAGATCTTTTTATCGGTGGTCAAGCTGACGACCACTTGGACGGTGTTGAGCATGGTAGTGGCACAGGACCTACATCTGGAGCAGTTGGATGTGAAGATGAGTTTCTTCATAGAGACCCTGATGAAGATATTTACATGGTATAACCATAGGGCTTTCAAGTAAAGGGCAAGAAAGGAAAAATCTATAAGTTGAAGAAAAGCATATATGGACTGAAGCAAGCTATACGACAATGGTATCACAAATTTGATGGCTTCATGTCTTAGGAGTGGATACAAGAGATGTCACTCAGATTACTATTGTTACTTCAAGAGGTTTCGTGATAACTTTATCGTCCTCTTGTTGTTTATCGATGATATACTGGTTGTTGGAGCGAACACGGAGAAGATCAAGAAGCTTAAGCAGATGTTGTCTGAGGAGTTCATGATAAAGGATTTGGGCCCTTAGAAGTAGATCCATGGCATGCGGATCAACAGAGACAAAAGAAAATGGGTGTTAACATTGTCGCATGAGGACTACATCAAGAAGGTTCTGAGGCAATTTGCTATGGCGAAGCAAAACCAGTTAACACTCTAATTGTGAGTCACTCCAAGCTATCGAAGGAGTGTGCGAAGACACATGCAGAGAAGGAATGCATAGCAAAGGTTCCCTACTGTTCAACGGTTGGGAGTCTTATATACGAAATGGTTTGTATGAGACCGGATATAGCACAAGCAATGAAAGTTGTCAGGCGGTACATGGAACAACCCCGGACCGGAGCATTGACGAGTTGTAAATTGGATATTCAAATATCTGTGAGAAACATCCAAGTTGGCTTTGAACTATAGAGGATCAAAGATCAAGCTATGGGATTATGTGGATTTAGATCTAGGTGAAGATCTGGACAGAGGAAAGAGCACGACGGGCTACATGTTTACGTTGGAAAGTGGAGCCATCAGTGGGTTCCACAATTAATAAAGATCGTGGATCTTTCTGCTGCCAAGACAAAGTATGTTGCTACTTTAGACGCCTACAAGGAGATGGTATGGTTGTATAATCTATTGCAAGAATACGACAGGTTGTGTAGCAATAACCAAAGCACCATCTATCTCGCGAAGAATTTTATCTTCCATAAAAGAACAAAAATATTGATATAAAGTTTCACTTTATTGATCCTTATTAGAAAACAATGTGCTGAAGCTGAAGAAGTTATATACGAGCAAAAATCCGATTGATATATTGTCCCGGTGAGAAAGCTGAACGCCTGTTCGACTTCCATCAGTCTAAGGTGATAGATCAGACTTTCATGACTTGCTGCTGCTGAGGAGTTACCGCCACTATCAAATTGTTGATCGAAGAACTGAAGAATCGATATATATATATATATATATATATATATATATATATATATATATATATATATATATATATATATATATATATATATATATATATATATATATATATATATATATATATATATATATATATATATATATATATATATATATATATATATATATATATGTCTGTTAGGTTGCGCTGTGTGCACAACACAACTTAACCGTTGCCGGCCGTCCGATTGGCTTGAATCGGACGGCACAAATCCTTTACGCCCCGGTTAAAAGCTTTAACCGTTCGATCGAATGATCGAACGGATGACATCCGTGACATCTCATTCGAATAGGACAAAAAAAATGATTGCGTTGACCCGATTTTTTGTCCTATTCGAATGAGATGTCACGGATCTCATCCGTTCGATCATTCGATCGAACGGTTAAAGCTTTTAACCGGGGCGGAAAGGATTTGTGATGACTGATTCATGCCAATCGGACGGCCGGGAACGGTTAAAGCTTTTAACCGGGCAGAAAGGGTTTGTGCCGTCCGATTCACACCGATCGGACGGCCGGCATTCCGCAGGGCACTTCCTCCGGGGCAGCGCACAGCGCAACCTAACAGACCTACAGCGCGCTGCCCCAGAGGAAATGCGCTGTGGAATGCCGGCCGTCCGATCGGTGTGAATCGGACAGCACAAACCCTTTCTGCCCGGTTAAAAGCTTTAACCGTTCCCGGCCGTCCGATTGGCTTAAATCGGACGGCACAAATCCTTTACGCCCCAGTTAAAATCTTTAACCGTTCAATCGAATGATCGAACGGATGCGATCCGTGACATCTCATTCGAATAGGACAAAAAAAATGATTGCGTTGATCCGATTTTTTGTCCTATTCGAATGAGATGTCACAGATCTCATCCTTTCGATCATTCGATCGAATGGTTAAAGCTTTTAACCGGAGCGGAAAGGATTTGTGCCGTCCGATTCACGCCAATAGGATGGCCGGGAATGGTTAAAGCTTTTAACGGAGCGAAAAGGGTTTGTGCCGTCCGATTCACACCGATCGGACGGCTGGCATTCCGCAGGGCACTTCCTCTGGGACAGCACACAATGCAACCTAACAGACCTCATATATAGGTCTGTTAGGTTACGCTGTGGGTTGCCCCGGAGGAAGTGCGCTGAGGAATGCCGGCCGTCCGATCGGTGTGAATCGGACGGCACAAACCCCTTCCGCCTGGTTAAAAGTTTTAACCATTCCCGGTCGTCCGATTGGCTTGAATCATACGGCACAAATCCTTTACACCCCGGTTAAACGATTTAACCGTTCGATCGAATGATCGAACGGATGAGATCCGTGACATCTCATTCGAATAGGACAAAAAAAATGATTGCGTTGACCCGATTTTTTGTCCTATTCGAATAAGATGTCACAGATCTTATCCGTTCGATCATTCGATCGAACGGTTAAAGCTTTTAACTGGGGCGGAAAGGATTTGTGCCGTCCGATTCATGCCAATCGGACGACTGGGAACGGTTAAAGCTTTTAACCGGGCGAAAAGGGTTTGTGCCGTCCGATTCACACCGATCGGACGGCCAGCATTCCGTAGCGCACTTCCTTCGGGGCAGTGCACAAATCCGGAGGAAGTGCACTGCGGAATGCCGACCGTCCGATCGGTGTGAATCGGATGGCACAAACACTTTCCGCTAGGTTAAAAGTTTTAATCGTTCCCGGCCGTCCGATTGGCTTGAATCGGACAGCACAAATCCTTTACGCCCCGGTTAGAAGCTTTAACTGTTCGATCAAATGACCGAATGGATGTGATCCGTGACTTCTCATTCGAATAGGACAAAAAAAATGATTGCGTTGACCCGATTTTTTGTCCTATTCGAATGAGATGTCACGGATCTCATCCGTTCGATCATTCGATCGAACGGTTAAAGTTTTTAACCAGGGAGGAACGAATTTGTGCCGTCCGATTCACGCCAATCGGACGGTCGGGAACAGTTAAAGCTTTTAACCGAGCAGAAAGGGTTTGTGCCGTCCGATTCACACCGATCGGATGGCCGACATTCCGCAGGGCACTTCCTCCGGGGCAGCGCACAACGCAACCTAACAAACCTATATATGAGGTCTGTTAGGTTGCGTTGTGCGCTGCCCTGGAGAAAGTGCACTGCGGAATGCCGGTCGTTCGATCGGTGTGAATCGGACGGCACAAACCCTTTCCGCCCGGTTAAAAGTTTTAACCATTCCCGGCCGTCCGATTGGCTTGAATCGGATGGCACAAATCCTTTACGCCCCGGTTAAAAGCTTTAACCGTTCGATCGAATGATCGAACGGATGAGATCCGTGACATCTCATTCGAATAGGACAAAAAAAAGATTGCGTTGACCCGATTTTTTGTCCTATTCAAATGAGATCTCACGGATCTCATCCGTTCGATCTTGAGAGAGAGAGAGAGAGAGGTTTGTTAGGTTGCACTGTGCGCTGCCTCGGAGGAAGTGCCCTGCGGAATGCCGGTCGTCCGATCGGTGTGAATCGGACGGCACAAACCCTTTCCACCCGGTTAAAAGCTTTAACCGTTCCCGGCCATCCGATTGACGTGAATCGGATGTCACAAATCCTTTCTGCCCCGGTTAAAAGCTTTAACCGTTCGATCGAAAGATCGAATGGATGAGATCCGTGACATCTCATTCGAATAGGACAAAAAATCGGGTCAACGCAATCTTTTTTTTTTGTCCTATTCGAATGAGATGTCACGGATCTCATCCGTTCGATCATTCTATCGAACGGTTAAAGCTTTTAACCGGGGCGTAAAGGATTTGTGTCATCCGATTCATGCCAATCGGACGGCCGGGAACGGTTAAAACTTTTAACCGGGCAGAAAGGGTTTGTGCCGTCCGATTCACACTGATCGGACGGCTGGCATTTCGCAGCGCACTTCCTCCGGGGTAGCGCACAGCGCAACCTAACAGACCTATATATATATATATATATATATATATATATATATATATATATATATATATATATATATATATATATATATATATATATATATATATATATATATATATATATATATATATATAGGGTCAGGATCGGATGACCCAACAAATAACCCAGCGCCATTTGATACACCTAGAGGTTTTAGAATGGGCTTTTTTTTGCAGACATATTGTCTATGGTATGTTGATCATCCTAAAAAAAAATCAGCAAATTCCAAAACCTCTATGTGCATCAAATGCGATCTTCAAATCAACGGTTAAAATTAACAGTAAAAAACCGTTGATTTGAAGAGCGCATTTGATGCACCTAGAGGTTTTAGAATGGGCTGATTTTTTGTGAGGATGATCAACATACCATAGACAACATGTCTACAAAAAATCAGCTCATTCTAAAACCTCTAGGTGCATCAAAGGGTGCTGGGTTATTGCTGGGTCAGTCGATCCCGACCCATATATATATATATATATATATATATATATATATATATATATATATATATATATATATATATATATATAGAGAGAGAGAGAGAGAGAGAGAGAGAGAGAGAGAGAGAGAGAGAGAAATGCTATAATGCGGCATGTGGTAAGTGCGGCACCTACCGCATGCCGTCTGATGCATCGCTGCGTGCATGCGATGCACGCAGCGCGTGCATTAGACGGCTGTGGTGCGGTGCCGCACGTACCGCATGTATATAGCCTATTCTTGGAGTGCCCCCAGAGTATCGGGAGCTTAGGCAAAATCGATACTAGAAGGAATTTGGCACACAGAGTCAATACCCGGGTGAAATCCAACGTTGCTCTGGCGAACCCGACCTAGAGCCAAAGAAGTCTGCCTATAGGGTTGGCGCCTGGGTGAATATAGTCGGTGCCCAGGCGAAATCCCTGCTAAAAGAACTTACGCGCTCTTGGGGGCCAGCACCCGGGCGAACTCTGCTGAAGCCCGGTCGCACGCAGTGCAGTAACCAAATGGGTTTTGGGTTTGCTATATTTAAGGTCTTTTGAGCCATCATTCATTGTAAGATTGGGGAGAAATTTGTAGAGTTTGGAGAGCAGCAAGGAGAGGCGAAGAGTTTACAAATATCAAAGAGATCATTGGTGTGTGTCATTCTCATGTAAGATCGGGATGGAGACTTGTTTCTTGCGATCACGATTCTCAAATATAGTGAAGCACATGTTCTCGATGCTGGACTTAAGCAATTAAGTATTATTGTACCAAGATAAATCTGTGTGTCGTCTGCACGTTTTCTCTTGTTTGTTTTCTTCCATAGATTGTTAGACCTCAGTCTGTGCCTAATATACTACACTCTCGACAACATTCTTTTCATACATTAACTTTGAAATATTTTCTCTTACTGTAACATATATTCTCTCTACACGCAATATCATCTGTCTACAACACTCTCTATAACATTATTTGTCTTAAATATTGCTCTCTACAATACTTTCTATATAATATTCTAATCAAAGCAATGTCCCTTACAATATCCTCTTCTTAACCCTCTATACTCCGTATGTCTATTCTACTCCTATAATCCAATGTATATTTTGGTGTGTTTCTCAAATCAATGATCACCTCTTTAGGTATGATAGAGTATGAGTTCTCCTCCAGTCGATCGGCTCTGTTTGTGGGCCCGATGTCCATCACAGCCGCACAATAATCAGCGACTGTGTGCCATTGTGATTCGCACTTGGCCACCGAAAGGGGCCGACTGACTGGAGAGGATCCGAACGCATTGAGTATGCATTCTTGCTGATGTTTGTGCAGTTTAGGGTCAATGATTGTAGTCGAGACTGTTGGTGGGTAGGACTAGGGGTGTGCAGGATCCAAACCAAACCTACCAAGCCAAACCAAACCAACTGATTTTAATCGGTTTCGACACACTCAATGGATCGGATTGTTTAAAAACCGACATGATTGGATCGGTTGATGGATTTGTAAATTTAAAGCCGACGTAAACCGGCTTAATATATATATATATATATATATATATATATATATATATATATATATAGAGAGAGAGAGAGAGAGAGAGAGAGAGAGAGAGAGAGAGGGCTGGGTTCCTATGACATGTCATAGGGAGTACCCTATGACATATGGTGAATTAGTAATGCTAGAATGTTTAGAATGTGTTGAATTTTTTTGAGGGTGATCACCTTACCTTAGATAGAATGTCCACAAAAAATCAAAGCATTCTAAAACTTGTTGGGGCATCAAATATTAGAAGCTTTATCGGCCATCCATTTTAACCGTTAAATTGAAAATCATATTTGATGCCTCTAGAAGTTTTAGAATGAACCGATTTTTTGCGGGGGTCCTATCTAAGATAGGGTGATCATCCTCATAAAAATTCAGAACATTCTAAATATTCTAGGGTTACTAACTCACCATATGTCATAGGGTACTCCCTATGACATGTCATAGGAACTCATTTCCCATATATATATATATATATATATATATATATATATATATATATATATATATATATATATATATATATATAGGGTCAGAATCGGATGACCCAGTAAATAACCCAGCACCCTTTGACGCACCTAGAGGTTTTAGAATGGGTTGATTTTTTGTAGGCATGTTGTCTATGGTATGTTGATCATCCTCACAAAAAATTAGCCAATTCAAAAACCTCTAGGTGCATCAAATGCGTTCTTCAAATCAACGATTAAAATTGATAATAAAAAACCGATGATTTGAAGAACACATTTGATGCACCTAGATGTTTTAGAATGGGTTGATTTTTTGTGAGGATGATCAACATACCATAGACAACATGTCTATAAAAAATGAGGCCATTCTAAAATCTCTAGGTGCATCAAAGGGTGCTGGGTTATTAATGGGTCAAAATTTGATGGGTCAGCCGATCTCGACCCATATATATATATATATATATATATATATATATATATATATATATATATATATATATATATATATATATATATATATATATATATATATATATATATATATATATATATATATATATATATATATATATATATATATATATATATATATATATATATATTATCGTACGATACGCGATACGTATCGTACGATACGTTTCGATACAGCATTAAAACGATACATATCGGATGTATGTATCGCAGATTTACTGTATCGTACGATACATACATCCGTATCGTACGATACAGTATGTATCGTACGATACATCCGATACATACGATACGGAGTCAATCGGGGTTTAAAACTGTTTTTTTTTTTGGACCGGTTGAACCAACAGGTTTTATCGGGATTTAAAGGGTTTTTTTTTTGGACCGGTTGAACCAAACATGGTTCAGTCCCTGATTATAAATCACAGAGGGTTTGGGGTCTCATTTTTTTTTATCGGGGATTTCTGGGGTTTCGACGGGCAACTGCACGGGAGGACCGCACGAGAGGAACGCAGGATTGCTCCCCTGTTTCCCTGTTTCGACGGGCGACGGCACGGGAGGAACGCAGGATTGCTCCCCTGTTTCGACGGGCAACGGCACGGGAGGACGCACGGGAGGACGCAGGAGGGCTGCTCCCCTGTTCCTCCGACAGGGCTGCTCCCCTGTTCCTCCGACAGGGTTCCTCCACTGTTTTAGCGCAGAACTGAGGAACGCAGGAGGGTTCCTCCCCTGTTTCGACAGCCGACGGTAGGGTTGGGGTCTCTTATCTCTGCTGCCCGCTTTCTCATCTGCTCTGGTGTCCGTTGCCTCTCTGTGAGCTCCTCTCTTATATCCTCTGTTTTTTTTTTCCCTCTGTTTTAAATACTTCAATTGCTGATGGTATTTTTTTGTTGATGCACTTAAAACTACATTGACAAACCTGATTGAAAAAACATCAAATTAGTGACACAAATAATAAGAATCTGAAATTACATAGCAAATAAATGTTTGATTGTATCTCAAAGACTGAAATTATTAAGCATCTGTTCATCTAAAAATGGCATTAGAGTTTGTAAACTTTTGATTCCACATATGTTCATCTAAAATGGCAGGGGTTGTTAAGTGGTAAATTGTAATGCTTTGATCTTTTGATTTTGCTTGCATGATAAACTTGTAAATTGTAATGCTTTTGATTTTAATTTTGTTTTCATATGATATTTTCATGCAGTGAATTGTTGCTAAAATGGTTGACAAGGGTAAGGCAAAGAATAAAGGTCATGATGAAACATGGGATCATTGTGAAAAAATTGAAGAAGGCAAGAATAGAAGATTGAAGCTTAAATGTAAGCATTGTGGAAATGCTTATTGGGGTGGTATTTCTAGAATGAAACACCACTTAGCACGCACAAGAAAAGATGTTGCCGCATGCACAAAAAATTCTGATGAGGTTTTTTATCTGTTCAAAGCTTTGTTGGAGAGTAAAAAGAAGAAGGATGACGATGATTTTGTAGATTTGGATGAAGATTCTACACAAGTTGTAAGTGGTGGAAATAAGAAATTTATGATGGATGCTTTTCTTGGTTATGGGCAAAAGAAACCGGCACAAAGTTCCCAAACTACTTTGAATACTATGTGGAAGAAGGGCGACCGAGAGAAAGTATGTTTGGATATTTGTCGGTGTTTGTATACAAATGCACTTCCATTCAATTTGGTTAAAAGTTCTTACTTCAAATCAATGATGGAGTCCGTTGCTTCTTTTGGACCGGGATTGAAACTTCCTTCATACCATGAAGTGCGAACTACTTTTTTGAAAAAGGAAGTTGAAACCATTAATTTGGAATTAATAGAAAAATATAAAGTGGAGTGGAAAAGAACAGGGTGCACTCTTATGTCTGATGGATGGACCGATGGGAAAAGTAGGTCTATTACTAATTTTCTTGTGAATAGTCATAGAGAGACTGTTTTTCTTAAATCCATTGACACTTCTGATATTTCAAAGAATGCGGATAATTTGTTTGAGCTTCTTGATTCAATGGTTGAAGAAATCGGCGAAGAAAATGTTGTGCAGGTTGTAACCGATAGTGCCGCAGCATATGTAAAAGCCGGTGAGTTGTTGATGGAGAAGAGGAAGAAGTTGTTTTGGTCCCCATGTGCTGCACATTGCTTGGATCTTGTATTGTCCGACATTGGTGACTTGCCAACTCATTTGGATACGGTGACAAAAGCAAGGAAAATCACTGTTTATATCTATAGGCATTCATGGGTTTTGAACCTCATGAGGAAGCACACGAAGGGGAGAGATTTGGCTAGAGCTGGTGTCACAAGATTTGCTACATCATATTTGACACTTAGAAGCATTCAAAAGGTAAAGATTGGGCTTAGAGCAATGTTTGGATCTCAAGAATGGCAAAGAAGTCAATATGCAAAGATGACCGATGGAATGAAGATACAAGAGATTATTTTGGCCGACCATAAATTTTGGCCAGCAATCAAATATTGCCTTAAATGTGTGCTTCCATTGGTGAAAGTGTTAAGGCTTGTCGATGGAGATGCAAAGCCGGCCATGGGCTATATTTATGAAGCGATGGATAAGGCAAAGGAGCAAATTGCAAAAAAATTTAATCAAGTAAAGAAGAGGTACAACCCAATTTGGGAGATTATTGATCGAAGATGGGACATGCAGTTGCATAGGCCACTTCATGCAGCTGGATATTTCCTCAATCCAAGGTAAGTTTTGTTAAATTTAATAGCTTGCAAATAGCTAATAGTTTTTTTATTTTATTGAATCATCCATTTCTATAATCGTTCACATTTGTTTACTTTCTACATTCTAGGTTTCACTATTCTGATTCCTTTTATGCTGACTATGAGATAAAGATGGGGCTTTATGAGACTATTCAAAGGATGTGTACATCTCCTATTTTGAGGGAAAAGATTGATAAATAATTGGACATGTTCCACAATACCGAGAAATTGTTTGGTATGGATATAGCCATTCAAATGAGGGACAAGAAACAATCGGGTAAAATATAAAGTGTGCTTATTTTATAGTTGAGTAGGCTTGATCAATATTTGACATTTTTATTGATGATTTTTCATACTTATAGCTTTGTGGTGGGAGTCGTTTGGAGGAGGATGCAAGGATCTTCAAACTTTAGCGATTCACATTCTAAGCTTGACTTGTAGTGCTACAGGTTGTGAAAAAAACTGGAGCACATTCGATCAAGTACATTCATGCTAACTAGATCATGTGATAATATGTTCATTCCAAAAGAAGGATGAATATCTATATTCATATTTTAAATTTTTTTAATAGGTGCATTCTAAAAGAAGAAATCGCTTGGAGCAACAAAGATTGAATGCCTTAGTGTTTGTGAAGTACAACCTTCAATTGGAGGCTAGGCACAAGAAAAGGTTGGAACAAAATGATTCATATGATCCTATTTGTCTATCAGATATGGAATCTGATGATGAATGGATCACTGAGAAGGAAAATCCATGCCTACTTGAGGATAATTCATGGATGGATGTACATGAGTGTTTTGAGATACAAGGGGAGGGGGGGAAATAGTAAAAAGAGAAAGAGAGGTTAGTTGTAGAACATTTTAAAATTACTTAATTGTAAATCATAATCTAACTTCTATATATGATTCTAATACATGTTTGGATGTTCCTTCTTTCTAGGGCCAAGAGATCTAAGTTCACAAAGGAAGGCCAAAGGAAAGAAGAAAGTAGATGACTATGAAGAGGAAGATGTGATTGAAGATGAAGAATTAGATAAAGAAGAGGTAGAAGAGGAAGATGACGAAGAACCTAGTGACGATAACGAATTATCTAGCGATGATGATGATCAAATTGGAGATGGCGATGAAGATTGAAGAATGAAGCTATCTACTACTTTTTGAGTTTTTGTTTAGTGACTTTTGTCTTAATTGCCTATTTTGATAGATCATAGATCAATGGATCATACTTGTATATGGTTTCTTTTTGATACAAGTATTGACTTCTTGTTTTTTGAATAGGAAAAAATTAAGTTTGATGTGAAATGAAAAGCAATATCTTACTTTCTACTCTGACTTTTTTATATTTAATGCTCTAGTATCATGTTATTAATATGTCCATATATAAATATATATTTTTAGGACAATATATTAAAATTTGACTGTATCTTACGATACACGATATGACAACCTTATATATATATATATATATATATATATATATATATATATATATATATATATATATATATATATATATATATATATATATATATATATATATATATAGCGGTATGCTATGCCGCGGCATTCGGTACGTGTGGCACCGCACCGCAGCCGTCTGATGCACGCGCTGTGTGCATCGCATGCACGCAGCGGTGCATTAGACGGCATGCGGTAGGTGCCGCACTTACCGCATGCCGCATTGAAGCATTTCTCTCTCTTTTTCTCTCTCTCTCTCTCTCTCTCTCTATATATATATATATATATATATATATATATATATATATATATATATATATATATATATATATATATATATATATATATATATATATATATATATATATATATATATAGAGAGAGAGAGAGAGAGAGAGAGAGGAATGGGATGCTGCCTATCAAAGCAGCGTTTTTTGCTGCTTTGATACATTGTTTGACCATCCTAGAAGTTTTGGAATTTGATGAAATTTGGTGAGGGTGTTGTCTAGGGTAAGATGATCATCCTCACAAATTTTCATCAAATTCCAAAACTTCTAAGATGGTCAAATGGTCGAAGCAAAATCTGCAAAATCTGCAGTCATCGTTAAAATCTGCAGATTTTGCTTCGACCATTTGACCCTCTTAGAAGTTTTGGAATTTGATGAAAATTTGTGAGGATGATCATCTTACCCTAGACAACACCCTCACCAAATTTCATCAAATTCCAAAACATCTAGGATGGTCAAATAATGTATCAAAGCAGCAAAAAATGCTGCTTTGATAGGCAGCATCCCATTCCTCATATATATATATATATATATATATATATATATATATATATATGGGGAGGGTTACTCTTACTCATGGTCTCTTACTCATATAGATACCTATGATCCGGGCCGTCCATTAGATCCTGACGTACGATTCGGATTAGATGGGGGGTTAAAGCAATGGTGTCCGCATTAAATGCGGGCTTTTAATACGTGATTTTAATACGTGCATTTAATGCGGACACCATTGCTTTAACTCCCCATCTAATCCGAACCGTACATCGGGATCTAATGGACGGCCCGTATCATAGGTAACTATATGAGTAAGAGGCCATGGTAAGTGCGGCACCACACCGCAGCCGTCTGATGCACCCGCTGTGTGCATCGCATGTACACAGCAGTGCATCGGACGGTTATAGTGCAGTGCCGCACTTACCGCATGCCGCATTATAGCATGCCCTATATATATATATATATATATATATATATATATATATATATATATATATATATATATATATATATATATATATATATATATAGAGAGAGAGAGAGAGAGAGAGAAATGATAAAATGCGGCCCGCACGCAGCGGTGCATCAAGCGGCTGCGGTGCGACGCCGCACGCACCTCACGCCGCAGCCTAACACGCCTCTCTCTCTCTCTCTCTCTCTATATATATATATATATATATATATATATATATATATATATATATATATATATATATATATATATATATATATATATATATATATATATATATATATATATATATATGGGAAAAGGGATGCTGGACCTGAGGTGCAGCGTCGTTGCTGCACCTCAGGCATTGTTTTACCTACCTAGAAGTTTTGGAATTTGATGAAATTTGGTGAGGGTGTTGTCTAGGGTAAAATGATCATCCTCACCAATTTTTATCAAATTCCAAAACTTCTAGGGGGGTCAAATGGTCGAAGCAAAATCAGCCGTCCACAGTCACCGTTAAAATCTGTAGATTTTACTACAACCATTTGACCCCCCTAGAAGTTTTGGAATTTGATAAAAATTTGTGAGAATGATCATCTTACCCTAGTCAACACCCTCACCAAATTTTATCAAATTCTAAAACCTCTAGGTAGGTAAACAAGTGAGAGGTGCAGCGTTGTTGCTGCACCTCGGGTGCATGCTATAATGCGGCATGCGGTAAGTGCGGCATATCACTACAACAGTCTGATGCACCGCTGCGTGCATGTGATGCACACAGTGGGTGCATCAGACGGCCGCGGTGTGGTGTCACACTTACGTCATGCCGCATTATAGCATGCCCCTATATATATATATATATATATATATATATATATATATATATATATGGGAAAGGGTAGCCTACTCCATGGAGTAGGAAACTTACCTACACCATGGGTTATATAGACGCCACATGACACTTTTTAATCAGATTTTTTATTCATGTATGGTCAATCTAATATAGATAGATTAGGATTACGAAAAAAATCCAAAGAAAAAAACCTAAACCAACTCAATCAAGTTGAAGCAAATTTAACGATAAACTGTGTATCGTAAAAACATATTTTTTGTGGATGCTAAAAATGTCACTTGGCATATCTTTTTCTCAAAAAAAATTTCTTGATAATTGTTGAGAGTGGTGAACCTAACTTGACCAAGTCTTAACTTCCGTTAAAAAGTATAACGCGGCATCCATTTAACCGATGGAGTAGGTAAGTTTCCTACTCCATGGAGTAGGCTACCCTTTCCCTATATATATATATATATATATATATATATATATATATATATATATATATATATATATATATATATATATATATATATATATATATATATATATATATATATATATATATATATATATATATATATATAAGGAATGGGATGTTGCCTATCAAAGCAGCGTTTTTTGCTGCTTTGATACATTGTTTGACCATGCTAGAAGTTTTGGAATTTGATGAAATTTGGTGAGAGTGTTGTCTAGGGTAAGATGATCATCCTCACAAATTTTCATCAAATTCCAAAACTTCTAAGAGGGTCAAATGGTCGAAGCAAAATCTGCAGATTTTAACGGTGACTGCAGATTTTGCTTCGACCATTTGACCCTCTTAGAAGTTTTGGAATTTGATGAAAATTTGTGAGGATGATCATCTTACCCTAGACAACACCTTCACCAAATTTCATCAAATTACAAAACTTCAAGGATTGTCAAAAAATATATCAAAGCAGCAAAAAACACTGCTTTGATAGGCAACATCTCATTCCTATATATATATATATATATATATATATATATATATATATATATATATATATATATATATATATATATATATATAAGGAATGGGATGTTGCCTATCAAAGCAGCGTTTTTTGCTGCTTTGATACATTGTTTGACCATCCTAGAAGTTTTGGAATTTGATGAAATTTAGTGAGGGTGTTGTCTAGGGTAAGATGATCATCCTCACAAATTTTCATCAAATTCCAAAACTTCTAAGAGGGTCAAATGGTCGAAGCAAAATCTGCAGATTTTAACGGTGACTGCAGATTTTGCTTCGACCATTTGACCCTCTTAGAAGTTTTGGAATTTGATGAAAATTTGTGAGGATGATCATCTTACCCTAGACAACACCCTCACCAAATTTCATCAAATTCCAAAACTTCGAGGATTGTCAAACAATGTATCAAAGCAGCAAAAAACACTGCTTTGATAGGCAACATCTCATTCCTCTCTCTCTCTCTCTCTCTCTCTCTCTCTATATATATATATATATATATATATATATATATATATATATATATATATATATATATATATATATATATATATATATATATATATATATATATATATATATATATATATATGGGCATGCTATAATGTGGCATGCGATAAGTGCGGCACCGCATAGTAGCCGTCTGATGCATCGCTCTGTGCATCGCATGCACGCAACACATGCATCAGACGGCTGTGTTGCAGTGCCGCACGTATATATATATATATATATATATATATATATATATATATATATATATATATATATATATATATATATATATATATATATATATATATATATATATATATATATATATATATATATATATATATATATATATATATATATATATATATATAGGGTCAGGTTCGGATGACCCAGCAAAATTTGACCTAGCAAATAACCCAGCACCCTTTGAGGCACCTAGAGGTTTTAGAATGGGCTGATTTTTTGTAAACATGTTGTCTATGATATGTTGATCATCCTCACAAAAAATCAGCCCATTCGAAAACCTCTAGGTGCATCAAATGATATCTTCAAATCAACGGTTAAAATTGACAATAAAAAACCGTTGATTTGAAGAGCGCATTTGATGCACCTAGAAGTTTTCGAATGGGCTGATTTTTTATGAGGATGATCAACATACCATAGACGACATGTCTACAAAAAATTAGCCCATTCTATAACCTCTAAGTGCATCAAAAGGTGCTGGGTTATTAATGGGTCAAAATTTGCTGGGTCATCCGATCCTGACCCATATATACATATATACCGTTGCTACCAACAACCTTTGCAATACTATAGCATTACTCAAAATCAGTTACAAATCTTATAAGGCCTAATAATTTGACAATAATTATTATTTTTTAAAGTTAAAACTAGGTTCTAATAGAAGGGGGAAAAAAGTCCAACTAGCATACGAGTCAAAGGCCAAACCGACTTTAATTGGATTGGATTGGATTCCAATCTCAGTTCGGTTTGGATCGGATTCGATATCCTCAAAGCTGACCCAAGTTGGAACGGTTTGGGTTTTGCCTAAATAGGTTGGTTTCGAACCGATGCACACCCCTAGGTAGGACTTAGGAAGATCTACGATAGGACATGTTGGAGTAATTTAGAGGGGAGGAGAAGGCAGTTTAGGGATTTGGAGTGTGTGTGTGGGTGGGTGGGGGGGGCGGGGGGGGGGGGGGGGTTGGTCAGGGAGGAAATAATACTAAAAAAAGGAAGTGGTTTCAAGAAAGAGTAATGCTATTTGAATGACAAAAACTTTACACCAATGCACTGGTGGCGGGGCCCGCCTAGTGCAGTCATTAATGGGTTCAACTCATCTAATATCTATACTATATACTAAAATGGAAGCCTCTCTCCCGTATCGTGACACGTGGATGTCTTTTAAAAAACCATAATCATTCTTCCATGTGTGAACACGACTCAGTTTTAAATCCTATTAAAAACCTACCATAAAGATAATAAAATACTCATTCAATAACATTTAATTATCCTTTGATGTTAATCTCTCTCTCTCTCTCTCTCTCTCTCTCTCTCTAACAAGTGAATCACACTCACTTTAGATTTCATACTTTTTCGAAAAGTTGTGATTTCATCACTGCCAAATGGCTGTGCATCAAGCACATCTGGGCATTGCCCGGGTTTCTTACTAGTATCTATACTAAAACGGAGCCCTCTCTCCTATGGTGTGACACTTGGCCCCTTTTGATGACCGAAAATCCTTCATTCGGGTGTGAATGCAGCTTATCCATGTGTAAACGCATCCCTCGATCTCTTATAACATTCTATTAAATACCTACTATAAAAATTAAAGCGCCTGGGATACCAAAAGTTTTTTTTAAAGATTTATCATAACCAATTAGTAATGCATTATAAATGAGAGGGTAGTAGAAGGGAGAACTCTAGATTGCAGTGTTATAAATGACAGCCATTTCCTAAATGAAGGTCTCACATTATACATACCACCTTTATTTAGGAAACAAACATAATTTGAACGGGAGGGCTTTGAATAATATTGATCCACTTGATACTCTATTTATGATTTGCAGGTACATTCCAAGTCAAATAATAGGTTGTAATTGATTATGCCATTGATGATTGAGGAATGCTAAGTTCATCTCTTTTTTTTTAAAAAAAAAAAATAACGTTTTTCTTCCTATCTCCATTTCCTTCTTTCCCATCCCTCTATAACTTTCTTCTTCTCCCTCTTATCCTTCTAGGCACATCTTCTCTCTCTCTCTCTCTCTCTCTCTCTCTCTCTCTCTCTCTCTCTCTCTCTCTCTCTCTCTCTCTCTCTCTCTCTCTCTCTCTCCGCCCATTGAAGTGGGCTATCGTTGTTGAAGCTGATGCTGGAGGTCATGAAGAAGTCGCTGGTGGGTTCATAACAGAGGACATGAGAACCTCATTTCTCGTGAAGAACACTCAGTGCAAGGTTTGATTCTATTTTACCCTATCAAACTTCTATTTTGAATTTTACTCTCATTTCCTCTCTGATCGCTTCCCTTTCTAGCTATGATCAAAATACACCCTCTTCGTTTTTTCATTCAATCATGGCATAACCTTTTATGTTGAAGGAATTCTCAGTAGAAGATTCGTCCATTAATGGACTTCTTGATTAAAGAGCTGAGAAATGGTGCATAAACTGGCAAGAAAAAGGAAGAGCGTACGGAAAACAAGTCATAGTCATTGTGAGGATCACGACTACAGGCAAGGAGGATGATTGGGCTGTTGCGGAGCGTGACGTCTTTTCGGCTGCTGTGCTTGCATGCATGGATGGTGATCACTTATGCATCGATGTGTGTAGAAATGAACATCCATGACCAGAATCAGCGAAGATGCATGCATGAATCATGGTCACGTATCGGGTGCCTAGGGCGCTAATACAACATTGGAGAAATCAATATAATAATTTTCTTATAAAAATTGAATTAAAATTAAAGTTTTGTTTCAGTTGTTATTATTACTTAATTTTATATTTTATTTTTCATTTATTCTGTGCATTGCACGGGTTCATTACTAGTCTCCACTAATGATCAGCTCTCCTATGGTTGCTTATGCTTTTGGGAGCGACATGCGGTGATCCCAATTTCAATGGCCATGGGATGAACCCTAAGGTTTTGCCCTCACCATCAGCCGGAACCCACCACCTTCCGTTGCTTCTCACCATTGTCGTCCACTGCCACCCTCCGTCGCTTGCCATCACCCCGCGCCGACTACTAGCCTCCCAGCCCGTTGGCCACCACTCGCCACCCACCAGGGGATGGTGGCCGATGGGGTGGTGGCGGGTGGTCGACAGGGGTGGTGGCCGGTGGTGGATGGCCAATTGTCGACGGAGATAGGTAAAGATTGGTGTAGGTGGCATCCACCTAGGGTTCATCCCATGGGCCATGACTATAAATCGTACCCTTATGATAGATGATCATCAGTGGAGAGGAGTCAAATGCGTTGATGATTCACTGAGCCATGGGCCCCACCACCGTGCATGGGTCTGTTTTGTCAAAGTTTTTGTCGCTGCATATTGTCCACTAATCTTCCAAAAATGTCCAAACCAAAGGTATGCGGGAGCGGGGCCGTCTCTCCATTTTTCCGCCAACGTTAAAGAGAGGCCAATCACCGTCTTTAAAACGCCGACGTGCGCTCGCCTCGGGAGAATTTTCAGCACATCCTGCGTACCATACAACCGTGGGGCCCACTGCCCCCAAGCCTATGGGCACGCTCTAAGTGCGACCGCAAATCCCATGTCTCTTCGGCGGTTGTATGGTACGCAGGATGCGCTGAAAATTCTCCCACCTCGTCACTACCTCGTATTCAATGCCAACCAACAATGGCAGCGAGTGAGTGGTCTCGCACCCACCGCGCGTCACTACGCTGGGCCGGGCAGAAGAAAGCATGGGGCACCCAGGCGGAGCATCAACATCACGACTCACCGCGGTGGGCAACCATTCCAATAATGGAAGAGGGACGAGGGTACTTTAACCATTGCAATTTGGGTTGGCCTTGGTCTAAACCCGACCCAATCCTAACCCGAGTTGAGTGCAACATAACATCTTATAGGCCCCATGACTTTTATTTTTAAGAAATATATGGATTTTATTCCAAACATAACATAGTGAAGATAATGTTGGGTATTCTACTCTATGAAGACACAAGCAAATGATGACTAGCAGAATATAGAGATATTACAAATCTAGTGCAAAAAGTAGTTGAACAAACTATAGGGGTTTAGCATGCAAAGTTGAGCACAACAATCAAATAAGGTTTTGGTTGTCCTAAGGTTGTCTACAGATATGGCAAATAGGTGGGAGGAGGAAGAAGAACAAGGTACTTAGCAGTAGTCGAGGCTTGTGCTAGCACAATGCCCTGAAAGCTATTTCGCCGCCTCGGCAGGTGCTTCAAGGCCTCCGACGAATGCTCCCCAAGGTACAACGATTGGACTCCTCTTCAGCACCGAAGGGAACCCCTTTGGGACTCTCAGCGTACTCCAGAAACTCCAGACAGGAACAAAATCACGAACGAAAAAGAAAAGAGAGAGTGGAGAGAGCTCTTCGCTTGGTGTGTGTTCTGGCTTCACAGGACCCTCTCTTATATAGAGGTCCTTAGCCATAACGTCCCCACACTCACAGCCCATTGCATGCAACGCACTGATGAGCATTCACTGCTCTGTCAGGTGAAACGGTTGCATGTGACAGTGCAGAGGTCCAGGTTCAATGAACCTAGCTCAGTCTCGTGAAGAGTGTAACGGAAAGAATAAATCTCCATTAAAGAATTAAAACCCAGTGTAAAAGAAGGCCCGAAGCCCATTCGCGTCCACGCGGCTCGCGAGCCGCGGCCTCGGCCCGAGCCCGGCCCGGCCCGGCTCGGCATGCGCGCGCGTGTGTGTGGTGGGCTATAGCCTGGCTCTTGGGAAGCTACAAAGCCCAATAAAGGGAGTTCCATTATAAACGCATTAAAAGATCTCCCCACGGGCAATATAGGACTAAACCAAAAAAACTGGTTTTTTCATTATTCTATCAAAACCAATTTTTGTAACAATCCCCCACAATAATGAAAATATCGAAAAACAAATCGAAAGAAGTAGTCTGGAGTACTTATAAGAGTATGTGTAGACATAAGGTGTCTTTCGACTTGAACCTTTGCTTAGTGTAGACTATAGGACTTACTAGCTGACAGTGAACTTACGTCTTGAACTGAACAGCTATATATTGTAAGTCTAGTCGACAAGTCTCACCCATACTCTCATATACATCATAGAGTCCCATGCGGTTGTGCTCTTTATGGCCATGAGCCTTCCCCAGTTTTCTAGAGTGTTCTAGAGAATAGCCTCAAGTCTCATAGAAGCGGCCACACTTCTACACTCATATAGGTGTTTACTATCAAGAGTGCTTTGTATCTATACACCCCACTGGTATGCCAGCTATAGTTAGCATTAAGAGTCTAAAACTCAACCTCTCAGCGATACAGAATATACTATCACATCATAGGGAGGGGAAAATTTTGATAGCACCCCTACAAATCCCTCGAATAACTTGTTTTCCCATTGAACCTCGATCTTGGGATCTCCAATCACGTAGGTTGGGTTACCGTTATCGGAGACTTATTTGTTTATAGGCCTCAGCCCCATCCCCCTCGATGTACTTAGAACTAACTCTCTAGCTAGTCCTTTAGTTAAGGGATCTGCTAAATTATCCTTTGACCTAATATAGTCAATAGTAATTATCCCATCTTTCAACATCTGTCGAACAATGTTATATCTACGACGAATATGTCGTGACTTTCCATTATAGGATTTATTCCTGGCCCTCATTATAACTGCTTGGCTATCACAATGAATTGGGACAGCAGGAATAGACTTTGGCCAAAAAGGAATATCTATAATGAGATTCCTTAGCCATTCACCCTCTTCACTAGCTTTATCTAGGGCTATGAACTCCGACTCCATAGTGGATCGGGCAATGCATGTTTGTTTGGATGATTTCCAACAAATTGCACCCCCTCCAAGGGTAAACACATACCCACTAGTGGATTTGGTTCCTGAGGAATCCGCAATCCAATTAGCATCGCTGTATCCCTCTAGGACAGCTGGATACCTACCATAGAAAATGTCATAATCTAATATATGTTTTAAGTACCTTAGAACTCGGATTAGAGCATCCCAATGCTCTTGGTTAGGGTTAATAGTGTATCTACTAAGTCTACCTATCGCATAGGCAATATCGGGTCTCGTGCAGTTCATGATATACATGAGACTGCCAATTACCCTAGAATATTCTAGTTGTGATACACTAGGCCCTAAATTCTTCTTCAGGTGTACTGAAGGATCATATGGCGTTCTAGCAGGTCGACAATCAAAATGACCGAACTTCCTAAGCACTTTCTCGATATAGTGAGATTGAGATAGAGCTATGCCATTGGAATCTCTCTTAATTTTGATTCCAAGAATAACATCTGCAGCTCCTAAGTCCTTCATATCAAAGTGCCTACTCAGGAAGTCCTTGGTCTTGACCACTACTTCTAAGTTGGTTCCAAAGATCAACATATCATCTACATAGAGACATATGACCACACAAGTAAAGTTATTGACCTTAGTGTAGACACATTTATCTGATTCATTAATTCTGAACCCACTTGAAGTTAACACATGGTCAAACTTCTCGTGCCATTGTTTTGGAGCATGTTTGAGACCATAAAGAGACTTTTTTAGTCTACAAACCTTCTTCTCCAAACCTTGCACTATGAAGCCTTCGGGCTGATCCATGTAGATCTCTTCCTCTAATTCTCTATTTAGGAATGCAGTTTTTACATCCATCTGGTGAATTACAAGGTTATGAATAGCAGCTATAGCTATAAGCAACCTAATGGATGTAATCCTAGTCACTGGTGAGCAGGTATCAAAGAAGTCTACTCCCTCTCGCTGCTTATATCCTTTAACTACTAACCTAGCCTTATATCTTTCTATGGATCCATCTGCCCTAAGCTTCTTCTTGAATATCCATTTACATCCAACTGTTTTACAACCAGGAGGTAGCTCAACTAGCTCCCAGGTGTTATTGGATATTATGGACTCAAGTTCACTATTTATAGCTTCCTTCCAAAAGATAGAGTCAGCTGAGGTCATGGCTTCATTATAACTAGTTGGATCCTCTTCCACTAGATATGTAATGAAGTCAGGCCCAAATAAAGTACCAGTCCTAGCTCGCTTGCTCCTTCTAGGTTCGATCTCTTCATTATCTGAAGAGTTATCCCTCTGTCTAGGAGCAGGCCTCTCAAGCGTACTGGGCTCCTGAGGTTTTTCAGACCTATCTCTATAAGGAAATCGATTTTCAAAAAATTCGGCATCCCTAGTCTCAATGATGGTATTATCATCTATGTATGGGTTTTCAGAGTGGATTACTAAAAACCTATACGCACTACTGTTCTGGGCATATCCTATGAACACAGAATCAACTGTTTTAGGACCTAGCTTTGTCCTCTTAGGGTTAGGTATGGATACCTTCGCTAAACAACCCCACACTTTGAGGTATTTATAGGATGGCTTCCTACCTCTCAGAATCTCATAAGGAGTTTGCTCAGATTCCTTAAATGGGATTCTATTAAGAACATGTGCTGCTGAGAGCACAGCTTCCCCCCACAGGTTCGTAGGTACCCCTGAACTGATCATCATGGCATTGACCATGTCCTTTAAGGTCATGTTCTTCCTCTCAGCTACTCCATTAGACTAAGGGGAATATGGAGCAGTAGTCTGATGAATTATACCGTTGTCTTCACAAAATTTAGTGAATTCTCGGGACTCATATTCACCTCCTCTGTCCGACCTAAGGACTTTGATCCTCTTCCCTAATTGGTTTTCTATCTCAGATTTATAGGATTTAAACTTGGACAAGCTCTCGTCCTTACTCTTAAGGAGAAAGATTGAACAATGTCTGGAACAATCATCAATAAATGTAATGAAGTACTTGTTCCCTCCTCTCGTAGTGTAACCTTTAAGGTCACACACGTCTGAGTGGATCAAGTCTAGGGTTTCTAGGCTACGCTCTACACTCTTAAAAGGTTTCTTGGCATATTTAGCCTCTACGCATATGCCACACTTTCCATTTGAGGATGGAATACATTTAGGTACACTACCTAAGTTAACTAACCTTTTAAGGGTTTTAGAGTTAACGTGTCCTAGTCTAGCATGCCACAGATCAAAAGAATCACACAAGTAAGCAGAAGAAGATATTTTATTATCATTATTGAAAGAGGTTACATTCAGCTTAAATAAGCCCTCATCAAGATAACCCTTTCCCACAAAAGACCCTCCCTTAGTCAGGACAAATTTGTCCGACTCAAATACAAGCTTGTAGCCCTTCTTGCTCAGCATTGCTCCGGAGACCAGATTCTTCCGGATGTCTGGGACGTGAAGCACCTCCTTCAAAGTCAGAAGATTTCTAGAGGTGAACTTCAGAATCACATTCCCTTTCCCAGCAACTTGAGCAACTGAGGAGTTCCCCATGTACAGCGACTCTCCTTCTTCTGCAGGTGTGTAGGTAGAAAATGAGCTCTTCGACCCGTAGATATACCGGGTAGCTCCCGTATCCACCCACTAGTCTGCAAGGTTGCTGACTAGGTTGACCTCCGTCACCACTGCCGAGAAGTAGCCACTCTGAGCTACGTTCGCCTCGGACTTGTTCTTCGACCGATTAGCTGCATTGAAGCGGCACTCCCTAGCCAGGTGACCTGGCTTGCCGCAAACGAAGCAGTCTCCCTTCGGCTTCTTTTTGAACTAAGGCTTGGATTGCTTGTTCTTCTCCTAGGGCTTAGGAGCAAAAGCCTTCTTTTTGGAAGACTTCCCCTCCACGAGGTTGGCCTTTCCTTTTATCATAGAGGCTCGCTCCCTTTGCTCCGATACTCGATTGTCCTCCTCTATACGGATTCGGATAACAAGGTCTTCCAGGGTCATCTCCTTCCTCTTGTGCTTCAAACTGTTCTTGTACTCCTTCCACGAGGGAGGCAACTTCTCTATGATAGTTGCTACTTGGAATCCCTCGCAGATTTTGTACCCCTCAGCGAGGACCTCATGGATGATAATCTGTATCTCCTCAAGTTAGGAGACTACAGACTTTCCATCTTTCATCTTGAACTCCAGCAGCTTCCCGACCACGAACTTCTTCGACCCGGCGTCCTCTGTGGCGTACTTCTTCTCTAAGGAGTTCCATAGGTCTTTGGCGGACTTGCAAGTGAAGTAAACATCATATAGGTCGGGGACAAGGCAGTTGAGGATATAGTTCCTACACAGATAATCTTGCCTCTCCCAGGAGTCTAAGTCGGTTTGGTTAGATGAGCCATCATCCTTAGAGATAAGGGTAGGCTTCTCGGAAGAGATAAGGTCGACAACCTTAAGGACAGTCAGATAGAACCTAAGTTTCATCTGCCATCTCTTAAAGTTCTTCTCATCGAATGGTTCAGGCTTCTCACTAGACTTGCTAGGTTTCCTCTCCATCTCAGTAGTCATCTAGGAAGAGTTCCTTTTGAATTTTTAAAAATTTGACGGCCAGGTCAGCTCCAGGAAGGAGGTGGAGCACTTGGCTCGCTTAAGTACCAAGCTTCCTAGGGCAATTTAATGCCGGTTTGTTAAGCTTTCCTCGACACCGTCAAACTTATGAAAAATCAAAGGAATTCTAACAGTTAACAAGAGACTAGATCTAAACACTCTCGTATTGGATCTAGATCTAAACGGAATAGAATAGAATAAAAATAGCTTTCAGATTGTTGGGTATTCTACTCTATGAAGACACAAGCAAATGATGACTAGCAGAATATAGAGATATTACAAATCTAGTACAAAAAGTAGTTGAACAAACTATATAGGGTTTAGCATGCAAAGTTGAGCACAACAATCAAACAAGGTTTAGGTTGTCCTAAGGTTGTCTACAGATATGGCAAATAGGTGGGAGGAGGAAGAAGAATAAGGTACTTAGCAGTAGTCGAGGCTTGTGCTAGCACAATGCCCTGAACGCTATTTCGCCGCCTCGGTAGGTGCTTCAAGGCCTCCGATGAATGCTCCCCAGGTACAACGACTGGACTCCTCTTCAGCACCGAAGGGAACCCCTTTGGGACTCTCAGCGTACTCCAGAAACTCCAGACAGGAACAGAATCACGAACGAAAAAGAAAAGAGAGAGTGAAGAGAGCTCTTCGCTTGGTGTGTGTTCTGGTTTCACAGGACCCTCTCTTATATAGAGGTCCTTAGCCATAACGTCCCCACACTCACAGCCCATTGCATGCAACGCACTGATGAGCATTCACTGCTCTGTCAGGTGAAACGGTTGCATGTGACAGTGCAGAGGTCCAGGTTCAATGAACCTAGCTCAGCCTCGTGAAGAGTGTAACGGAAAGAATAAATCTCCATTAAAAAATTAAAACCCAGTGTAAAAGAAGGACCGAAGTCCATTCGCGTCCACGTGGCTCGCGAGCCGCAGCCTCGGCCCGGCTCGGCTCGGCGCGCGCGCGCACGTGTGTGCTGGGCTATGGCCTGGCTCTTGGGAAGCTACAAAGCCCAATGAAGGGAGTTCCATTATAAACGCATTAAAAGATCTCCCCACGGGCAATATGGGACTAAACCAAAAAAACCGATTTTTTCATTATTCTATCAAAACCAATTTTTGTAACAGATAAGAGATACCTTGTTCGTATCGACTAAGGATAAAAAATAAAAGTTCTTGATATTTTGGTCTTAAAAATTCAAAACTTTAGGCAAGTAAGAAAATAAGCATTATCTAAAACCGTGCAACTCTTGGGTGCATAAAATATCCAACCCCTCACTCGGTATCATACTTGAAGCCCTCTGAAGAAGGCGGCTCCAAAGAGCCAAGCAAGGGAGGAAGCATGACCGAACCCTTCCTCCCTTTTAAATATAGAACCAAGCAATCATACCAACAGATCGTAACCGGCTACTTCTTTGAAAAGGGATGCTCTTTCTCCCTCACTCTCTTTCTCTCTCTCTTCCCCTCGTCTTTGGGTCACTTCAATTAAAATAATAATAATTATAATGATAAATATGTGGCCATGGTGGCATAGCTATGGGAAAGTACATATATAGTATGATTGTACATAGAATTCTCTAACTTTGCAACATGTCTAGAAAACTTCGCAAATAGGGGAGACATTAGTATGAGTATTAAATAATAGAGAGTAATATTATGCTTTATCAATCCTCCTCTTTTAATAGTTCAATAATGTAAGGTCCCTTTCTTTAGGTTAAAATGATTACTTTGCTAGTATTGCCCTCTCTTGTAGGTTAAAAATCTAAAGTATATCATCTTTATGGATTATTTAAGTGAGAAATAAAATGTATTACTATTTTCTTTTATTACATTGGTTTTGTCACTCTTTTAACACATCCTGTGGTATTTGAGGTATTGTTAATCAGTAGTAGGGGAGTAGTCCGGTAGCAATGTTGAAGAGTCAGAGTTATCTTCCTTTAGTGTGTGTGCAATAGCTAGTAGTAGCTAATTCTATTATTTTGTTCAGTTACTTTAATTTCTTTATTAGTTTGGACCATGAATGTAATCTCTAGATTTTCATGTTGGAATAAAAATTTTTTGTTTGGTATTTTTTTTTCCTTGGATAATATAATCGTAACAAAAAAATCCCCTCACATTCTGTAGTTTTGGATCGACTTTGCGTTTTTCTCCTCTTTCCAAATGGGTTCAAAATGTCGGATGTGATATGGAGCTTGCGAGGTGCTGGAAGGAGGATGGCAAAATTAAGATGGCATGTTGTGGAGGGTTTACTCCTAATAGGTCCCAAGTGCTCATGGTTCTATATATGTAACTAGATCTTTCAAGCTTAGTGCATTGCTCTCATCATGCCGGTGAAGCCGGTGATATATTTTTCTCATGAAGGGTACCCTCGTAAAAATATTTGTATGTGTTAATATACCATATCCTGAATTGTTTTTCTTGAGCGAGGAGAGAGAGAACCATTTGATATTAATCCATCTTGCATACATTCACTATAATAGGTGTGCGAGGAGGAAACAGAAGAGAACCTGGTTTTTTATCTGCCGTGAGTGTTGCTTAGTAATTTCTGGCCAAGTCGCGATCATATCTTTTAGTTTTAGCCGGTATCTTATTGTGTAACAGAGCTTACACCAGAGTATAGCTAACAAGATTTACTTTCAAAATTGTCCCTAGTACTAAAATTGCAAATGTTACTCTTTACTGTAGTGAAGAGTAACAATCTGCAAATAACATTTGCAGATTGTTCCTCTTTACTACTGTGATTTTACTATAGCAGATATAGTGACTACTACAATGATCTTACTATAGCAAAGAGTAACAATATGCAAAAATACTAAAGCAAAGAGTAACAATATGCAAATGTTACTCTTTAGCTATAGTACTAAAATTGTTAGATAATTGAACTTTGGAAGAGTGGGAGGACGTTCTCTAGCTTTGAGAAAAGGGAGCTTGGAAAATCTGTTGATGAAGCAGTCCTTCAGAGGCATGGTCATTCCTACGATCACCTCGTTGGTCGGAGAGGTGTCTCGGAAGAAGTGGAGGAAGCAATAGCCATGGTGATGTTGTCAAACGCCCAGGTGGCGCCCATCGTTTCGAGCATCCCTCATGATGTAGGGATCAAAGGATGATTTGGAACTGAGAGGCTCGAGATGTCGAGCCGACTCATCGATATACTCCCAGACTGTCAGTCTAGGAAGGATAGGCAACGGTCCTCTCAAAGGAAGTTCGAGAGGTTATCAAGAAGTGTCAACGACGGATCATCTGGAAGGAGCAGGAGATGGGTTGCACAATCAATGGGCGTTTACTCTATCATTGATACCGACGACTGACGTTGGAAGATTGACCCCCCCCCCCCCCCCCCCCCCGGTTTCAACGGTGATCCACTGAATAGAGTCTCTCGACCATAAGAGCAGCATTCTGTTTCATTAGAGTGAGGAGTTGGAAGTCCTTCGTCGATATCTGATATATCGCAGAAGGATCCGCAATAGAAGAGATATGTGTTTTCCCCAAGTGTTGAGGGGTTGCACCGGCGAGTTGAAGAGATTGTTGAGGTTGATCCTGAGTGGTACGGTCAGCTAACCGATGACTCTATGAGTCCACAATAGGTTGCTATTTAGGATGTTGGCTCATCGCATACTTACGACTCATTGAACGAGTCATAGGGTGTTGAATGTCTTGATGTAGATAGCTTCCTCCGACTGCTCCATGGGTCGTATATTCGCCATTCAGGTATAGCGATGGAGACAGACGGGGTACTCGAGCTAGTCGGTAGTTGTTGCGTGACCGATAGAAGTTGGAAAGCTCGAAGGTCGCTGATCAATTAGGAAGAATCCCACAAACGGTGCCAAACTATGGGAGAAAATTAGGACCATTGTATGGTTTCAAGCCAATAGTTGATTGATGCTTGACTTTGGTGCATTGTAGCATGCTGAGCTGTCACGTATACATTGTTGAGTAAAAATAAAGATAGAGAAAGAGAGTAGACACAGGATGTGGTAACAAAGTTCGGTCGAAGCTTACGTCTCCGTGCGTTAAGATGCAACATTGAATCTACTATTTTTGAAATGTTGAGTGACCTCGACATGCCAAGCGTCACTTATATAAGCAATTAGAGAAAAGAAAACACATGGATAGAAGAGATCAACCCTCAGCCAGAGCTCTGCAACTCTTAATAAATGAAGGAAGATCTCTAGAATGAAAATTGAGATATCGAATGAGGATCCGATCTAGGTTATCAATTTGGTCTGCTATTTATAGAGGTTTTAGGTTACATAGGGCTCCGAAAAATATTTTTGGAGATGTTTATCAGACCCCGGGCTGTCTTTATGGGCCCTAAGCAGGGATGGCAAGTCCTACTGTCATCTCCATGGGCCCCAGGCAAGGCTGGTGGGTCCCACAGTCGTCTTTGTGAGTTCCGAGCAGGGCTAACGGGTTCCACTGTCGTCTCTTTGGGTTTCGGGCATAGCTGGGGAGTCCTAATATTGGGCGTTAGCCAGATTTTGCACCCACAACTACAATGATCTCACTATATGATATATAGTAAGTGCTACAGTAATTACACTGTAGCAAAGTATAAGAGTCTACAAAGGACTGTAGAAAAAAGTAATAATATACAAATGTTACTCTTTAGCTACAATATTTTGCAGAATGTTATTTTTTGCTATAGTGATTTGCAGAAAGTTACTCCCTACAAAGAGAAAAAATTTACAAAGTATTGTACCAAAAAATAATATTTGCATATTGTTACTCTTTGCTACAATGAAAATAACTCAGCAGTCACTCTAGCAACTACAGTGAAATCCTTGTTGCAAATATAGGAAAATATGATCTCAAAGTAATCTTACTCTTCAATACCGAGATTTATGGGACTTCATTTTCTTCATGTGATTTTCCTATACAGCTATAGTTACTACAGTGAAATCACTGTTGCAAATATAGTGAAATGTGATCTCAAAGAAATCTTACTCTTCAGTACTGAGATGTACATGACTTCATTTTCTTCATGTGATTTATCTGTACAACAACATGTAGGGTTAAAAATGGATATTTTTTAAATAACAGGACCTAACGTTAAAGCAACTATTTACTTGTCCTTATCGATAGATACAATCTATTTAAAGAATTGTAGGCCACTTCGATCAAGTTTGTTCTTTAGAAAATACTATTTTTAGTAAAACTTTTACCGAAAGTTCTTATCGAATGATGCGAGATCCAATCATAGTCGTTCGTTTCATCCAATTATGATCGATGAATCGCATTCAGCTCGGATCGACAGATTGTGATTGGATATCAGTGTCATGTCCTTCAGTAAGAACTTTCGGTAAAAGCTTTCGGTATGAATATCATTGCTCTTTCATATAATGTGAAGCAATGGGAGTGGAAGTAGCAATTGTGATGGGTAGGCCCCATAGGAGTAATCACAGATGGGCCCACTCTTGTGGTGAGGGAGGGAAGAGGGTGGCGTTTGCGTACCCTCGTCCTGCTTCCATTATTGGAATGGCTGCGCACCGCGGTGACTCGTGTGGTTGATGCTCCGCCTAGCTGCCCTTGCCCCCATCGAATACGAGGTGAGTGACGGCACCTCGGCGTTAAAGATGGTGATTGGCCTCTCTCTCTTTCTCTCGTGCACTGCAAGTTTGACATAATATCTGACATACTGGCCAGCCCACAGTATGTACGGAATATGTCCATACTATCTTTAAATAGGCCACTTTTCACGTCGGCCGGGCGGCGGAAAATGGAAACCCGGCGACACTCCCCCGTACCCTTGGATTGGACATTTGTGGGAACCCCCTCTTTTGTTTTTTTTTTTTCCACTCACCCTTTTCTTTTATTTTTACATAGACGACTTTTAGTTGCACGACACGTTAATTTCGAAATATAGCTCAAGTCAAAACTATAATGCCCTGCGGTTAATATTGCAAAATAGTTAAGGACCTATATCTTTTTTTTCTTTTTTGTGGAAATAAGAACTAGGTCCCGTATGACATATCAGATTAGTGAATATGACACTCACAAGATTCCTTTACAGGGAGGTTCCAAAATTCTTTCATAAATCAGAAAATGCCCCCCTTCCTTCTCCCCCATTTTTCATTCTCTCCCGAGCAGCCGACGACAACACCAGCAACAGCAACAACGGCGGGTTGTGAGCAACGGCAGCGAGCGAGGTCGACAACGGTGCGACGAGCAGAGGGCGGCGAGCGGGATCGACAGTGGCGACGGCGAGAAGCAGAGACGAGAGGCGGCGACAGGATCGGATTGGTTTGGATTAGATATAGGGTTAGGGCTAGGGTTTAGGTTTTAGGATTAGGTCTAGGGTTCATCCCATGATCTGTAGATCTTAGTTTATAGGTTAGATCTAGGATTTAGGTTTTAGGATTAGACCTAGGGTTTACCCCATAGCCAATAGATCTTAGATTTTAATATTAGATTTAGGTTTAGTTTAGAGCGAGAAGAGTTACATTCAAATCAAAATTTGAAGCCATTTAATAAGTAACCCCTTTTTTTTTTTCAATTGTGATGATTGGGTGGGTGATCAAAATGCCTAAAGTGCCCTCACTGCTCCCCTCCAAATTACCCCCACCACCATGTCCCATCCTCCTCCTACCCACCAACACCAGACGGCACAGTCTCCATTCCAATAATTGATTCTCAGCAGCAGAAGCATCCAAACAAGAATTCATACTTTTTGGCTGAATATCGAGTAGGATGCCAAAAGAGGTGATCATTCATCTACTGAACCCACCAAAACACACATTGGAGTTGAATAGGAGGGAGCAATGCCATTCAACTCGAACGATCATCCCGATCGAATGATGTGGTATCCCATCACACCTTCCTTTCACCCGGTCGGTCGGTCGGTCGGTCGGATCAGGCAGGGAAGGAACTAGGATTTTATATTGAGAGGAACCAAATCATAATATTTTTATCTGGGAGTAAAAAATGAACCAAAAAAACTATATATATTAAGATTCAAGAATTTTACTATATAAAATTTTACAAAAGATATTAACAAAGAATAACCCCCCTTCGTCCATACATAGTTTCTTTCTTGGGTTGTCCAGGGATGGATGTAGCGGACGACTGTGATTAGGACATATCATTCTAGTTAAATGTAATCGGTAAAGCATTCGGGTCAAATAGTATTTTCCAATAGGAGGTTGATAAATGAGGGATGAACACTCGACCCATCTAGTTTTTCATCCGAATCAAGCCATCCTGACGTGGCACCTGATCACAATCGTCCTTATGCCTGACTGATTGATACCCCTATAGCATAAGGCTACTGACAAAAATACCCCTATAGCATAAGGGTCGTTGATTCCGCATCGCATGTGCCTCTGCGGCGGAGGCGAGCGGGGCCCAAGGAAGAGGTGCACATGTATTAGCAATGAATTCAATATTAGAAAAGGTTGGGGTTGTGCACATTTGATTACAAAAAACACTCCTAGGACCATATAGTTTAGTTATAAATGAGAGGATCACATATGGCTTGATAATAAGGTGGTGGGAGGCTGAAAGGTGGTAGTAACGAGTTGCTTTCAGTCTAAGTGGGGTCCCCTTTTTGATGTGATTATCCATTGTGTGGAGAACTAGTGATGCCCCTCATCTCCAACATAAAAGAGAGAGGGGACAGACAAGAGGGGCTTTCAAGAAGAGTTGGGAGTTAATAAGGGGGCAGTGCAAAGTTATCAGAAGAGAGGGGATAGATAGATAGATAGATCATCCACCTCTTGAGATCACCAAAGGTTTGCTTCCCCCACTCCCCCCTTTCTTTAATTCCTCCAGTCTTCAGATTGGGAAAGTGGTTCCCTCTGGGCTTTGCCTTTTTGCCTCAGCCTCAGCCTCAGTTACCAGGTTTTTTTAGAGAGAGAGAAAGAGAGAGAGAGAGAGTTTTTAGAGAGAGAGAGAGAGAGAGAGAGAGAGAGAGAGAGATTTGCCGGCGTTTGGATGACGGGACATGTTCGACCGGCTGCAGCGGAAACAAGGCCAGCTGGCGGAAGCGGTGAAAGGATGTGGAATCTCAACAACTCGCCGGATCAGATGAACGGGCTGAAGGCCGGCGACGATGATAGGAGCAAGGGACAGGGGTCCGTCTCCTCCACCGACAACTCCAGCTCCTCCGCCATTGTAGTCGAGGCCTCCGACGAGGGTGAGGACGAGGGAGGCAGGGGGGAGATGCTCAGCCCCGCCATCGGCGACCCCGCCATCGTGACCCGCCAGTTCTTCCCAATCGGGAAGCCGGAAGACATGGGTCCACCGCGGGCGTTATGGGCCGGGGCCAGTTTTTGGAAACCGTCCGGACCGGCCGCCACCGCTGCCGCCGGCGGGAAGTCGGTCGACCAGCCCGTTAAGAAGAGCCGGCGGGGTCCCCGGTCCAGGAGCTCGCAGTATCGCGGAGTTACATTCTACCGGCGGACCGGGCGGTGGGAATCCCATATATGGTTAGCTTCCCGACTCTTTTACTTGCTGAAAATGGAAACGAGATTGTGAGTTTTTCTTATATCTCCATTTCTGTGCAGGGACTGTGGAAAGCAGGTCTATTTGGGTATGTACTGACCTGCAAAATGTCCTGAAATGTATTGGGTTGTGATTGTTTCTTTGGAATTCCATCTATTCTGATTGTGCTCCATCGTGATTCAGAATTGTTGATTCTCTCGCAATGTTTTCCTGTTATGTAGGTGGATTCGACACGGCGCATGCCGCCGCTCAGTAACTCCCTGATTCTGATGATGTTTCCTCTTCACTGCCTATTTGGATGCAGACTTAACTAAAAAATCTCGATGCAGGGCGTATGATCGGGCGGCGATCAAGTTCCGCGGCGTGCAAGCTGATATAAATTTTAGTCTAGATGACTATGAGGATGATATGACACAGGTGATCGAGTGAGAGAGAGAGATGGCTGAATGAAAGCCTAGTTTTTTTTTAAAATCTCTGCTGTTCATATTTTTGCTTAATCATATGATGGAATCCGTGATTGGTTGGTGGCAGATGGGTGCTCTGTCTAAGGAGGAATTTGTTCATGTGCTCCGGCGCCAGAGCACTGGGTTTCCGAGGGGGAGCTCCAAGTACAGGGGAGTGACCTTGCACAAATGCGGGCGATGGGAGGCTCGAATGGGTCAGTTCTCGGGGAAGAAGTAATAGCTCAGCTCCTTACCTACTTGGGTTAATTTGCTTCCTTGGATGCCAAAATTTTTCCTCTCTCACTCTCTTGTCGTTTCGATCTCAAATGCTGTTCTTCGCTTGACAGATACGTGTACTTGGGCCTTTTCGACTCTGAAATAGAAGCTGCAAGGTAGGAAAAAAGTGCTCGATTTTCGATCTCTAGAACCGTATCCAATGTGGGAGATAAACTTATCATCGTGTGTTTCTGAACAATGATGCATCCAGGGCTTACGATAAAGCTGTAATCAGGTCTAGTGGCAGGGACGTGGTGACCAACTTCGATCCCAGCATCTACGAGAATGAGCTCAGTTTCCCTGGTGAGGGCCATCCTTAGCTATTGAAAAATTTCCCAAGGTTCATGTTCTAATGCCAATCGCAGCAGCAGGCGACATCGACCACAATCTCGAGCTTAGTTTGGGGAGCTCGGGATCCAAACGGAGTAATCTTGATTCGGTGGAGGACGAAGGATCGAGTGGTATGGATCAGCGAGTGCCAATGGCCTTCGAGCTCGATTGGAACCGAAGCACCAGACCAAAGGTATAATTCCGCTGCTCTCAGTGTCGAAAACTGGTCGGTATAAAACTTGCCCTCTATGACTCATTTGTTCTTGCTCCATTAGTTTGATGAGAAGCTTAAGCTGCCCGAAGTGGATTACGGAAGCAGTTATCCCGGCGGCAATGGCTGCCTCCAATCGCCGATTCTGCTCCTAGCCGATGAGATGCACTCGTACCCACAACTTGGGAGGGGCGACATGCTCCCTGTGTTCCAAATCATGCCGCAACAGTTCAAGAAGCCCTCCGTGTATGGCCAAGTGGGTAGCGCGCGAGTCAGCTTCTAGTGGCTGCTGATTGGTTCGTGTTAGATGAAACTTATTATGCAATTGCTTCGTGTTTAATTACAGTATCGTGATGGAGGCGGGATGGGAGCAGCAGGAGGCCTTCGTTTAGCGATAGGCGGCGGACAGCGGCAGTCGGGCTGGGGAACCACCCCTCCATCCCAGTTACTCGCCGCGGCTGCAGCATCATCAGGATTCCCACCACAGACATCAAAACCATCCCCCAACTGGCTGGAGAATGAGGGGTTCCAATCTCTGATGAGACCCAACTGATTACTACCACCACCGCCCGGTGGTCGGGATGCCCTTCTTCTTCAGATTGGAGGCAACCCCCCCTCTGGTCTCTGTTCGTTTCAGCTCGACCACCAACCTCCCTTCAGACCTTGGTCGGCATTTTTATGTGTGAGTGAGACAGGCACATGCTCTTTCCATTGGAGGGGGTGGAATAGGAGAAAAAGAGTGGGAGGCATCTTTGCAGGCGCATTTGTTTTCTGGCTGTACGTTTGCTTTCCTCCTCTTCAAACTTCAGATTAATTCGTCTGGTCACTTGTGTCAGTTTTTATTTGGCAAGTAATAGATTGAGCTTCAACCTTGGTGAACTAAGGGTCTATTTGGTATGGTTGTTGGGCTTGGGAGCCCATGAGATCGGCCCATGCTCGGTGCAGCCTGTTTGAGTTGCTTGGCGTACAAGCGTTGTTGCTTGAGGGCGAAACAACCCAATTTTGAGTCTATAAAAGTTGGGCAATGGAGGAGCATGTACGGTGTAGAGCACGATGGTGACGGCCAGAGAAAATCCTAGAAGGGTTGCGTTAGAGAGGAAAGCTACCAAGGTGTGGGAAACCTGAGGGGAGACACGGGCGCGCATCTGCATCCCCCCCCCCCCCCCCCCCCTTGTGCCATGTAGCGGCAACCATTGAATGAGCAAATGCTCGAGGGGTGCTGGCGTTGTACAACCCCGGAGGGAGACATGGAAGCTGGCATTGACAATGGGGGGGAGATGTGTGATTGAAATAATCCATGGTTAGAGATGGTGTCTGTTCAATTAAATAATTTTTATCAAACTAATCTATATGTCCGTGTATTATTCAAGTATGAGAATTGAATTCTCTGACGGCAATCTAGCGGTAAGAATATTCTAGCATGTATGTAAATTCATGATCTACGTGTTAGAGATTTATACATTCGTACGGATCTTTTAACTGCGGAGGATTTTATTCTTTGTCGATGGAGGCGGAAAAGGATTCCCGTGGAAGAAGAAGAATACAAGGGGAGAAGCAATCTTCTTGTTCACCCAATCTCACACGCTATCCGGAACCTCACTAGTGGATCTCTGAGTGCCTCCACAAAGTAGGCCTTCTCCAACTACGAACTCACCTTGCAAGGAAGAACAACCCAAGGGAGAGGAGGAGAGGAGAGGAGAGAGAGAGAGAGAGAGAGAGAGAGAGAGAGAGAGAGAGAGAGAGATGGAGAAGGGAGGATTTCAACCACAATGAATCCTTGACCGAACCCCAAAACCCTTTAATACCTGGTTCTATTGACCCTTGGCCGAACCCTAAGTCTTTTAGGATTCGGTCCCCCCCCCCCCCCCCCCCCCCCTTGGCCGATTCCTATAAGCTAGGGGGAAGGGATAAACATCAATTGATGTTTCACCAACAAGTCTACACTTGTTTTTTAGTTACATCCCCAATTGTTAAAAAAAAAAATTGACTTACACCCCTATTCCGTCTATGAGCCGTCTATGGGTGTTAGGCGGATTGAGCTGGCTTTCATGAGGTAGATTACTTCCGATATTGCGCATTGAAGATTTATGTGGTTTTTTATTTGACTTTCACCCCCAAGTACTTCATGTTTGAGCTACGTTGAAGAACCATTGATCTCGGCTTGAAGCTTGCCAACTCGATTGAAACATGGTGTTAAAGCTTTGGATTTATGACCTCTCTCATCTTTTGATGGTACTTGTATAACCTCTTGATTTGTGGGAATTTTCGTAGAACTATTAGATTTATGATATTTTGGCTGAAAACCTACTTGTGTAACCTTTTGATTTGTGGGGTTGTACGTATACCTAACTATGACCAATCAGTGGCATCGCAACACATACGCCATATAAGGGTACGGAGGTCATTCGCAGAGGGGTTTCAAATTACCTCTTATCCTTATGTGGCACAATGCCATTGGTCGGTCTTAGTTAGCGGTCATCAAAGCGGTCATCATTTTTTTTTTCTATGAAGAGAGTGACACTTCCACCTTCCTTTTACAATGTATGTTGACATCTCCATCCCTCATCAGACAATCAGGTTCCATTTTTCCTTTTATAGAAAGATGCTTCGAATCAGGTGGGAGAAGAATCCAGCTGACCCAAAGCACTGAGAAAGGAGCAAAGGGCAAAAGGAATGATTGTCCCTGAGAGGAGGGCTTTGCTTTGTATTGCAATTATTCTCTAGGGGGTCACAATGGGCATGGGCCTCCGGTAGAGGTGCTTAGGTTAGTTTCAATAGATCATATTTCTGTTATTGCATGACTCGTAGGGTTGGTCCAAAACAACAACAAACCAGAGAGAGAGAGAGAGAGAGAGAGAGAGAGAGAGAGAGAGAGAGAGAGAGAGAGAGAGAGAGAGAGAGAGAGAGAGAGAGAGAGAGAGAGAGAACCCTGCTCTCTTATTGCCAAGGGGCCAATATTTATTGAGTGCATATGTGTCCTTATGTGAGGCTCATACAGAAATGGGCTATACATATGACTAACACCACCCTCAAACTCACGATGGATTAAACGCCGAGAGTTCACTAATAAGAAATCGGAACTGAGGAGTCGGATCTGATTTCGTAAAGAAGTTAGTGATTTGCTCTGCAAAGTAAACATAAGAGAGAGAGAGGTAGTCCCGGATTCATACTGCTCTTAGGAGAATTAGCAGTCGAGCTCAATGTGCTTCATCTTCTCATGGAAAACTGGGTTGCTAATGATTTATATAGCACTCCAGTTATAGCAATGAAGAGTTGTAGGTCCAGAAATATCAACTTCTAGATCTTTCCAAAAAAAAAAATCCTAGATCCCCTAACAGATGAGTCATTGCCTGCTGGCATCTTCTCGGTGCTCAAGAGATAAACAACATTTTGCTTGTTATTACGTTATCGCCGTCATGAAAAAAGAGTCTCCAAGAGATAGGCAGTAATCAGTGGTCGAGCGGCGATTAGTCGAATCTCCAGTCCAACCAGTATCCAAGTAAGCACATAGGACCAAAGACGGAGTCGAAGACAAAAAGAGTGATCGGGTGACGGTGCCTCAAAGGTACCAAAGAATCCACAGGAGGGCACCATAATGAGTAGAGCAAGGGGTCTCGATAACTAGGTGATGATGTTGACTACATGAAGAATATCGGACCTAGTGATGCAGAGATAGACAAGCTGACCAACAATCTCTCTATACTGAGTATGATCAGAAAGAGGCTCGTCGTCTATAGTTGAATCTTCAAATGAAGCTCGATTGGAGTGCCAACGGTGCAAACATCAGAAAGAGCAGCTTAGCTGAGGATATTGAGAGTATGATGGTATGAGATGAGATAAACGGTAAAATACAAATTTCACCGTGTGGAAGTGACCATAGTAAAGATTTGATGGAGACACGAGACAAACGGATTCTCGCAATGTGCAAAACTACATGTGATGCAATGGCCATTAGTGATTAGAGTAGAAGCATATAAGGCTCTATCCTAATGCAACAAGCGAAGCACATACGAGATTTTTAGGTGGTTCAGAAAATCCCTACATCAACCCCCCGAGCAAACTTAGATACACACCAATCTACTAGCTAGACAACACAAGAGCTACAAACACAAGAGAGTTACCTTCGAAGCGAGCAATACCTCTACAAAACAATCTGACACAAGAAATCGATGGATTTGATTTTTTTTTTTTTTTACATAACATTTTACCTATGTTATACCCTTGCGAAGGTTCGGAATATATATACCTAAATGTGAGCATGCGATCGGGGTGAAAGATGCCAAAGAAGCATTGCTAAGTGGGTCAATTTGAGTAATCCGTTGTGGTTGGAGCCAATTTTGCAAATAATCTCTAAGATTAATGTGTTACCTTAAATGGTGCCATGTGAGCCCCATTGGCTATAGGCAGACACCACTTGCAATTGTCTATAGGCAGACACGACTTGCAATTGTTTTTTCACCAAGCGGAAAAACTTTAGTGTAAACATGACACACGTCAGCTCATGTAACAAGTCAATCACAAACGTCCAAACACCCTATACACTGTATTATAGCCACACGATGGCATCCAGCACGACAAATACATCACACTCAGCCCCACATGTACCAAAGTTGGCATTTGACATGTATCACAGTTACGCCAATGTTTTTTCTAATTAAAGCTAACAAATTGCATCTTAAGCTTAAAAGGGGTTAATGGTAGAGGTGCACACGGCTCGGTTTGGATCGGTTTCGGGATGAACCAGGAACCAAACCGATCCTAACAGTTCTCAAATATTTGGAACCGGAACTGGACCATTGGGAGCATGGAGTCGGACCAGACCGAACGATATAAAACCGGTTTGGTTCTCCGGTTCCACTAGTTTTTTGTGCATTCCTAAAAGTCAGAATAGATCCATCATTGGGGTATGTAGAAATAAAAAATTATTTTAAAACTGAGGAAGCAAGAAGTATTTCTGAAGCCAGATACATGAAACTGTTGTAGAGATCAGTAGGGGTCTTTGCATAATGACTCGATCCGCATCACCCGAATTACCAGACCTATGAATGCATTATGCATATACAAGAATCGGTTCGGTTCGGATAACCGGCACCCAGAACCAGGAACCAAACCGGTCCCATACGGTTCTGCACTTTGGGAACCAGAACCGAACCGATCCTCTGTTAGAAACCGAACCAAACCGTACGGTTCAGACCGGTTCGGTTCTCCGGTTCCGCCGGTTTTCTATGCACCCCTAGTTAACGGGGAGGTGGGTATTATTCACTGGGTGAACACAATCCTTCAATTCCAACTTGGGCTTCCATAGGGCCGAACCCCTAAACTGATCCTACTATTGGATCGGTTTAGGGGTCCGACCCTGTAGGTATTATAGAACTCCTAGCTGCCACATAGGTTGGGGATTGAAGATTACTCCAACAGGCACCTCAGGGGGTTTTAAGCATCATTCCGGAACTGTCCGTTTCTATTCCCAGTTCCATATTTCAAAACTAATGGATAGTATTTCTTTCGGTGGAATGAAAGAGTTGGGAACCATAATATCTCACTCCGGGCATTTCTATGCTAATGATAATGCTGAGATTTACATTAGTAATAATAATTGACAAGAATACCCTCTTTATATGAGAATTAAGTGAAACAATTGTTCCTCATGCCAAACACCCCCCCAATCTCTCTGTATATCTTGTAAAAAGTGCAACCTTTGCAGGGATGTTCGGGAAATTAACAAAAGCAAGATACTTTCGTTTAAATTAAACTGGGGGGCCCACTATTCAAAGTTTCTCCATTTCATGTCTTGAAAAAAGGTTCGTTTATTGTATGGTTTTTTTTTTTGCTAATGGACCCCTACAACCTAGCGTAATTGTGTATTAACACCTAAAACCCTATAATTGCATATCGACCCTCCAAAGATACATAAAGTTGTGCATAGCCACCCCTCCGGTTAGCTGCCATCTCACAAGGAAGAATATTCCCATGTGGACTGTAAGGTGAACATAGAGGGGGGCTTTCTGACCTTTCAGACGAGCATGAAGTGCAGCCGGCAACATGAGGGTTGGACATGCATGGAAGAGAGACCAGACCGGAGCTGAGTTAGAGTTGGGGGTACTCACACTGAAAAGAACCCGTCGACCATGGGTAAAATAGTTATGTGGACCTCAGATTAGAATCTCACCGTGGTTAGGTCCCCTCCAGTTGACAGATAGTAACAGAGGACTGAATATGTACAACTTAATATTTTGAAGGGTCGATATGCAAATATACTATTTTCAACAGTTAATACTCAATTAGACTAGTTTGTAGGGATCAATTTGCAAAAAAACCCATAATTCAAATATGACACATTCAAAACCCATAGCTCAAGATGCCCCAACAGACCGAAAAATTGAATTCATAATGAGTCATCAGAGGTTATGCATAAATAGCAGGAAAAAAAAAAGGTTACAAATGGCAGCTGATTCTCTTTTGTAGGCTCCATGTATACACAATACAAACCTGTTGATCCAATTTTGGTTCCTCATCCCATGGGAGGAGAGTTTTAGCAAGGAAACTCGGAACCTTTGTAATCGCATTGTAGCCTGAACTTTTTATTATAATATAATTGGTTGGGGGCTGCCTAAAAAAAAAAGTTGGTTCCTCGTGCCTCGCACATGTTGCACTAGCTAGTATCAACAAACCTAAATGGAAAAAAAAAAATCAGACTGAAGATCCATCACCAGACCATACATCAACACACCCCATCTTTTTTTTTGTTGAGATTCAAGGCACCGGTTTCACCAAGCTTGATAAATTGAAAAAAAAATCAAAAATAGATCTACTTCCTTGGTCTCTTTGATCTCTAAGTCTCTCATCTATGTGAATCCATGTATCCGAGAGCACACATCACTATGATTCTAAAAAAAAAGCGAGAAACCCATAGTAGTGAACAGCGCACCGAGGCAACATTGTAGAAGTCCAATGCATGGCC
This sequence comes from Chamaelirium japonicum, assembly GCA_947650365.1. Taxonomy (NCBI): domain Eukaryota; kingdom Viridiplantae; phylum Streptophyta; class Magnoliopsida; order Liliales; family Melanthiaceae; genus Chamaelirium; species Chamaelirium japonicum. Next base: position 43,468,679 of record OX393554.1, read on the forward strand.
ATCCATCACTCGGGTACCATCGCTCTATCCAGTGAATAAAAATCAGAGAAACATGAGGAGCATCCGCAATGCCGATCCAAGCGGTCTCTTTGGATTGTATCTGAGAAATAGCACGGCACTGTCAGTGAGAACAAACAGGTAACCACACAAAAATAGAGAACAAACATAAATGCAGAAAATACCAAATGCCCGACATCCATGTGTTCGCTTCCAAAAGATGGGATGGAATCTTCTAGTTAACAAAAGTAGTCTATTGAGTAGGTGGATTTGGTGAGCGAATGTTTGCAAAACCAATCATTTAGGGGATGGCCACAGCACCTATAACTCTCGCCATTTCTGATTAGTTTTCCCTCTCGTTGTCTCTGACGAGTTTTCCCTTGGGTACCAAATCTTCTATGTCCTCCATTCGTTTGATATGGTGATGGACAAAGCATACCAGTTTCCTACTCGACCATAATAAGATTCAGGAAGGAGCATGAAAGAACTCGAGGAAGAAATACTGAATAATATCAAGATGTTACTGTGGATCAATACAGATAATCAAAAGTTCCAACTCAATGCATAGATTAAAAACATCATTGTCATAAAAGAAAATCTTTAAAAGGCCTGGAACCCTAAAGGTTATCTGATTATTTCCGATTACTTTGAGAAATATTTCATAGCTCGATTTGAGAAACTAAAAGATTTGGAGATGTGGCAAACTCTCCGTGAAATTTTGGTAATGATCTGATAGTTATGGAAAAATGTAGAGAAAATATGCTGCCGAAAGATCATCAGTTGTCAAAAGTAGAGAGACGGGGGTCCAGGATCATGGACTTCTGGTAGAATATATTCCGGTTCCGGTGGCAATGAAGATAGGAAAAAAACCGGGTTATCCCATTGAACCTTCTGTAGAGGAAACTATAAGGTGGACCTTGTTTCCTCACATTCGCGCGAGGATATGTTAACTCACTTCTTAGGTCAACGACATCTATTGTTATGAAGAATGATAAGAAATTTTTGGTCTCGTTGAAATATGAAAAAATAGCGTGATTCTGCTATTTTTGTGGTTTTCTGGGTCATGGATGGACGGATGTGAATCACTGTTTGTGTTGAAAGCAAAGATGGAAGAAGTTGCAGAGGAAATGAGGAACTAAAAGGTAAGGTGCAAGAACAGTTGAAGCCCAAGTTCACCGATGAGTTAAAGGTGAAGCAGACTTGGTTGCCATGCTACAAGACCAAAACTTTCTTTCCAAGACCACAACTCAAATACAAATTGGATTTAACAGGCAGGGAGAAGAAGGATGGCCAAACCAGTTCAAAAGAGGAAATGCCATCGAAAGAATCTTTCCGGCAGACAGCTAGCAACGAAGGAAGGTTTGATAGGGCTGACGTGGTGACCGATATTATGGGCAATGTCCAAGTGGATTTCGAAGGAAGCTTTGAAAATAACAGGTTTAGAAGGATTTCTCCCCAAAAAGGAAGTAATTTATGTGAGAAATGAGATTGTTGTTGCTATATTGCATCCTAATCGGGAATCTTTCCATCATCAGATTACTCAGATACCATTTTAAGAAGGGGAAATGTACTGAAAGTCTGAAATATAGGATTAACGCTAACAGTGTGAGGAGGAATTTCGTTTTTAATATATGTGATGGCCTGGGTTACAATAAATCTGGTGAGGAAACACAGCATTGTTCAAGCAATTGTATTATCAAAACTATCGCACACGGGGAGGACAAAACCATAACTCGAATACATTAGATAATGGCCAACTGATTATAGGCAACGAATGGGTTCCCCTCACTACATTTTCTAAGAAAAAATGGGGCAAATTAACAAGCAAGGATACAGGAGGAGGGGTTGGGAAAAAGTGAAGATTCTTGAAGTCTCTGAGGAGCTACGAAGTTCAATATGGTAAAAGTGGGGATCTGTGACTCCAAGAAGAAACACGACGAATTGTTGCAAAGAAAGCAAATGTGGCTCAAACTAACTGGGTAGTGGAGGATCGAAACAATCGCAAGGTAAATTAATATATTGGTTTCGAATTGTCGAGGTGGGAGTGGAGAGATTATTCGGAGAGGCAAGGAGGTACTACAGAAGACTTTGGTATTATAAGAGACTTTAAACATTTTATTAACAAGGTGGGGTTGCTGGATTTGGGATATTCTGGACTGGCTTACATGTGGTCGAATAGGAAATGATGTTTGTTCAATATACGAGAAAGACTAGACAAATCTATGACGGACCCATTCAGGCATAATTTGTTCCTTAATGTCGCAGATTTTTATTTGCCGGCTATTAGCCGTCAGGAAGCACGGATACCTCGGACCCGGAAGAGACCTCGTACCCATATCGGATATGTATTGGATACCGATACGACTGGGATATAATTGATATGTATCTGATACGACAAAACGTGTCAATAAAAAACCCAGTTTTGGATACATCCCTGAAAGGCTGAAACATGCCGCATCTGAAAAAAATTCTTTCTCATGTTGTGCTCTTTCATACACTCATTGAATAAGAACAAAATCACACCTCAAAGAGCTAAAGATTTGGTATTCGTCCAAAACAATCTTTGCATTCTATTAAGTAGAGGCTAAGAAGCACGAACACGGACATGTTGGGGGTCACACTGAATTTTATATATATATATATATATATATATATATATATATATATATATATAAAACATTATGATTCAGTGCGTAGGATAAGAGAGGCATGTAAATAAAGGATTTCACTCTTTTCTATTCTTCTACACAAACAATAATGATCATTTGACATTGCCTCACTGATTTTACTTTAGCAGTTGCTATAAGCCTACTAATAAAGAAATGCAATACATACTTAGGTTTTAAACCAGTGAAAGCTTTCAATTAGTTGACCTAAGATAACCTTCGAGAATTCAGTCATTTACCAATCAGCTTGACTATTCAGGCTAAACGTTTCGGGCTAAATCCATATCATAGTTGTACGTTGCAGCCAGCCCGTTATATGAATAGTATTCAGCCTCATCTGCAGCGTGTCCAGAACATGTTCGCAGCGTGTTCAGAACATGTCAGCGACCCAAAGAGTATTAAGATTAAAAAGCATAGCCCGACGATTGTTGTCAAGGCGCACGCCTAGGCGCCCGGAGGCAGCTAGGCCTTAGTGCACCTAGGCGAAAAGCACTAAGCGGCGGCCTAGGCGCATGCCTAGTTTTAGACATTGATTTTTTTTTTAAAGTAAAACCCAACCCGTCCCCATCTTCTTTGTTCATTTTGTTGTTTTATACTTGTTTATACTATGTGTTCATTGTGTTGCATGCATTTGATTAGAATATACTCAATTTTATCTTAGCAAGTGTTTATATTCTATTTGTTCCTTTTGTTGTTTATTTATTTATACTATGTATGTGTCATTGTGTTGCATGCATTTGACTAGAATATGCTCAATTTCATGTTAGTAAGGTGTTATATTAGTGCCTATTACATATATACCTTCAAATATAGAATATACATATATACCTGTGCCTGGAGGATACCTATGCACATAAGGTCACGCCTATACACATAAGGCCACGCCTAGGCTCCTAGGCTTCCTTTGGGCGCCTAGCCTCGCCATTTACAACTATGAGCCTGGCACGTGTCCGATACGGATACGGGGCCTCCAGAAGAGTGTTCGTGCTTCCTAGAGTAGAGGTAAAAAATACAATGAATGTGGGACAAAGTTGTGAGAGGTTGAAGATGATACATTTGATTCATCAGAAGGTGTGGAAATACTTGAGGTTGCAAATATTTCCCTCAATGAACCGGATTTGCAGGCTGTACTATTCACCGATGATGTCAATGCTAATGATGGCGATGAGCTCCTTGAAGTTGGGTTGAAATGAAGAGTGATTTGGGGTTTCTTTCTTGTGTTTTAAATATTTTTTGTCAAAACATGATGATGTAGTAACTTAGATAATGTTTATTTTTGGCTTTGAATCTTTTGAATTTTTTTACTTTACAATGACTAATGAATCATTGATGCGTCAGTGTGGAGTTGATATCATTACTATCATAGCATCATGTTATGAGTTATGAATTATGATTAGATCAATGAATGTGTTATTGTATTTTTTTGTCTATTTCCATATGTTTTGTTTAATTATTTTATTTATTAAAGTTTCTTTGTCATAGAAATATATTTATATCTATAAAAAATTAAATTTAATTATCGTATACTAGCTGTACCCATGTCCTACTTTTCAAAATTTGTCGCCTCGCCATACCCGTATCCGTATTTGTGCTTCATAGATTGGCAGTGATTAATACCCGATTCTCCTCAAGCTACAAAGTAGGCCTAAGAAGAAAAATAAAGTTTTTCATTTTGAGGCCACGTGGACAAACATATTTTAATGAAAATATTTTTCCTTAAAATATTATGATTTTAATGAGATAGTTGTTGAGAGTTGGAATTACAGACACACATATGGGAGAGCAGGCTTCATTAACAAATGTAATAGCCGAAAATAGAAAATTAATATCTAGTGAATTAAATCACACTATCTCAGGACAAAGTGCAAATAGAGGTTTCCTAAGGAGGAGATCTTAACAAGCCATGCTCAACCAATAATATGGCGAAAGAAAAAAGTTTCCTCAAACGATATGGTTTCGTACTTCAAAAAGAGGAGCTATTTTTGAAACAAAGTGCTAAAGTTCATTGGCTCAAACAAGGGGATCAAAACACAGCTTTCTTCATGGCTTTACATTTAATGGGAGAAGGAAGAATCATATCAGCAGTATCCTTCTTCCATCTGGTGATAGAATGGTGGATATTAAGGAGATATCTATTTGCTTCAACAATTATTTCAAGCAACTATTTACTTCTCCCAACCCTCCATGCTTGCCACATGATACTTCTCATTTTTCTTCTCTAATATCTAACTTTGAAAATGAGTGATTGTGAAAGATTCCCGACATGAAGGAAATAAAAGGAGTTATATCGAAACTAGGAGATCTTAAAAGTCCGGGACCTGACGACGTCTCAACACACTTCTATCAAAATTATGGCTAATCGACTTCGACCACTTCTTAGTAAGATCATTTACCTAATCAAAGTGGTTTGTCACAAGCACAAAATAGTTGATAACACGATTATATCCAATGAGCTATGCTATCAAAGTCGGGACTAGTCGGCGACTAGTCCCTAGGCGGCATTTTGCCGACCGATTAATTTTGATTCCGTCATTGCTGGGCGGAATCCCGACTAGTCCCCAGGCAACATTCTGCAAGCAAAATTTTTTTTTGAAATGAGTCTTTGCAAGCAATTTTGTTTAGATTTTTTTACATTGGCTCAAAGTCTTGAGTCGCAAGACTCACAACTATGGCTCTTCCCTGTAATCATCTGTTGAGCACCTGAGAATCTCAGATAAAAACATAGACAAATAATTAGTTTATTTGTTGATATCCATATAACCCTATAATCAAAATTGGGGTTGTTCACTGATTAAACATCATCAAACAAATATTGTGATAATTCTTAGTTCTGAGTCTTTTGACATGGGCATGAAGCTAATACAACTGTGTTCTGTTAGACTGTTACTTATGTATTTATACCCATGCTGTGAAGTGTGAAGGTATGTATTGTTATTAACCGACTAATATCATATACTTATTGACATTTATGCTAGTTCATATATCATATATGTTTAGGGAGGGGGGGAGGGGTTAGAATAAGTTTTGGCCGACTAGTCCCGACTAGTCCTAGTCGGCCCTTGGCCGACTAGGGCCGACTACCGACTTTGACTGCATAGCCAATGAGATATTACATTCTATGAAATCAAGGCGTGGTACAAAGGGTGCTTGTATGCTTAAGCTTGATATGTCTGAAGCTTATGATAAACTGGAGTGGAAGTTTATTGATGGGACTCTATATGTTTGAATTATCACATAAATTTAGATCACTGATTTACAATTACATTGCTTCATCGTCTTTCTTAGTTCTTATAAATGGCAGTCTTGACTCCTGAGGGGATTTTCTACCCAGAGCAAGGCATCAAACAAGGATGCCCATTATCCCCTTTTATCTTTATTGATATATGAGGAAATTCTATCCAGGAGTGTCAACAAATTGGAGGAATCCCATATTGTCTTGGGCTTCCGGGCAGGTCGTTGGGCTCCTAGTATATTGCACTTGCCATTTGCGGATGACATACTCTTATTTGGAGAGGCCAGTCTGTTGGAGATATCAGCTATAGACCGGTGTCTAAAAGGATATTATGTTTGGAAGGGGCAATTTATCAATTACGAGAAAGTGGCAATTTGGTCTAAGAACACTACAAAGTCAACGAAAAGATGAAATAATACATGTTGGGGGTGTTCATTATGAAGTATAATGACATATTTAGGAGGTCCTTTATTCATAGAAAGAAAAAAGCGAATTCATTCAAGTTCACTAGACAGATTTGAAGCTAGGCTCACGGGATGAGAAGGTAAAGTATTATCCCATGCGGGGAGATCAATCCTAATTCAATCTACCCTCAGTTCTTTACAACTGCATGCAATGAAGTCCTTGAAATTGGCTAAAGTATTTTGCAAAAAATGAGGGCATTAAAGAGGGATCTTAGGTGGGGTTTTGATCCTAATGGCCATCATCAATATCTGAAATCTTGGGATAAGTTTTGATGGCTTAAGGAGGCTAGAGGGCTTGGGATGTGAGATATGGAAGCCATAAATAGCGCATTCTTTGATAAGTTGAGTTGACAATTTTTAACAAAGGATAATGCGTTGTGGGTTCGAATCTTGAGAGAAAAATACTTAAGAAACTCTAAATTTTGAGGAGTTATCCTAAAGAGTAATCAATCATATATTTAGTGCAGTTTATGGGAAGTAAATCGGTTCTAGCGGTTGGAGCTAGATGGTTTATTTCTAATAGGGAGAAGGTAGAGATCAAATCAGATCCTTGGATGCCAAACATGTTTTTACTAGATAATGGGGACTTTACTCCTCATTCAGACAATTTAACATATAAGCCAAAACTTATCGATGATCAAAACCGGTGTCGGTGCTGGAAGGAAGGTATCATACTTCATAATCTATGCAGTCAAAGTCGGTAGTCGGCCCTAGTCGGCCAAGGGCCGACTAGGACTAGTCGGAACTAATTCGGGACTAGTCGGCCAAAACTTATTCAAACCCCTCCCCCCTCCCTAAACATATATGATATATGAACTAGCATAAATATCAATAAGTATATGATATTAGTCGGTTAATAACAATGCATACCTTCACACTTCACAGCATGGGTATAAATACATAAGTAACAGTCTTAACAGAACACAGTTGTATTGGTTTCATGCCCATGTCAGAAGACTCAGAACTAAGAATTCATCACAATATTTGTTTGATGATGTTTAATCTGTGAACAACCCCAATTTTGATTCTAGGGTTAAATGGATATCAACAAATAAACTAATTATTTGTCTATGTTTTTATCTGAGATTCTCAGGTGCTCAATAGATGATTACAGGGAAAAGCCATAGTTGTGAGTCTTGCGACTCAAGACTTTGAGCTAATGTAAAAAAATCCAAACAAAATTGCTTGCAAAGACTCCTTTCCAAAAAAAAATTTGCTTACAAAATGCTATCTGGGGACTAGTCGGCAGTCGCTAGTCGGGGACTAATCGGGCTAGTCGGGTCTAGTCGGGGACTAGTCGGGATTCCGCTCAACAATGACAGAATCGGAATTAATCGGTCGGCAAAATGCCGCCTGGGGACTAGTCACCGACTAGTCCCGACTTTGATAGCATAGTTCATAATTTCAGCTTAGAGATAGCTCAAGAAATCTTAAAAGATCCTTTATGTGAAGCGGTCTCTACGGAAGGAGATAAACTGTTACGGATTCTCAACAAATTGGGACCCTATTGAGAATGGATGGCTAGGGCACATCAGCTTTGATACCATGTTAGACACGAAATTGGAGAGTCAAACGGATGGTCTTCGTTAGGGTTTATGCCCATGTATGTATACAAGTACAAGAGGAGGTGAAACGCCAGAGTATCCGAGGTGGGACTAAACCTATTCATAGTATATACAACTACAACTAACAAGACTAATTCTTCCAAAGAAGAAATTTTCAAAAGGATGGCTAGGTTTATGCAGGAAGTATTAAGGAGCAAGATTTTTAGTGAAGAAAATACTGGAGTTACAAGATTTAATTGGGAAACGAGCTACTGTATATATATAATTGCAGATTTTCAGGTGAAAGATGCATATTCTGTTGCGGCGGATTAACTCAACTGAAGATGATATCAGGCTGAAATTATAATCTCATGGGAAGGCTTCTTGTTGACACTCAATGCAGAGGTTAAATGGCTAGCCATTAGTAGAAGCCGATGAGTGGTGCAGTGGTGCTTTAGCTGTTGAAGATAGTTTTCTTGTTAGTCTATGGACTATTACCACATGTATTTTGTGTTCTTTCTCTTCTCCTGTTGGAGCTTGTAAAATTTTTTAAGCCCTTTTATTAATAAAACTAAAAAAGAAACAAGCCTTTTATCCTTTAAATAATACAAAGTTTAATGTATGCGCATGCATAATGAATCCACAGTAAAACATTCATGACTTGAAGGAAAACCTCTAGAGAAAATAAACTTCCTGAATGATTTCTTTTGTAGCATTTCAAGCATTAAAAAATTACGACCATTCCATTACCAAATGGCCATAAATGACCTCCAGAAAAAATAATAATGAAATCGTATTTCAATTTGGGAGCTAAATGAAATCACCTAGGCTTCAATCCACACTTTTAAGTAACCAAGCTCCTTTCCAATTGACGCAAATCTCGTTTAAAACCTGCAAATGTCAAAAAGTAAAAATTCACCATCGAAAAGGAAAGAAACATGAAGAAAACATCAACCATGTCACTGAAATCTGCCAGACAGGTCATAACAAAGTTGCAGATGAAATGTAGCAAGTCATAATTAGCGAAGTAGAGCAAACAACATATCATTGTTTCCAACTTCATATTGCTCCTTCCGCTCAAAATAACTTCATATTGCTCCTAAACTATAGTTTAAATGTAGGAAGTCATAATTAGCGAAGTAGAGCAAACAACATATCATGGTTTCCAACTTCATATTGCTCCTAAACTGTAGCTTATTGTCCTTGTCCTATTCGATGAGACAGTTAATCATATAAAAAAAGCAAAGAACCAGTGAAATGCACAAGAATCAACAATTATCAGAAATTATTATATCTGATAATTTCTTAATACTGAGAGGAGTCGGGAGAAGGTGGGGGCAGTTATGAAAGGTGTGGAATTGGGGTGAGGAACTATGGTCTCTCCGAATACATCTTCCAAATTTAGAATATTTTGAATTTATTAAAATTTAAAGCTTAGTTCTCTTTGCTTTTGGCATGGTAATGTAAAGAGATACCATGACAAGTAGAGGTAGAAGGGGGAACTATTGTTCCATCTTTGCGCAATGATTTATCCATCTATGGTTATTACAAGTGGCGCAACTGTACTTGAGCACTGCCAGCAGTCATAGCAAGATATCTGATTGAACTGTTCACTATGAGAACGAGTCATCCCCTAGAACGACACAAAACTAGTAACAAGAGTACCTAAGTTAAATAATTGTTGAAGCATGGAAAAGTGAAAAAGATTTTTCATCAGGTAATCAAGCAATCTGTATGTCCGTGGGATAAATACCACAGGCCTAAGGCATTTTCATAAGGCCTTAGTCCAAATTATTGCTAAATACCATGGTTTAAGTATCATCGGTTGTCCTTTGAGAAAAAAGAAAAAAAAGACATTTTGGCCTTTCACTCTCCTTGTTGCTCCATGTCATTAATAACAGCTGGAACACACAATCTGGGTCGCAGACCACACATTTTAGACATTTACTTTGTTTTTTGGGAGGTAAATAGATTGTAACTAATTCCCAAAAAGGAAAGAGGAAGGGGAAATATACAAATCAAGGCTTGAACTCAAAGAAATGGTGCACTAACTCCTATGTACAGAAACAAAGTAAGCAAGAAATCAAAACAATCTCCCAGACACAAACTGAGACAGCTAGAGACTCAAATCAAAGCAAACAAAGGGTTGAAGTTTGCACTAGACTTTCCCCTCTACAGCATATCCAAGCAGGCAAATTGAGAGACCGATGCTTCATAAACAAATAAGCGTGAAAGCTTAGCTTAAATTCTCCCTCTCAAAGTGATACCCCGCTTTTTTTTTTGTCACAACCATAGCATGCAGCATATGGTACCAATACAAACAAGTTAACCATGCAGACAATGGATTAGAACATAGGGCATGTTAACTAGACAGATAATCGCACAGCAACATCAGATATTCAACAAAGGTTTGAAGTCACAGATAGTCATTCATACTTAATTGGAAGTGTGATTACCAAAAAAATGAGTACATCGAAATTAACACCAACGATGACGCATCAAAGGGACAACTAGATGTCCTGACCAAAACAAACACAAACACATCCAAACATAAGCACAGAGTGCTTGGACTAAAAAAAAACAAAAAACAAATGCAATACTCATGCCTAAAACATACTAAGTGCAAGCAACTAGATACTATATCCAGTCTCAACCAGTTTTCCCAGTAATCCACTATCTCAGACTACTGGACCTCAATCTCTGCATCGTTCGAAAGCCAATTGTTTTACAAATTTTCAAAGGTGCCTCAGAAGAGGTAATGTTGATACCACATAGGAATATAGAACTGCTATTTTTGCGATTAGTCGAGGGCAAGCAAGTACAGCCGGTGGATGTTTATGAAAGATCTCAATAATCCTCTAAATGATGGCATTTCCAATGTCTAAGGGAGACCATGTACCCAGATGAAATAGCAGTTCAATCATCTGCTTTGACGTCGTTCCTCTGTTCATGGCCGGCAAAATATTCGAGGCCAAAATCTTCCAGAGAATCTGGTATTTGGCTTGAAATCCACTATTTCTGAGTTCGGTCGACCATATATAGTCAACCCGTTCCAACTCAACTCTCCATTTTCTTCTGTCCTCATCAGTGATCTACCTATTATGAAACGACTTTAACCAGACATAAAAATCTTCTATTTGATACACACCAGAGCAACATGGATCAAGGCACGGTCAATTTCGATATCTACACCTGCTAGCCGAGTTTTGAATGATTGAGAAATCGGATTGATCTCATGTATGTTATACGCAGGCTGTATGGAGACAAAACATGCAACCAGTTTCTATCTCTGAAAACAGAAGTAACTTCAGCATTACCCTATCTGGCTAGATCAACTATCATTTAAGGTTGAATTGGACGATTAACAAAGTCCTAACGATACCGCTGCTCAGCTACAGGTGACATAAAGAAATTTTTGAATATGTCTGGCGGACCAGTAGTAAGTAAACCCCTAACTGAGCGTGAACGAGGAACAGATCTCGTAGACGCTCTGCTTCTTGCTCCATTGATCATACTGGCATGAATAGGACATAAATATTCTTCCTCTGAATTTGATCTGAGTTCATCCTCCTTTTCTTCATCAGTCTATCAGCACAAAAGGTTTCTCACGAGAGGAAGCTCCTCGCGAAAGCAAACCTTTGAAACATGTTATCCAACCCATCCTGTCCAACCTATGACAAGGGGGAGGTGAATCCATAACCTCCTTCCTTTTACTCCCACCCCCACCATAAGAACCACACGACCCAACAAGCTTAAAGAAGCCACCACGGGGAGAAGTGGGGGATTACTAGAAATGAGTGACTAGAACTTAGGAATTACAAAACCAACGAAATCCCTGCAAGAAAGCCTCCAAACTCCACCTAAAACAGCTCTCACACACTCAAAGGGAGAGAGGGGAGAAGAGAAAGCAAAGCTCTGTGCATGCCCACTCTCAAACCCTAGGCTCGGTTTTATAGAAAACTGGCCAGGTTCCCAGCCATGTGCATGGCCCATGGGCATGAACTGTGACAGATTCAGTAGTTTGCCGAAATTCTATTCCTTCAACGCGGAAACCTCCGCAACTTTCGATCCGAGGGTCCAAATTTTAAAATTTCAGATTCTATGGGTGATCAAACACATGGAACCCTATCAAAACAATGGATCAAAAACTTTATGGATCGAAGAACAAACACTAACAAAAAGCCATAACTCGCTCTTGAGGATTCAATACAAAACCGAATATGCATTGAAAGTGAGATGAATTGGAAACCAAATACGGAAATCAAATCCATCACAAACCGACTCACCACAATTGAAATGCTCATTCAAGTCCCTAACACAAACAGATTTTTAATTAAAAACTACATCAAATCTCTAAAATGATCAATATGTGTTCAAAAGACGTATGTCATCAATTCGATAATACGGAACTCACAAGCATTTAGATCCAAGAGATTTAGCATCCCTGACACTCCAAAGCAAGGCACACAATCATCCTTATGAAAATTAAGGTACGGAGTGGTCCAAGCATATGGAGGGTTGCGCGAAGTGAACCTCGTGCGTGTGTGAAGGCCAACTGTGATGACTATAATGAATTCACACAATACACATACCAACAAAGTATTCGATGAGTTCTAAACACAAATTGATATGTCATGTGCACATACACAGTGCAATGTCCTCCATGTGAACTTAGCTTCAAATGCCGCACTTTTCTCTTTACGAGCACAAACTCAAATTTTCAATATTTTTCTTCTTTCTTTGGTGCTAACACCATATGATGGCATTTAAGACAAGCTCATATAACGAGCAGGGGGATCGACAGCTCTTGTTCTTTCGAACAAGGTAAAATTCCTCTACGGACCCATACTCGAACAAAGCCAAAAAATGGACAAATATGCTATTTTCGCTCAACGATGTGGATATTTATTGTAGGGAGAACTTGGTTGATAACTCCAAGCCAGTTGGCTTTAGGTACCAGGCACAACAACCTTTAGACCATATTCTCGAAATAATCCACACCTCCCTCAGCAACTAATAAGTTCACTACTTACAAGACATGCATGCATTAGTATCATAGGAATATGGAATTCGAGAATACACAAGTGATGTGCAAGAGTGATTACACAAGTGATGTGCAAGAGTGATATTGTTCGTCATTCACAACTGAGCCAGTGCTAAAAAATGGGTGCAAAAAAAACCAACATATGATTGGAGCACAATTGTGAAAACACACAATGATGGCAAGTGCAATAAATGAGCATTCAGGTACCATATTCTAATAGGCAATAAGTGCTCTAGAGTTCTGATTACCAAACGAATCCAAAGATACTCAAGAACTCCAACATGAAAGTGATCCTAGCACAATCCAATCCCCAAAACAATTCCTATAAGAAACACGAAAATCTAAAAGTACATATATTCAAGGTTCGAAATCTCCATTTCGGTGGAAATTTCGACCTTCTGGATATGGAAATATTTCGTGGAAATATTTCGACGGTGTGGAAATATTGCAATTTTGTAGAAATGGTGGAAATATTGATTTTATGATGGAATTTTTTAGTGAAACTCCGGATAGTCATAAACCAAGTATAGATATACACTTTGGAACACTCAAATAATATGTGTACCCTATCTAGGGGTGTAGAGCTTCACATAACATGTATTCAATGTATTGAGTCTATGAGTCTTGTGCAATCTTATTTAGTTCGGTTTTGATATATATTTTTCAAATGTTTTTTAATCTTTTTTTTGGATAAAAATATTTTTGAAATAAAGATTAGTTGATTGTTAAAATAATGTTTCAAACGATTTTGAAAGCGGACTTAAAACAAGAAAGTTATGCAAATTTGAAATTGTGCAAAAATTATGCTGAAATATTAAACACTGTTTTTTTACTAAGTCTGAAAAAAAGAGTTTTTATATAGAAAAGTTTTTATACATTCAAAATTTCCTAAGACGGACCATGGTTTTCTAGATGTACTCGTGCTTCTACATCTAGTGGAATTTTTTGAGCTAAAAAGGAGTTGATTTAATCACTTTTCTCACCATGTAGATTTTATAAAAATCCATAAAAACTGTTTTCTCCTACTAAAATTGAAACTTTACATTTTGATTCCTTTGTTTTTTGATTTTTTTGATATTTTTATTGAAATCAAATGGGGGGGTATTTGCTTATTTACATATAATAACTTAAAGTAAATGGAGAAAATAAAAATTAAGTAAAACGACATTTACTTAAATGTTATTATATGTAAATAAGCTGTTGAGAACCAAGCCCCCCGATCCCCTTTTATAACCATTCAGTCACAGAATTTCGGATAAATTTTGCGAAATTTTTCAAAATTTTCGTGAAATTTCGACAAAATCTCACGATATTTCGTGGAGATGGAAATATTTCGTGGAGATGGAAATATTTCGTGGAAATATCGCGATATTTCGAGAAATCGCTCGATATTTTGGCATTTTCCGTTCTGCTCGAGATTGCAGGTAGTATTTCGTATTAGGTTTTCATTTTACTGATATATTTCGCGAAATATATCGATTTTTTGTTCCTTGCATATATTCAATATGAATCATCAATGATGCAAAAACAAATACCATCAAACAACAACGAACACTCAACCAAAAACAATGGATATGCAATCAAAGCTTGAGAGAAAAACTGTAGACAAGTTGACAAAAGCAACATCGTAGCACAAGAAAAAGATCAAGTCTATGCGATGCAACAAGGCTAAGCATGAGGATGCCTACAAGAGGATCTCTTAAGATAAGAGTTCCCTTGGTAATCATTCATTACGAAGGAACAAGCTCCTAGACTCGGTTCACGTGCATAGCCTTCATTGAAATAACTTTTTTGCCTCTCGTCTAACCACCACTCTGCCTTAAAATGAGGATTGCTCATCCTCTAATGATCTTTTCCAGTTCTTGCAACTGCAAGAGTATCAGTCATCCTTTGAGGATTTCTCCTTTAGCTAATATCAAAGGTCCTTGATTCATCCTGAAGGAAAAATCGATATAATGGAATAATGTGACCACCCTCACCCAGTGTTCCAAAAAGCGGCCGTCTAGGTGCTAGAAGGTCCCCCCACCGCCCATCCTAACCCCTAGGCGGTGCAGAAAAGCGTCCTAGGCCAGTAGGTGAGGCTAGGTGGCCGCCAAGGCAGGGTCTAGGCGGGCTGGGCTTCTGTTGTTGCATATGTTTGCTTCTTTTTTTCGGGTCAGATCTGTTATGGATTAAATGGATCCGTCGAATCCTATAATATACACCTACAAGGGCCACATGCACCCAGCACAACTGATCGCAAAAAAAGGGGGCATAGTCGCTAGGGTTTCGGTTCTTCCGAATCAGAATTGGGCTCCTGTCGGGGATCCACAAGCAACGATGGCAGCGCTGTGGGCTGGCTACAATGGTAAAGTCCTTCTCCTTCTGGTGGAGAAGAATAGTGCTAGGGGTTTAGGACTGTAGCATGTAGGAGAAAGAAGGTTATATTTTGTAACTTTTTTGTTTTGGATTGTACTAGAATTTTAAATACTTTACTGTAATATCATATTTCTTTTTGTTGTTGGTAATCTTGAATTTATGGTTTGGAATCGAATTGTACTAAAATCATTGATATAAAGATATTATCTCATAATATCATGCTTGCTTTTGTTCTTGTTAATCCTGATTTTATGGTTATGTAAATGATATCTTCTCTTTAAAAAAATAGTTGGGATGATCTTGAACTTATAGTAGTTTTAAAACAAATATATTACATATAATATCAAAATAATAATTAAATTAATTTTTAAAAAAACAAAAATGACTAGGCACTGCCTAGGTGGCCTAGGCGCCTAGCGCATTTTAGAACATTGCCTCACCACAGTAGTAGCAGCACGGTGCTCCATAGTGAGGTGATAAATAAATTTTCTTATGTGCCGAAGGGGTGGTGCATGCTAAGCCTTCTGAATTGAAACAGGTGTTCCTTTAGCATTTGAAGGCCTCTGAGAGGAGCATGTGGGCTTGGACTTGTTCTGAGCCTAAGTAGGTGTTGTCCCTTTATTTGCTTGACGAGCATGAGCCATTGTATTTGCCTGGGAAGCACCAAAGGTCTTTTGAAAATGATTCCCTCCTATGAAACCAAGTCATGTTCAGTCTCCATGAGCTTTACCGCTATTTAGTAAGAGCCACTGACCCCTGGTTCATCTTCATGACCAGCCCTCCTGCTTTATTTGGTTCGAGCTCTAAAACACGATTTTTCGCTTGATGATTTGGCACCTCATCTTTCAGGTCGGACATTGTCTTGTCAAAACTCTTCTTCTCTTCTTAGAGGGTGGCAATGTTCTTCAAGTTCTCGATGGAAAAACTCTTCGCCTCACCTTCCTTCTGAAGACTTAATACATTGCTCTCAGCTTGAGCAATTTTTTTTTTTCAACTCAGCCAGCTTGATGTTCAACTTCAGATTCAACCTATAAAACTTTGAACATTTCTCATAGGTTGACATGTAGATCTCCTCTAGGTCAAACTCAGCTGAATCACCATGCATATGAAGTGACGAAGCCCAAATTCACTATGCCTTGATCTTTTGACTCGCTTCCACCGGAATCAGACTCCTCATCATCCCATGTGGTGTTCAGGGCATGATCACAAGGATACACCTTGCTAGGGCACTTAGTAACAATGTGCCCATAGCCTCTGCATTTGTAGCGCTGAACCACAGAAGACTTTGGTTCTTCTTTGTTCTTTGAATAGCTCCTTTTCTCCCAAGTGCTACCCTTGGGTTTCCATGAACCCCTCATCATGCCACCATGTCGAGGGTTGACATTACCTTTTTCTTCTTTCACGAAATTTCTACCTGAATGCATCTTCAAGAATATCCTGAATTGCGTGGTCATCAACAAGAAATTTTAATTTCCGTCATCAGGGTCATCAAATTCAAATGACTCAATCTTCTTTTTTGAAGATCGGAAAGTGACTCTTTCCCTTCTTTGGCTATTGAAGGGTAGCTTCATACATTCTGAGATTACTGACCAAATCATCAGACACTATCATATCGATGTGCTGATACTCTCCTATCGCAGTCACCTTCGGACAAAATCGTTCTGGAAGAGATCTCAAAATCTTCCTAACAATCCGTTAGTTTGGAATCTTTTCACCTAGAGCAAAATAGGAGCTAACTATGTCAATAAGTTGAGCATATAATTCGTCAAATGTCTGAGAGTCCACCATCTTTATGGTCTCAAACCTGGCTGTCGGCTCCTGCAGTTTTGCCAAATGAACCCTCTGGTGCCTTCATGGGTCGTTTCCAAAACATCCCATGCCTCCACTTTGCAGTAGCAGCTGTGGAGATCCTCCTGAACTCATCAATTGAGATCCTAGCATAGATTGCATTCAAACCCTTCTGGTTCATGCTGGATGTTTCTGCCTTGACCCAATCTGCCTTGGGTTTAGGGACCTCAGTTGCAGTAACTCCTGTGTAGATCATCATTGTAAGAGATTTCCAACCATTCTCAACAGCCATCCAGACCCTCTCAACAATAGACCTCAGAAAAGCATGCATTCTGACACTCCATTATGAATAGCCTTGGCCATTGAAGAACGAAGGCTTGTTATGGCACTACCTTCTCTCTGGGAATCCATTCAGGTAAGCAAACTGGCACAAGCAAGCACACAAATATTACAGATATGTAATGACGCCGCAAAAACAAAAAGCCACAAGTATGCAATATCTAGGGGAAAAAACAAACAAGGGGTAAAACCTAGCCAATGGAAGGGTAAAAACCCAAATCATGAGCACAAGCCCTGGTACCAAATGCGCGGGGAGAGAGGGGTACCATTTTTCGATTCAAAAGAAAAACCTCAAGTCACGAATAAACAAATGGGTTCCCGCATGGCGCACAAAACAACGACAAGGATCACTAGCAAAAGCTAGTAATAAGATCGAAGGTGGAAGCGGCCTACGTTCTGTGTACGTCTAACACAAACCACGAAGCAACAAAACATCAAACATTCAATGATCACTTTTAAAACATACAACTCTCACACAATCATGAAACGACTAAAGCATTCAAATGTTATGCTATAATACACGAGAGAAGTTTTTACAAGGAAACCCAACAGAAAAAAAACCTCGCCGAGCAAGCTCGGGGTGTCGTCCAAATCCACAAAGGCAAAAAGTAGATCATACAAAGACCATAGTCAAACCCTCGGTGCGTACAGACCTAAGCAATCCCCGAATCCACAGTGATGATGATAAATCTTCCAACCACGTCTTGGTACCCGGTACATTACTTCTTTATCGATGATGACCTCACCTCGTTCGACTCCGTTGCAAATGTCTTCAGTTGGATCTGACGTCTCAAACGATCCACACTTGATGTCTAAGAATCCTTCCCAAATCTTTCTGAGAAGGCACACAACTCTGCATCGACTGCAACAGATGGAGAGAAAAATGGCTTTTTCTGAAACTATAGGTGGCGGAGGCTTGAGCTCACTTCAATGGAAATCATCACATGGTTGAGACGATGAAACGATGCATTTCCATTGGAAAGAGATAAATGGATGATAGATAAAAATAAGCTAGCCACCGAAGCTTCGTGCAAGGCTAGATGGAGATTGGATCTCTGAAACCTTAGAAACAACCCTGCAAAATGTTTCTCCTCTTGTTGGCTGCCCAAGTGGCTAAAGAGAGGCTATTTATATGGGTAATCCATTTTTAGAAAGTCAGAAACCCTAATCGCAAATGCTACCATGGATTCGTTGCGAAAAGAAAAGTGAAACCCGTTCTGGGTACAATCATGTGCATGGCTAGTGACCCATATCAACCTGCACTGGAATTCACAGTGCATGTGCATAGACTGTGAGAAGCAATTCCAGGCAATTGGATTACATAGTCCATGTGCATGGTTAGTGCAGAAATCAGCCCACTGATCAATGATGTCCCAAATCAACCCCGAAAACATCTAAAAAGCTCCGGATCAAATCCAAATACAAATGAATACATGAAAACATGGGTTTGGCTTTAAGAATAATACAAATGCACTATGATTCGATCATGAAACTGATCATATTAAAAACAAAATGCAATAAACCCGATAAAACTCGATAAAATATTTTTTTGTTTGATTTTCCTCCAATGCCAGCAATACCAAGAAGTCCATTCCCATCCCATAAGATCAAAAATCATACCTTGGATAGGATCGTGTCAAGTCTTTTGATGCTTCTTTAGATGCAATCATGCCAGCAACGAATATTTAGAGGTTGCACAACTAACTACAATGACTTGACGATACATGGATGTACATAATCGAGAGTTTGTTTATGGTCTCATAAGTTATGCGAAGAAAAATATGAACCATTCTTGTGGTTTCACTCACATACCTTGGTCTATGGTTAGCGTTGAGGTAACCAATGTGGTTACCTGATAGCGTCGTCATGTCGTCCAATGGCTTAGACCTACGAGAGCCATAGAATTGTGAACACCTAGTTTGCCATTGATCGATGATCAGATGACGTCACCAGGTCACCCTAAGGTTGGACCTACATGATCGTCATCAAGTCGTGCACATTTCACTCCTTGGTTGGTGATCCCCTGATGACATCACCAGGTCAACCAATGGTTGCACCTAAGAGTCAGCCACACGATTGCATAAATTGATCAATGATCACCTTGATGACATCACCACATCGCCAAATGGTTGCACCCACGAGACCATCATAAGATTGTCTTGGCTAGGTCACCGGATGACTGTATCTGTGTGACATAACCTAGGAAGCACCGATACGGATACGGGGATATGGATACGAGGATACGAATACGGCTATACGTTTGTAATTTTATATATATATATATATATATATATATATATATATATATATATATATATATATATATAATATTTTGTACTAGAACATAAATAGTGAATAGTTTGAAAATTAAATATGATCATGCTCATCATTCATTACATGATTTACATCCAATACAACCAAAAATTAAAGCAAGTGTCACATTCATCCATTACAAAAAATAACGCTAACAACATTACACAAGTGTCATATTCATCGTCCATTACAAAATGCTAACATTCATCATCCATTACAAAATACAAAGTTAGTGTCACATGCATCATCCAAAAAACAAAACATTTAAATGATATCATTAAGCAAATGTTCATGTATAGAATTTAGACTTATATCCGAAGTTCCAGTCGAGTTTCGGTTAGGTTCGGGTCAGATTTTTGGATTTTGGACTATATTACCATCCATACGTATCCCAGCGTATCAGCCACGTATCCCCGACGTATCGGTCCCGTATCCCCGTGTATCGGTCCCGTATCCCCGCGTATCGGCCCTGTATCCCCGACGTATCGGATCTTTTTTTTTTAAACTCCAATGCTTCCTAGCCGTATCGGATATGTATCCCACCGTATCGAGCCGTATCGGAGTATCGGGAAGTATCCGATACGGGTACGGCACCTGTTTTGAAGTATCGGTGTATCCTGAACATGACCAATTCAGGATCTGGTCATGGTTGACGATCACCTCAATCACATCATCAGATCGTCTAATGGATGTACCCACGAACCATCATAAGTTTGTGCCTTGGCGGGCCTTAACTCACAATGATTTTGTCTCTGGTGTCGTTACATGTTGATCGTTCGCCCTGCCATACGGACGAGCAAGTGACTTTTTTTGGCATCCATAATATCTCACAATTTTTAGCATATAACCTCTATGACTACCAAACACTACAAGAAGGATAAGAGGATCTACCGATCGTCGGCAATGCCTAGATATCATATGGAACCTTTGTTACCTGAATTATTAAAGTAAATATAGTTCTTACAATTATAAACAACACATGACTTCAAAAAATCGATAAAACAATTAAGGAAAACTTAGTATTGATGTAAGATGACAATATCTTTCCATGAAAAAGGGGTAGAGAAAAAGTATGGTTTAAGTTGGTGTGGATGTGTATGGAAGAGTGAATTACCAATAATTTAGTGGTTCTTGAACCTGACAACATTAGCTAATAAATGTCCACAACCTTTTCTAAGAAAACTAGGAAAGCCCAAATGCATGGAATAAGATGAGCCCAAATCCTTTCAACATATGGATATATCCTAATTCTAGGAATGGATCACCTTCTGTGCCTAGAAAATAGGTGGGCATCATCCAAAAGTAGAAAGGGACCACACCTCCTGCTTTCTTCCTTCACACTCCATTGTTGTAGAGAAAGATAAAAGGAAGGAAAGAAAATCCATCCACGGTTAGGATTAGTTCACTTGAAGTAGTGGTGTGGTATTGCTTGGAGAAAGTTTTTTTACGAGTTTCGTAATAGTGTCATGATTATTTATCATCGCTATGAAGTATGAAGAAAATTAGAGTTGTTTTCTGATTTTATCTCCGTTAGTTCTCTTTGTGCTCACACACTTTTCTCTATTGAACACTATTAGATCCCTATATTTGGATTTTTGTTTTATGTTTTTCAGCATCAAATTGTGGCATTAAAAACAAATTAGTAGAACATTAAATACTATAATTATATATCCTAGACAAAATTTCAATATAGATACATGCAGTAATATGATTAATTCATTGTGTACTAATTATATTTGTAAACTAGTCTTATAGGATAAATTTAAGAAACATGACAACAATAAGGTCCGTAATGTTATATGATTCATAATGTTGGCCTTTAAATAGAGCTCAAGCTCATAATATGAGTGTCACAGTGGTGAGGATGTTGAGCTGGATGTGAGGAAGAACTGGGAGGGATAGAGTGAGGAATGAGTGTATTAGAGAGGAAGTATTGGAGTGGCATCAATTGAGGACAAGTAATTGAGAACAAATTAAGATGGTTTGGGCATGTAAAATATAGAGCGAGGTGGACCCGATAAGGGGAGAGTCTCATATTACTTTGGAAGGTCCACAAAGGAGGGGAAGATCTAGAATAAATTTAATGGAAGTTGTTAGAAAAATATGGAACATCTTTCATTGACAACGGATGTAGCCCTACATAGAAAGAATGGAGCAGAAGGATTCATACAGCTGGACCCAAATAGAAGGGACATGGCTTGGTTATGATTATGGATACTAGTATTATGGGGGCCTTTGCGTCAAGGACATATGCAGTCCATATGACAAAGGGGCATACAAGGGCTGTCCAAGCCAACTAGTTTGTGGAACATGAGAACACAAGTGGACCGCATAGGAGGCTCAGAATCCATCCTAGTCATTCGTAGCAAGGAGAGAGGAGGGGTGTTGGTGAATCAGTGCTAGGTACTAGAAATGACCGAATAATCTTCACGACCATTGCTCTCTTTTGAAATGACCCATAGAGTAGTTCGTCAGTTCGCAGTCTAGACTCTAGATTGCACCTAGCGATGCACTAGTTGGTGGACTCTATTTAGCGAAGAGAGAGGAGGGGTGTTAGTGAACCAGTGCTAGATACTATAAATGACTGGATAATCTTTAGGAACTACGATGACTTTAGGATTGCTCACTCTTTTGAAATGACCCATAGAGTAGTTAGTCAGTTGACAGTCTGGAATGCGCCAACTGGTACACTAGTTGGTGGGGTATATTTACCACCACCAGAAGTTAATCAAAGGTTAGTATACATTCAATCAGAACTTTAGTTCAGTAACAGGTTAGTCTTGATTCTTGAGTAGGACAGCTGGAAAGGAAAGCCGGTGAACATGACATTTTGACAGGCTTGAATTCTGATAAACTCTGCATCCAAAAGCCTGCCATTTGTTGAGGGCTTTATATAGAACAAATTAACTAGAAGAATATGTTTATCTTAAATGCTTGTCAGTCGTAAAATTGATTGAAAACTGACACTGGACAGAACGTTTATTAGAAACAAAGTTGATATATACAAGGAAAAACATTTTAATGTTTACCACTAACCTGATTATATTCAGAATCAGAAATATCCCTTTTTAGAGAAATCAGAGCAGCTCTTTCTATTTCCTTCTTCTCTAACTTTGCATTAGGCGCCCTTTTAAGGAAAAGGTTAATGACAATATTTCTGCAGGAAAAGAACACATGTAAATATAAAAGGCATGGAATTATATATTAAAAATTGTGAATATTATGTAACCTCAATGGATCAAGTACTGGATTCCCAACAGACTTCAAAACATATACACCATGGATGTCCACAGCAAGTCGACTTAAAACAGACTTCAGCTCAGGTGAGGGGGCAGAAACTCCATTTGCAGCATGAACAAGTATGTTGGCCTGACCTTTCCAAAGTCTTGATTTTTTAAGTGCCATCTCCCGTAATCCTTGGGCAATGGAGTCCAAACTGAAAGATCAATATAAACCATTTAAACTAAGCTTTGTTCATAAATTATCAACAAGATCTGAAAAATGTTGATAAAGGAAACTTCAAAGATACTATAAGACGATTGACAGTGAAACTAGGTACTTGAATGGATAAATTAACCAAATTAATTAATCTTCCTTAAAATAATTATGGAACAAACTACAAAGTGTTATTAAGGCAATGTCAATCAAGAAGTTCATGTAAGACTTTTCAATAACCTGAAACCAACATTATGCAGCACTCTAGTTCCCTCTACTCGAGCAACAAAACTTGAAAAAAATGATATTGACAATATATTCTTCATAGGCCCGTAGAGTAGCATGTCATACAATTGCAATCACGAGAACGTCGAGAAGTAGTAGTATCATGTACCAGCATATATCTACCAGCTTGTAATGTAGCGTTCCTATCTCATTCATAGCTGAAATACAAGGCTGACATGGTCAGATCCATGGTTAAACTCCACAAATACAACAGAAGCTACCCAATTTGATTACATCATTTTGATGATTTTAGTTTCTCATTATTCCTCACCCATGTCTCTGACAATCTGTCACAGAATCTACAAGTCCAAATAAGGAGCTGGAAGTATAGAAACATGTTGGGATTTACCAAGAAAGTACAGTTACATGATATGTAGTTGCCTAAATTGGGAGTGTATTCAGGTGTACATTAAAACAATGAATTACTCTTCGGTTGGCAAAACTTGCGTGAGAAAACTCTCTCTTGGTTGTTGCAAGTAGTGTGCCACTGTGTCACAGTCCCGGTTGTCTCTGCGTACTTCCACCACAATCCTGAAGATCTAAAGAAGACAAAGGTTCATCAAAGCTAATCAGAAGACTGGGTACACTCCATCCACCAAAATTAAATTATAATTCCTTGTTGTAGCCTTGTAGGATGGAAAAGGACTTCAATGCACATATGAGGCAAATAACTGGAAAACCCATATTTTGACATGACTTGCTATATTTTACGATTCGACTCTTGATTTCATCCAAAAATGTTTTCAAATTCACTTTAATAAAAATCTATGGTTTTTAAGTGTGCATGAGTTGAGATTTTCGATTTGTTGGATTTTCCAAACTAAGTATCGGAGGAGGTATTAATCCAAGCTGACTGAGGCCATGCACATGAGATACTCATTGTCATACGCATGATTGGCTCCAGTGAAGGTCATGCGCAGCAGCGCATGACATACTCCAGGTATTTGTTCATCAGGTCATCAGGACATCTCATCAAGGTTCGAGATTTCGATTTCGTGTCTAGTTTTGGTTCTGGCCGAAACCGAAATTTTGTTATTTCGGTCGAAATGGATGAAAAAATTCAAAATGTCAAAAAAAAGGGAATTTTTTAAAGAAATATTTCAATTTAAATTTTTTTAGTTGTGCATACATGAGCATATGAATTGTTTTTAGAATACAAACATCTACATGAATAGTTTTTAGAAAACACACACCGACACATGAAACCGAAGTCCAAAACCATGGTCTTGTGCTTCTTATCGTAGGTGTGAGCCCAGCAACCGAACTGAGGCAACATGGTCCTGGCTGGGTTGTGACTTTCGCATGAACTCTTCCACCTTCTCAAATCTCCTGACCTGGTGTTCTAGGGATTGCATAATCCGCAGGTGGAGCGCATAGCATGCGGCCACAAGTGATATGCTTCTCGTGGTTGATGAACCGACCAAGATATTCGGATGCTACCTTGTTTTGAAGCATTTCATTCGAGTGATGCCACAATTTGAAGTGCATCAGTCGAGATTATCGAGATCCAGCGAGCTCCACCGAATCGAACGGGGAATCTGACGAGATCCAGCGACCTCTAGGCTCCATCCGAGCCAAAACTAGCCAAGAAGAAGTATTACAAATGCAATGACTCGAGACCCGTCGCACTTGTAATACTTCCACTTTGCTGGTTTTTGCAGTAGTAGATGACTTGCGGCGAAGTCCAACGACAATTCGACGAGATCCGGCGAAGATCAGATCTAGCAAAAATCCGGCAAAGTACAGCAACGATCCAGTGAAGATCCGGCGATTTCGTAGAAGTCCGAATCCAGCGAAGTTCGACAAAAATTTGGCAATGATCCGACGAGATCCAGCACGATCCAACGAGATTTGGCTAAGAACCAGAAATTTCTGGCGAGATCCGATGAGAAACAGCGAAATTCGGCGATTTTGATCAAAATCTAAGAATTTTGGGCAAAATAGGAAGCTTCTCAAAAATTTGTGACTTTTGGTCTAAATATGTGGCTTCGGACGAAACCGAAGGCCTTGATTTATGGAATCAGGTCCGAAATCGACATATTTCAATTGAAATGATCAAAACCCCCTTTGAAATGATCGGAATCTGACTTATTTCAAGCGAAATGACTGAAAGCCCCTTTGAAATAACCAGCATCTAACTTCTTTCGCCGAAAGAGCACCGAAAATAGTTGAAATCCGGCAATTTCGATCGAGATCTGAAAATTTTGGCAGAAATTTAGAGGCTAAGTGTAGAATTAAGGGGCCATCGGTCGAAGTATATAGCTTTCCAATGAAGCATTTGGGCTCCATTTATAGGATAAACCATCAGAGGCAATTTCGTCCGAAGTGAACGAAATTCAGGCACGAAATGACAGGTTTCGATATCTTTCGCCAGAAGCACCAAAAGCGGCCCTGAAAGCAACGAAAACCCGCATGACTCCGTTTGAAATCTGTCTGAAAGATGCCATAAGGTTTCAAGCCCACATGATTTCGGAGGAAATCTCACCGAAAGATCAGACAACCCTTATTTCGAGGGCCCCACAACATCTTGCCGACATTTCAACGAAATCTCGTCAAATTCTCGCTAAGAACTTGCCAAAATGCCACCTCCCAGGCCCATATGTTTCGATCAAAATTTCGTCGTTTTCGATCAAAATGCATCAAAAACAACCGAAAGGACCCGAAGTCATTCGAAACCCAGATTTTCGGCGTATCGCATAGCACTTTCGTTTCGGCAGTGGCCGAAGCCGGAATTTGACCAAAATTTTGGCATTTCGGTCAGAATCTCAAACCATGCATCTCACACGCATGCACATGAAGTGGCTCCAAGACATCATGCAAGGTGATAAGAGCAGGAAGACATGCCTAGGTGACAGAACAGGCAGACAGAGGAGCAAACATTCAGCTGGATATAGGCAAAGTCATCCTCGACAGGAGTCGCCTTTTTCCAAGCTGGGGAGACTTGATGTAGACGAGCTCGAGTTTACATCAAGAAATAGGACAGTTGATCATTGTTTTAGCTGTGCGCGGATTTCGATGCAGCCGATTGTGAAAATTTTTGCCATTATGTTGCTCTTTCAGTTCTGAACAATTTTGGTTGTTATTTCGTTTCGATCCGGCTTACGGAGTATAAGTTACTAAGGTTTTTATTTTATGCTAAGCCTAGGTACGAAGGTGGTTCGCACTAGTTGGGTTATCTCGACTTGCCCTACGCGGTTCATTAATTAAAAGAATAAAGCATCATTCGATAATCTATCCAAGGGATAAGATCAAACACGATTTAAGTCGCGTTAGAGGGCCAAGATTGCATGGAGGGTGAGGACGCATCCCAAAACCCTAGCCACCGCCCCACTCCTCTTTCTTCTCGTCTCTTCTATTCCCCTCTTATAATATGGCTCCTATCAAATCCTAGAAAGGAAGCTATTGATGAAGAATTGAAACCCTAGCGCTTGGAGAGTGCATCTGTCGGAAACCTACTCCCCTCCAATGGCATCTAGCATCTTCACCTTGTTCTTCTTATTCGCATGTTACTTTCTTGCCATCACGACTTTATCTACGGCTTCGTGAGAGATCGGCACGAAAACTTCTCTTCTGCAAAGATTGATTAATCCCAGCTTCGTATTTTGTTCTTTTTGACCACTACTTCCCTCTCCGCCACTTCATCTAGACTTGCAGGCTATTCAGTAAGGATTCAGGCGACATTGATGCAGATTCGGAGGCATATACTCGTCATTTACTGCATCCCAGGGAAGTATCCATCGATCTTCTTCAGTTTTTAGTGATCCATATCACTTTTAGCGATAATTACCTCTTGTTTCTCACTGCTGTCCTAAAATTCCTGCACACAGAAATTTACTTTCTCTCCTCTCAATCGGCCCCGAAACATCATACTTTCGTCCCATAAGTCGTTGGAAACATCTGGTGGTGCTTTAGTATATTTGGTATGACTTGCATGGTTCTTTATTAAAAACATTGCATTTAAATTCTGTCTTGGGACTGATTTTACATATTGTAATTGGAAAACATATTGTTCTTGCAAGTCTTTATGTTATTATCGCTCTACATCATTGTTTGCAAGTTGTCCGTTGATTGGAATTGATAATCTTTGTTGCTTGCTAGTCTAATTAATTCCATCAAGTCACTATTGTTTCCAACTAATTGAAAGAGAAGGGTACACCGTAGTAGGCATCGCATCAACTTTACTTCTGAAAATTTCATCAAGAAGGCTTATGTCATTTTTTGTGCATAATATACTATAAAGTATAAACAGCTCATGTTATTTTGTCATTTTTTGTGAATAATATACTATAAACAGCTCGTGTTATAATACATACTTAAAACAAAATATCAAATCCACAACAGATTCATGTGTTGTTCTCTACCCTGAGTGACTTGTTATTAGATTAGAAAATTTTTTGTAATCATTCAAGCAACATGCACAGCATGAAGAAAAATAGACTGCACGTATGAAGCCAAATTCACGGTACATGTTGGACTCTTGGCAGGCCCCTCTTGCAAAGTTGGCTCGGTCAAGTTTTCTTAGAAAATCGATGCCAGGTTGGCAACCAATTGGAAAAATTCTTGTTAATCTTTCAGAAACATTCTTAATTTAGAGTTGGGCTCCATAGTTGAGCCCATCTAAATGGGATAATACATGGACGATGGATCGATTCAAGCAACATACACATAGTATGAAGAAAAAGAAAGGGCATACATGAGAAAGTTAATCAACATATACAAACATACATTGCCAAGGAAAGGCCCTCAAAGGTTTGGAAATAAAGTTGTTACGAGCATTACCTACAAACCTTGTGAAGATGAAAAAGTTCCATGAGAGCTTTAGGAAGAGCTTCTCGAGATTCATTTGTCATGGTTGTTGTCGAGCTCACTGTCCCATCTTTTCCTCTATTTACACCAGGGTCAACTTTACCTGAAGCAGTAGCCCCCTTGGCAGAATTAGGATTACGAGCATTCTTGGCCAGCTTTCCAGCACCACATAAGGAATCCATGATATCCTTCTCCCGTTGAGACCAAGAATATAATTGTTCTTCTACAATATCTGGATATTGTGCTTGAAATGAAGAATCTGTAGCCTCTTTGAATTTCCAATCTTTAAAGTTAGGCCTTTGAACAGCCAATGGGCTCAGTATACGTTCCAGAATACCATCAGTATTTCTAATTGCTTTAAGCTTATCTTTGTGAATCACACGGTTCTTACTAAATAGGAGAAGGATGAAATCTCTAACTTGAGCATCACGGCCTTCATAGAGCAAAGAGCTTTTGGAAACCCATAAACCTTGCACCAAATCCGCATACTGCCAAAGCACCTTCAAAACTTGTTCTTCCGAGTCGGTAGGAGCAAGATACATAAGAGCAACGAATCGGTTCACTTGAGAGACCTGCAATAGAAAGCACTACAAAGTTTGTAAATATAAAGTATGCTATATTTCGATTTCTCGAAAGCAACTACTTCAGTAGTTCAAGGAGGCGTGAGACTTCAAATTAAACCCTCTTTATTCTTGAGTAAAAAGAAGCATTATGGAAGATGTGAGAGCATAACTAAGCACCGAACAAATCAATAAAAATTTAATAGAAAAATAAGCAAATTAACAGGTTAACAGATGGGTAATATTAAGGTCCAATTTAAAGTAAATGTTAAATAAGTCAGAAGAGGTGACTAAACCTCGCTGAGCCACATTTTCAGGCGTTCCTCCAATGACATTGAGAGCAAAACCCTGTAGCATCAAATAAAAAAATATTGATTTCTTGCAACAAAAGCCTTCAAATTCCATCATATATTTCATAGTGAATGTTCAATAAAAAAAAAATATGTAAATCGTAAGCAGAACACACAAGTTACTATGAATAATCATTAGTTGATAAAGAATATTTAATCAAGATAAATAATTTTCTTGACAGGGTAGATTATGGCATTGTGATGAGTGATTCCATGGCATCAAATTTCTAGAGCTTCAATGTGACTTGTGGGTTGTAGTGTAGTGCCACACTTACCGCATGCCGCATTATAGCATGCCCATATATATATATATATATATATATATATATATATATATATATATATATATATATATATATATAGAGGGCTGATCGGGTGCGAAACCGGGAATAGATGCGAAAACGCTTATTTGCGAAACCCTGTCGCAGCCGTCCGATTGAACCGATCGAACGATCGGTGTTCACCCCGCCCACCGACCGCTGCTGTTACTGTGCCGGGCACAGTAACAGCGATTTCGGTGGGTGGGGTGAACGGTGGCCGTCCGATCGGCGTGAATCGAACGGTTAAAAATCTCTCCGGCCGGTTAAAATTATTAACCGTTCGATCATTCGATCGAACGGGTGAGATCCCGTGGGAAACCATCAAATAGGACAAAAGGTAATGATTGTAATCATTACCTTTTGTCCTATTTGATGGTTTCCCACGGGATCTCACCCGTTCGATCATTCGATCGAACGGTTAATAATTTTAACCGGCCGGAGAGATTTTTAACCGTTCGATTCACGGCGATCGGACGGCCACCGTTCACCCCACCCACCGAAAAATTTTAACCGGCCGGAGAGTTTTTTAACCGTTCGATTCCTGCCGATCAGACGGCCACCGTTCACCCCACCCACCGAAATCGCTGTTACTGTGCCCGGCACAGTAACAGCAGCGGTCGGTGGGCGGGGTGAACACCGATCGTTTGATCGGTTCAATCGGACGGCTGCGACAGGGTTTCGCATCTAACGGATTTTCGCAGGTTTCGCACCCGATCAGCCCTCTATATATATATATATATATATATATATATATATATATATATATATATATATATATATATATATATATATATATATATATATATATATATATATATATATATATATATATATATATATATATATATATATATATATAAAGAGAGAGATAGTCAGTCTATGGTGCGGCCAAATTAACGTGCGGCTAATGTGCAACCGAGCACGTGGAGGTTTATTTTTAATTTTTTTTTTCAAGGGGATGATCACCTACCCTTTGATAAGTCACATGTCAAAAAACAACTCATTCTAAGACCTCTAGGTGCATCAAATGTGCTCGGCTTTATTGACCGTTCATTTTAACCGTTAACTTTCGGAGCAGATTTGATACACCTAGGGGTCTTAGAATGGGCTGGTTTTTGACATGTGGCCTATCAAAGGGAAGTTGATCATCCTAAAAAAAAATTAAAAAAACTTCCAAATAATGGTTGTAAGTTAGCCGCAAGTTAATTTGGTCGCACCATAGACTAACTATATATATATATTATACTCTTACTCATATAGTTACCTATGATCCGGACCGTCTACTAGATCCCGACGTACGGTTCGAATTAGATGGGGAGTTAAAGCAATGGTGTCCGCATTAAATGCGGGCTTTTAATACGGGCATTTAATGCGGACACCATTGCTTTAACTCCCCATCTAATCCGAACCATACGTCGGGATCTAATGGACGGCCCGGATCATAGGTAACTATATGAGTAAGAGGCCATGAGTAAGAGTATATATATATATATATATATATATATATATATATATATATATATATATATATATATATATATATATAAAACAGGAACTATACTGAAGTAAATTGAAGTTGACCTTCTTGAAGGGCCTTTTACTATCTTGTTGTCGGTTGATCTTCCCGGGCACAAGGACTTCACATAATCAGACCTTCAGGAAGAATTAAAAAAAATTGTTGTAAAGTTTTCAAATAAATATCAAAATAGATGAGCGAAGAATTTCAACAATTCTCTCCTGACACAAAAAATGACTTCTTGCAATCCAGTTAGCAAATTAGAAAGCATACGGTTTCAACATGAATTGAATATGACACTTCTCTCCTGACACCATCTTTTGCTGGTATCTGCCTGCGAGGACACTGTCCGTTGCATGGTACTCCAGCGAAACCCAAGGCTGCATGTTTGAAAGCATCATAAAGAGAGTCATTCACTAAATATTAGTGATTGGGAAAAGAATTTAAAACAAAATTGAAAACTGTAGTGCCATCATTCTTTCTTCTATCTGCTCAGTAAAAGAATCTTCACTTAAAAATCAAAAATAAGATGAACAATAAGCAAAGGTAATTAGCAGAGCCCTAAGGCATAGGGATGCAAACCTGCAAAGTAAAACATAGTTGCAGTGGACCACTGTGCTCAAGGAAACCATACACTAGCCGAATGCCCATTTATACAAGATTTGAGTAATAAAACAACTGTTGCACAAGTCTAACTCCACGACAACAAGAATTGAAAACTCGTGAAACCTTTTTTTTTTTTTTTTGGGGGGGGGGGGGGGGGGGGGGGGGTGGAACATCCAACCAAGTCTTTGTAAAGGCAGCAGGGCATTCAAGTAAATTAAATAAAATTTTAAAGAGCAAATTAACCTTTAATCGTGTTCGTGGCCAAATTCAAGTGCATGAAAATGTGTGAACGGCAGCTGTTATGTCAACAAACTCTTTTAAGATATTATATTGTTAAAACAGACAGGAATCACACAGTAGCCACATAGTATGGTTTCAAATACGACGAATTCCCGATTTGGGACCAGCTTGCATATACATTCACAAATACATTGGGACACAAAAATAAATAGGCAGTGTTACTCCAGGCTTAAAGACTCCAACATCAATGCACCAGTGTGTGGAGATGTTTCAAGAATAAATATATTAGAAATCATGTCCTCTAGACTTTAAATGAATGCTTATATTCTTATGGGCATCACTGCATCACTAAATATGTGTAACCCATGTAACGTGCAATGAATGTGCCCCACTCTAGGATTATACATGACATTATGGACCAGAAGGGAAACTTGGTTACTTTTAACAGATAATGGAGGTTCATGGCTAGATGTACCAAACGACGAGCCTCATTTTTTCTTCATACCCATCTACTTTCTCTTACTTTCTTCTTCTTCCTTTAATTTAGTATTTCTTTTTCTGTTAATTCTATTTTTTTCAACTGCGACACCTTGCATTCTGTATATTTGTTTGCATTACACATGAAATCTTTAAGATCGTTATCATAGGTATGTTGGTTCAGATCTATGAGCTAAACATGAATTACACAAGATCCAAAAGAAAATTACAGTTTTTGAACCTATCAGGCTAAAATGTCAAATATGCAGTATCTTTTCGAACATGGTATCAGAGATCTGGTGACTTCGTACCTTTCTTTGAGAATACCTTTTCACCATCATCCAACAGCTATTGGGAGATCTAAGGTGTTCGTTTTGGACTTTACACTATATTTTTACTTTCGTTTGTGTTCGGAGATATGAAAACCATGGTAGATCTCACCGTATCGTTAGCCTATTATGAAGAGAAGGTATTTTGCTGCTCTCTGAATGCATTTGAGTGTGCCCAGGAGTACGAAGATGCCCAAAAGATAAATCAACATGATTCCCTAGTCCCTACATCCTCGATAATTTTATGAACTCATGTATTATTATTCCTTCGAACGTATGACAAAAAAACTGATGGAAATTTTCAGATCTACTGATCTACACATCAGCAAACCCTGGCTGAATAACTTGTGAAATAGAGTTATTTTTCAGCAAACAAATGCAAATATATATTTTTCAAAACTGGTTGGTGTGATTATGGGCGAAAATAAACTTCTGATGCAGTAGGGACTGCCATAGCATCAATTAAATATAGGAGAGAATATTCGCAATGATCCTCAAATAATAGTATCTTCAGGAGAGGAAAATGCAAGAAGAAGGATTTCACTTCATCACCATCTTCGGTGGACGAGATGTAGGGTCAAGCAGATGCCTAATATACAAGCAGCATATGAAACAGTCGGGAGCTACATATTGGCCCTGCCAATCATATTCTTCAAGATAACAAAACATATGGAAAGAATTGAAAAACATAGTATTCCACATATCAAAATGTAAAATGCAAAAAAAAAAAAAAAAAAAAAAACGAAAAAATGCTTATTTGAGTTGATTCCTAAGATTCTCACTGTTCACAGGGGGGGGGGGGGGGGGGCTATCACTTACCACTATACGATGGTTATGGTTCTTGGGGAAATGAATATTTATGATTGATTAATAAGCTACATTGTAACACAGGAGAAATCATACACCACCAAACAGAAATCATACACAACCAAACGTTTTCCACAATTGAGATCTGAACAAATTGTTACGGCATACATTCGCACCAGATGTAAAGTACCTACACCCTATGAAATAAATATGTGAGTGAGTTAACGTTTAAGAATCCGGGTTTGTACCAGTCAAAAAAAGAATGGTTCGAGTTCGA
The DNA here is from genome assembly GCA_947650365.1 of Chamaelirium japonicum. Classification (NCBI taxonomy): domain Eukaryota; kingdom Viridiplantae; phylum Streptophyta; class Magnoliopsida; order Liliales; family Melanthiaceae; genus Chamaelirium; species Chamaelirium japonicum. Next base: position 43,502,432 of record OX393554.1, read on the forward strand.
GTTCGGATTCGACCCGAACACATTTCATCTTACAAAACTAAAAAAGAAAAATCAGAAAATTTGAGCTTAATTCGGCTGATTCGGGTCTTGTTCGACTGATTCGAATCTTATTTAGCCAATTTGAGCTTAATTCGGTCGATTGAGCCTAACAAGGCTTGATTCAGTCAAATCGAATCTGAATCTGAATCCAGTCATATCTAGGTTCCAGGGTTTTTTGGTTTGGACTTTGGATAGGCCAATACTCGAACCGGTTCGGTTTGGCCGAACAATCAAACCATGGAGATAGTATATTTTGACATGGTTCTTAAAATATCATTGCTACCTTTAGGGAGAATTCATTGGTGCAATCACTATTGTCATGTGTGACCACAAATGTGATCTAAGATCATGTGTGACCACTAATTATTTTATTGCAATTAACACACGGTGATGAGAAAAGATTAATGGGACAACCAAATCTACTCCTTTATATCCGGTAACTTTTCTACACAACTCTGCCTTGTTTTTCAAAGCCAACTAAAAACAGGTGGATGTTATTCATATGATCGGTTTGCTTAATGTTTAAAAAAGATGTTCTAGACAGACAAAAAGGATAGGAAATCAGTATAGTTGTATTGGTATGTGAACTCAGAGAGAGCATTTTTCTCCAAAAAGATGTGATTTGGTATAAATAAATAAAGACCCCTCACATAATTTCTTTTATTATCCACTACATGATTATACAAATCAAATAAATTGTCAAACCTATCTAATCCAATTTATTCTCAAAATTTACAGTTGAATAGTGATTGACTTACAATGTTTATCCAATCACAAATAACGCAAGCTTGAAAAGGTTGGCCGTGCAGATTATTGGCCTTACATGATTTGCTTCAAGTTTGAAACTAAATCCGATTATATTCAAGACGATAAGATCCGTTAATCAATCTAGAAATCTTTCTTTATTAATTAAATTGTACTTTAAGTTTCGAACTCAAATAATTGAACTTTGTAACTTCATACCAAGAAGCGGAATCGGATGGAACTGATGAAACACAAAGACCTAATATTCGTGTAGTACAACCAAAAGCTGCATGAACGGTTCCTGGAGAGATGGGCAAAGTCGGGATTCTAACGATCCCATAGAACTAGATGAGTCAGATGAAGATTACTCGTGGATTGCTCAGACAAGTGAGCTAGTATTCAAGGAGATGATTTGATTTGGACACAAGTGGCGCAAAGTTTGATGGGAAAGACGAGATCGAAAGGAAAATGTTATTTAACGAGGCGTAGCAGTAGGTTGAGCTAACAGGGCGACGTGGTAGTAGTAGTCAGACACCACGCGAAAAGATGGAGAATAATAGGATGTTGGTACTTCAAAGATAGAGAAATATGAAAGGGAACTGGTCCAGTACACCTGGATGAGTTTCTCATCAGTATTCAAGATCGATGATGAGACAACAAATGTTGAGGACTACATTGAAAAAAGAGACGACACAGATGATGATGGGCAAGCCAAGAGATCCAATGATAGAGGGGGTAGAACATCGGTCGATGGGAAATTGAAAACTGCGTAGACTTATAATTTTATTTTTATTATAGTATTGTATAGTTATATTTGAATAAACTCCAATTCTTAATAAAGTATATCTTGTATTTTATTACTTCTATGTTTATAGTTACCTTTAGCGAGGTGGCCTCTCAGTTTGTCATTATGTTTCTGAGTCAAAACATTATTACCATCCGGTGGTTGTAATTTATCCTTTTTGAGTCCAAGGGGTAGAGTTAGAGTGCCTGCTAAGCTGCCCATGCTCACATCTAAAGACGAAGGGGCAAAGACTCACTCCAAGTACCACGCTTCCCAAAGCTATCACAAGCTCAGGTATATTTTTTCTATCTTATGATGGATAGCTTCAGACCAATGGACTGGATATGGGCTTATATTTTCAAAACCTAGTTGGGAGCATGCTTTGGAAAACGCTTTCAATGAATAATCGTTTTTTATCATTTTGCATGCACATGAAAAATGTTTTTACCATTGAGAACTTGCACGTTTCATTTGCTTGAGCATGTGGGCATGTCCCACTCATCCTTGGATTTGATCAGATCGATTTAGAGCACATCACAGATCCTATAATGCGTTTCTGCAGAAGTAGTGCACAAAGCCTCATGTTCGTGCGCATGACTCAAGGTATGACACGTTATCCCGGATTTTCTGGATCGTATCTTAACCACCCGAGTTTATAATATCTGAGGATCGTGCGCACGATTTGTGCCTGTCGTGTGCACGACCTGGATAGGTCGTGAGCATGACCTGGACAGTTTACTATGTGAACTCCTCCAATCCCTGGTCATGCGCACGACTGGTTCGGGTTGTTTACTTGATTTGGGTTTTCATCTAGTTTAAGGTACTTATCACTAGGGTTTTCAAAAATCTATAAATAGGCTCATACCCCTTCCATTGAAGGTAGGAATTACATTAGAGGAAAAGGATTAGGTCTCTCTCTTAGCTTTTGGTCTCCTAGCTCTTAGCTTGAGATCATTGCTTCCCTTTTAGCAAAAGAGAGAGATTCATAGAGGAAGTAGCTCCAGCTCTTCACCATGGATCATCTCTGATCTTTGATGAACTCCTTCCTCTAGTATTCCTTGAGAAGCCTTTCCAGTCCATCACTTTCTTCTCTCCCTTTCATTCTCATCACTTGTGATCTTGGCAGAAAGTCGTTGCGACGACGAAAGCACGGAGTACTTGCGATCTTGCTTCAAGATCCACTTGCTACCGAGGCGGCGAGGACGTTCCAACGTGCCGTGAGCGAGGAACCGATGGGAAAGCTTAAGCAAATGAAGGAGCCGGGCGTAGATGCGCGTTGAGGGTAACTTTTGGGCTCCCTTATAATCCATTTTGCCAAACCGCGGGGTATAGTGAGGGGGACCCCTACATTCAATAATTTATACTTGCATGTGTACATCATTTTCAGTGAACCAAAAGAATTTATGGGTTCTTATTTTATACATCTTTTTAAGATTTTTAAGAATAATTTGAGATATTTTGGTTTTCCACTTATTTAAAAAAAACATTGCAGAAGTGTATGTGTGATGGCACAATCAGTTAGGCAATTGGGGACAAGGATCGCACAGATTGTCCAAGCAACACGCATTTGACAATATTAGGTGCAATCTATTCAAGCCCATGTATACGTATTTCTAAAAAAATTGAAAATTGTCGAAACATAATCATTTGGGATTATTGTAGGTTAGCCCTCAAGGTTAACATATCAAATTTTAATTCTGAACCAATGAGATTCATAGTTTGTGTCGTAATTCTCAAAAAACCCTATTTTCTAACAATCTTCTAACATGTGAATGATTCCAAAATAATTGGTTAGTTGGTGAATCCATGGACCTATGTGTAATGAACAAAATGCTTACTTGACATTTTAGCTAGTTTTTATAAGATTTGCAAGAGAAAATGCGAGCTAAAATCCAAAAAAAAATAGTAGTCAACTTTCTAATATCAACTTGATCCCTGATATTTAGAGTCAAGAAGGGCTCACAATTATACAAGATATGGTACCAAATCTTAGCTAGACAACCAAAAAGTCGAAACCTTACATGAATCCTAGTGCTAATCTAATGAGGAAAATGGGTATCCAAGATATCAAAAATCAAGAAGGGTCTCCAAATGTGCAAATTATCCGATTAACCCAGCAATCTAGACTAACTTAGTATACAAGACTAACTGATTATAGAAGTAGAATGATCTAGTAGTTAGTGGACTCTTTGACGGTATCAGGTGTTGGTATTGTTATGGTGGTGGTCTTGAGGATCTCATGGACAAAAGGAAAACATGAACGGCGCTAGGTATGTCAATAGAGGCAAGCCTTAAAAAATATGTCTAGGAAATAATGTCCCTGCACCTCGTCGAGCCAAGAAATTTGAGTCTCACCATTCACTGTCTGCACCTCGACGATATGATAACACTAGGGCACCTTTAGGAACCTGATGCAGACGAACATGCTAAACTAATGAATGCATGCGAATGAAAGATTAAAGAGAGCTTTAATAATGTTGTCAACGATATTATAAGTGCAGAATTTTATAAATTAGCAATTAAACAAGCATCCAATGAATACAAACAAGTCTAGCTACTCAAAGATCACACGAATAATATTTATGGCCTTCGTAACATTCAATTTAAGATCAGATTTGATATTTACACATACTGAAATTAACAAAGAATATCAAAACATAGGCATAAACATCGAATAAGTGCCCAAATGGATGGATTTAACTTTTCATGCAACTAGGATACTTTTTAGGCCAAATAAGAACTGCAGCGATGATAGGACAGCAAGCCAAAAATCCAAAAGAAAAGCGATAAAGTGGCCGTAGGGTTAAGAAAATGGGGATATATGCCTATGTCTACCTTGGGATAGAAGATACCTGATAAATGTAGCCCAAAAAATACCTTGGCAAGGCCCGACTGTGCGAGGAACGCCCGATGCTTGAGATGAAGTGGCAGAGAGATGAGGGTGACCGAGAAGAGGGAGGTCCGAAGCTAAGTTGATGACGATCTATGAGGTAGAAGCCTTCTAGCGGCGATCGTTCGCTAGAAACAAGATGAAGTCGGGCGAGGAGATCGAAGCTAATGATCAAAAAGAAGAGACAAAGATGCAAGGAAAATTCGTCGAAAAAGGTTTTCTCGATCCCGAGAATAACACTCAAGGAAAATAGGAGTTCATTTCATCAAAATTCGGATCTGACAATACTCTCTTAAATATCTCTTATAATAAGATTAGGGTTTCACAGAAGATACATAAGAGCCATTAAATCAAGTGGAGGGGCCCCGGATCTATCACATCCAAAGAAGAAAAGGAAAAAGAGAATGGGAGAGAGAGAACGGACCGAAGGGGAGGGGGACGTCCGCTCCTTCCCGCGGGCACGCGAACCGAGGTAGCCGTACTGCTGAAAGGGGAGAGAGGGTGCAGTTAGGGTTTGGCTTTGGGTTCTCTTCGACCTCATTTTGATCTCATTCATCCATCCCAGAGGATCTTTAATCACATCCATCGATTCACACTTCCAATCAACATGTAACAAGAACGAAAGTTGTTCAAAATAAAAAGAGCATAATAATGAATTAATTATTTTTTCAATCAGCTGCATCGATTTTCGTGCACAGCTGAAAACAGCAATCAGCTTTATGCATGCATCAAATCCACTATAAACCGATCACTGGAACTTAACCTATAGCTGGCATAGTTCCTGCACCTGCTGAAAAGGGAAAAAGGAATACTAGGATCCAAACCGAACATGATGAATGTTTAAAGTGTAACCAACCAGGTCATTAGTCTGTTGATTGTCATAGGCATCCATTTTATTCACAAATAGACCTTGTGGATACTAGATAATGAAGAGGATGGCCAAGAGTCTGAGGAAGGAAACATCCATGAGTTATATAGCTTTTCATTGGTATTATCGCATCTCATGCATACACACACAATAATAAATTTGATGAGATTTAGGTAGTGGTTTGAATGCCAATAACTAGTGTTTATATTTTTGATGAGATACTCTTTTATGACATCACGCGGTAGATCTAGTGAAAGTTTTTCCACTACGATATTTATGATCTTAGTTTATGTATGGATAGAATAGACTAGGATCAGAACAGTTTTTGAAAATCAATTCTTTCGAGGTCTACTTTTGTGGTTATGGCTCCGTGATCACACATATAGGTAGATTTAGGGTTTAGATCATAGCTCTGGGGATCAAGTCCAAGGAGGATAGAACCAGAAACTTGGTTGGATGTGATCTGTAAAATTAGAGAAATCCACATCAGATATAGAGAGAACAACAAAATCAGTGAGCTAAAACAAGGCTAGGATCATGAGTACTATGTGTTTTCTGACATCTCTACTGTCTATTTTCTCTATATAACCCATTCATATTTCTCCTAATTGTAGCTTAGACTTATGGTTTATTTAAGAAGGTTCTAACGATGACAAATGTATCTACCCACAACCCATTAACAAAGGTTGGAAAGATGCACATAGTCACATCAGAACTGCAACAAAAAGAATGCCAAGTTTCAAAGAAAAAAAAAAAACGCATAAGTTGTTTCAACCATCGTACCCAAACACAGGAGCAAGGAGCATTGCAACATAGTCATAAACAAAAGATAACCATATATCATGCTCTAACCAGGCAAAACAATAAATGGTTTCAATTTAATAAGTTCATAGTAATCATTCTTACCTCAGCATCATCTATGTTTTCATTGGAATTCTCCACCAACAGCTTTCCCTGCTGAGAAAACAAGTGTCACACTTTAATAACACTATTTTCATTGTAATAACATATTATCTATGAAATCTAGGAATTAAATGAAAGGAACGTCAACAAAAAACAAATTAATGCACTATGATTCAACAATGCATCACCCCATTAATTCATTGCTATTTCACTCGATCCTTTATTAATCCAAATGTGGTTGAATTTCCACCCATAGAAGAAACAAATTGGAGTATAGTATCCATGTAAAAAATTACTACTTTAAGCTCATTCCAGTCAATGATAACAATATTTAATGATAGGCAACATCATTAGAAGCCAAGTAAGATAAACCACAACAAATGTAGAGTATGACTTTATTAGCAGTATAATAGATTGACAAGATACTGCGAGAAAAAACATCCTTTTCTAAGTTCCAATTGATTTCTATAGACTAGTAGCCCATCTGCTACTATAATTCATAATATCATTCTAATTTAGGTACTTGAGAAAACATGGGACCTAAGCAATTCAAAGATAAAATCGGAGTGGGTCTGAACCAGTGTTTTAAAAAACGCGCCCCAGGGTATGCCCAGGGCGTGCCCCGGGACGGGGCGATCCTAAAACGCCCAGGGCGAAGCTGGGGCTTTTTTCCTATATGGCTTACGCCCGAACCACTGGGGCGTAAGCCCCGAACGCCCGGGCATGCCTTCTACACCCTAATGGTCTGGGCTTACGCCACACTAGAGTTTGTCTGCATAGTTGAAAAAAAAAAGATTTGATAGCTACCATGTGATCTATTATATTCGTCTTACTCTCTTGGATGACGATTATGATATTTTTGGAACTAAAGTTGTTTTAAATTGATTCTATATCATGTATGGAATGATAGAATCTATGAAATATAAACATTGATAGTTTGAATTTTGGTTAGAAACTTATAATTAAATCTTAAATGATATTGAAAGACAATAGCAAGTTCATTTTTATTATCGATTTTTATATATTTGTGATTTACCAACCATTTTTGTAGGCTTAAATGCTTTGTTTGCTAACTTTGCTCATATTTTTTTTATTTTGTTTGTTTTTAATCTATTTTCACTCTTTTATATAATATTTTTTTATTTATATATATTTGTAAATTTAAAAAATAAAAATTCGTGGGGCTTACGCCCCACGCCTAGGGCTTACGCCATGCCCCACAGCAGGCAAAACGCCCCGCCTTATGCCCCCGCCTCTCAAAACACTGGTCTGAACTAAAAGCACAAATAAGATATTTAGCACTACTAAATAGAAATACTACAAATTTTTCTTGTCATATACTGAGAATTGGAAAGATAATTTAATCATAAAACTTACACAGAACCTAGTGTCAAACTCACCAATAGTGCAAAAAGTTGTCATAAGCTCAAAAACTCACCAAAAGAAGTCTCACAAAAAACTTATTTTAGAAAAATCTTTAATTAGCGTAAATCATGATATTGAATCATTGATTCTACATGAAAAAGCACCATAATCTCATAATTGCTCAATACCACTCGTTCACTTCTAGAACATAACAAAAAAATGATTGGAATACTTAAATAATGCAACTAATAAAAACATTCTCAACAAATCAGTCTATCCATGGCATATGAAAGAGTAAAATATAGAAATTACAAATAGAATTCTCCTTAATGCCACGATGTTTATTATGGACTCGGAATAGCGATATCAGTGAATTTGTGAACAGTGGATTGGGGGTCTGATTCACCATGCAATAACAAAGTTTGAAAGATCACGTCGATCAGTTTGATCATTGGTTACAGCTCCATGAGAGACCTAAATGATTTCGTACCTTCGACCATTCTGCACAAATTGCTTCAGTTTAGGTGGTTTCAGTTTTGGCCAGTTAAAAATTTCAATAAAAACAGAAAAATATGAAGGTAACAAGAACATATAAGAAAATAGAAACAATAGAAAGAGAACATTATACAATACAAGCATTAAAGCTTGATTTCAGCATAAGCATGGATTGGTGATAAAATTATTTTAAAGACTGAAGTTAAAAAGATAAAATATCATAATATAAGAACTACATGTTTTAACCAAACCACTTGCTTCATTGTTTGTACCTATTTGCTTTTTAATGTTTGGTTCCAATCGTGCAATGGAGGGGCATATACTGATCAACATGTTAACAATCATTGGTTACATTGTGCGCACCAAAAATCTTGGATTTAGAAAGAGTCTTCATAGCACACTCGGGAAACACAAACAATACAAAGACATTGGGGGAAGAAACACCGTCGTTGTCACATGTTTCCTAAAATTACATTAGCAATACATATTCAAATGCCCTTCTTGTTATACTCATGCACGGGACGTGCCAACGGTGTAGGCATATATGTGTAGGTGAAAGATGCAAACTCTCGAGGAGCTTTGAAAACCCTAGTTCTTCTTATAGCAGACAAAGAAGTAAGACTTTTGGATATATCTTTGTGATAGTTTTATGTATGGTGGTTCATCATTGCCAAATGATCCACCCATTGTGTCAAAAGACTCAAAACCAGTAATGCTCTCTTGTTGAGGACTTCTGAAGATCTTGAACTGACTTCTCCGAGTCTATGGCCAGTTTCAAAATTCCAAAAACGATTCTCAGTCAACTGATAAAAAACTATGCTACTCAATTGCATATGGAACACCACTGATACACCACCAGTCATATGGTAATATGGTCTGATACCAATTTCATGTCGTCCCGAACCAAAACCAACATATAAATTTAATAGAGAAACCAATAAAACCAGATCTGACACCTCACAACCGAAACAAATTCAAACTTGTGTGAAGTACAACAAGGGCAAAATCTTGAGCTTTTAGGGTCAAGATTCAAGACCTAGAAAAGCAATTGAAGATAGAGTGACAGATGAAAACTAAGAAAAACTGAAATTTCTTTGACATAAAGTCAATAAAAAATTCATTGTCAGTCATGTTAGCAATAGGGTGCATTAACAAGGTTATGATGAGGTCGTAAAAATAAGAGAAAATTGAGTAACTAGTTTGATTTGGTGGATTAATTTGTCCAACCAAACCTTGAAAATAAAGGAAATGATAAACGACATACACATAATTCAGTTATAAGATGGCACTGGAATAGAAACAATGTTTTAAAAAACGCTGGGCGGATCTAAGGTGGTAGGGGAGTTCCAAGGCTGTAAGGCAAAAAACGGATGCCTAGGCAGACACCCAGAGATCGAGGCGTCCAAAATTTTATAAAACATTTTACTTAGAATTTGCATAACTATTATGTTTAGTGTCATCCTTCTTCCAAAAGTTCGCAATGGGCCAAGGGTGCCGCTTATATAATTCCTTCATGTGGTCACAATGAGTCAAGGGAGCCACTACAATACTACACACTAGTGTACTAGTTAAAAATGAAAAAAATAGAAGATTAAGATGAAGAAATTGAATTAAGAAGACAAATGAGAGAAAGGAAACTTACGAATGACTGCTTTCGACGATAACATCGACGGTTTTTCTCTTATGGACATCGAGGAAAGCGGGTCTCAACTTCAATGATGCGGTCTAAGGCCCAAAATGCTTAGGCGGACGCCTAAGGGGCCGCCCGAACCGTTTTTTAGAACAGTGAATAGAAACAAGAAAAATCCTACAATCAATAGAAACCAAGAAGCCAAGGGCAGAAATTGTACAAAAGAAGATATGAAAAGGTTGCGTTGGCGAAGAATGCAAACCTTAAAAGGACTGAAAGGTAAAATAATCAAAACGTTGAAACCCTACAGATGGGATAAGGCATGCCGGTTATGGTTATATTTATATTAAGATCACTAGACTTATCGCCTTACCAAGAAATCATATATGTGGGCAGTGTATACGTCTTTTTAATCAGTCAAATGCTTACAATCATTCCATGTTTTATTTTAGAATTTGTCTAACTTAATTGTGATCTAGTCACATTTGATCAAGAGCCACCATTCAAGTGCCAATGCTATTAGAAATCTAGCTATTTGTTACGTGGTTTGCACAAATGTAAGTCGGTTATTCCCAGAGGATCTTAAAATTATTTCCTTTGTAAATACAGACTAGACTCTTTGGTTACAGGTGGGAACAAAAATAGAAGAAAACAAACTAAGATTGGATCAGTCAGCAATTTTTATTTGTACAAAATATTGTGAAAAAATCGTATAAAACTACTAGCAAACAGAGGGGAAAATAGTGAAATTTGAAAATTGCTCTTGTAGATTGAGCAGGATAACGTATTTTGAGCTATATAATTTATGTTTTATAAGCATCATTATGTGTAGGAAAATTTAGACTCTTGTTGTAAATTGTTTCTATTGTAATTGAATTGGTTCCATTTTTTAATTATTGTGTTAAACAGTCTATGCAAAAAGGAAATCTAAGTCAATCAAATTCCTTAGGATTTTATGCAAGCATCCCATGGTGTCAGTTGTGTCAATACTACATACTGAATCGTACCATATTATACCCACCATAATGATTTTTTGTTAAGACACTAATTCAAACCGTCATTTATATAAGGAAGCGAAGAAAATATAGAATAAAGAATCCAAAGCTATGCATGAAGTTTTCAATTTAGATAAGAGGATAGTAGCACAACACTATGGGAACGTCCATCGCATAATTGATAAGCAACCCATCAAGATATACAAGCAGACACACAAAGAGTTAAATCTCATTCATATTAATTATAGTCAAAAATCGGTTCAAATAAATGTGACAACAAACAAGCGCCTACCTGCCTAATTGATGACTTTGAAGATTCTCCTATACTTTCTTTCTCAGGCTTGGTACTAACTTCTATACCACGGACGTTATGCTTCTTCTGCAGGCTTCCAACATTTTTCCTTGAGGACCGAAGCTGCACAACTGCATGAACAGGATTCAAGTGCAACTGCAAGAGGAAAGAAATGGTCACTTAGATTTCCTAATTCCTAGCAATCAAACTCACAATAAGCAAATTTCAAAGCAATAAATTTAAAGAAATTGTTGGATTCTATTTGAGAAACTATATATGTGGATTTAACAAAATTCTAGACATTTATCGTTATCCTAACCAAATTTTGGATATCCTAAGTAAACAGAAATGCTAAACTCATGCTTAACAACAGGAATCTAAGTTGACCTAATTGTATTGAGTGTACAAGACTAACAAATTATAGAAGTGTATAAATTATTAAAGGTCAGATTAGATGCATAAAAGTCCTGTGATCATCATGATTGTATCTATCAACTATCAGCAAAACCGTATTGTGCCATACTGTGCTTTGGCATGAATCAGCTTGGATGATTATGCAACATTGTCAAAGCTCAATATACACTCAAAAATACACAAAATGCAATAGGATAGCTGCTGGGAACACCGGAGCCACACCACCGATTACCCACATCTATGGTCATCGACACAGAAGATCCGCCTGGTTGATGCATCTATGGTTTGGAGACACTTGAGGAGTTGGCCCAATTGTTACCGGGCTTGTTGGGCTTTCTTTTATCGTTATTTTTATATTTTATTTTCGGACTTTTATTTAGCTCAAATTTCTGCATTAAAACCCAAGTTATATGAGTTATTTGAGTGGTTTTAGATGTCCAGCCCTTTACTTTTAAGGTCTACAAGTCCAACGCACTTATCACCTAGTGTATTGCTTGGGGATCATAAAAAAGCCCCAAAACCTCTCATATTAATCAAAGCATTCGAATTCCTGAATTTTGTTCTTTACTTTCCTAAGAGAGGATTGAGATAGCGTGAGGCTCGCCGGTGAGAGATCGGCTCGATCACCTGTAAGAGTTCGGAGGATCATTGTATTTTTATATTTTCTTTGTTCGTGCTTACACATTCGCACCATCTACAATCTACATCACCACCACCCTATCCGCACACACATGTACTCCTATTCGAGGCAACCAGTGCCTCGACTAGCACCCCCGAGCGTCAGCCCACGCGGCAAACGCCCAGGCCCGCACCACCCGAGCACCAGCCCACTCATCACATCGCTCCCGCAACCTGCAAAGCCACTCAATTGATTAGATTGTTTAATCGCAATTACATCAAAGTCATATTATATTTCTTGAGATAAACTTAGGCTACTGACTAAGATATAATTTGACACACAAACAATATGAAACATGTGCCCTCGAAAATCTAATATGAAACTTGAAACATCTCTTAAAAATCCTTTCAAAAGAAATTAACCTTTGCTATTAATCGCATGAACTAATTAAAGTCAAAAGGAATTTTCTAAACTTCCAAACAATCAATTCTCTTGAAATTTTAATGTGCTTGGAATTCGTGCGAACCGACTGGTCGAACAGAGACGAAAGTCTAATTGTAGACCACTACTCATGCTTAAAATTGTTAATTGAAAGTTATTGAAATTGAAACTTGAATCATTTTAAATTTATATTTGTTAAAGTGGAATTCTTGTTGAGTTCTCAAACTTGATATCAGAGCCCTAGGTTTTGACTAGGAAATTTGCATCTTCATTCACATCATATCTTTTGTGGATGCTCGAAATGTTACTCGCTCGTCCATGTGGCGACATGAGAGGGCGACAAGTGGTGGCAGGGTTGAAGGCCACGTGACCTAAGGCATAAATGACTAACTTGACCTGGGAATCCACCCGGAAGGGGAGGGACTAGGGATCTTACCTCACGACAAGCATAGTGAGCTTGTCCCACGACGACCACAAAGGGTCAGCCGTTGGGTGATCTGTTGGTGACTTTGTGGGTGATATTATCATGATGTCAGTAGGGAGCTCGCATCGAATCGTACAAGGCAAGATCCCCCCCCCCCCCCCCCCCCGTCTTGTAATTTATGAATCATGGAATAGTTACTGACTACAAATATATTATTCAAACTAATAAATTGATGATGTGAAACAAATTCGACTCAAACCCGATTCGAAGGAATAAAGCGGGTTCGGGGATTTAGATCGGCCAAAATTCGAATTAGTTCGGGCGGAACCAGTACGGGTTGGACGAACCATGTGTTCAACATACCAAACGTTGTTTTTGTTCCTTAGAAACAAATTTTGCAAAGTTTCCCGTCCACATGCAAAATATCATTCCCGTCTAAGACTATTCTAGCACATTGTTCGTGAAGAAAAAACTCCTAACAAGAAACGGATAAACAAAACATTATGTGTGCCAAACACCCCCTCTACCCCCGAAGAATTTGGTGGCTCAAATGTGGATCTTCTCATTTACATTGTCCCACGTTGTTCAGATATGTGGGAATCAGGTGCGTAGAAAGGCTTATAGTCTATAGGTACCAATACAACAATTTTCATCATATTCTCACATTTTCCTCCTCTCGGACACCTTACCTGGTAGCAATGGTATTAGGGTAAAGTATAAGAAGTCTGAATCCTCGAATAGAGAAAAAGCAATTATCCATAATTGACTCGATCGAGTTTGTAACTTGCCTCGACACAGTCAAGTTACGCGAGTTACACAGACAGGCCTAAAAGCATCGAGTTTTGAATGGCTCAACTCAAAACTGAGTTTAGCTAAGTCAAATTGACTCGGCCAAATTTCGAGTCAATTCACCAAGTTTTTGAACCATGATTTGAAGGTTGGGACACAAAGCTCATACCATGAATCAACCTATATTGATCTCAAATCAAAACTTAAACGTTAGGTCCCAATGTTACTAGGATGTCTCCTTAAAAATGTGTCAAAGACTCAAAATGCATCAACAAATTACAAATATCAACCTTAACCAAATATGTTCACCTATGAAGCACGGATACTTCTTGAAGGGCCGTGTCGGTGTCGGACATGACTCGGACACGTGTCGGACACGGCTATGAAATGTCCTGGGTTATTTTTGTCCCGGACACGGTTAGGACAAGGCTCGGATACGGCTCGGATACGGCTCGGACACGGCTCAGGCACGGTACAACCGTTCATTGCATTCGATCGGGGCTGAGTTGGATGATTTGTTTGGGGCTGAGTGTAATGGACGGTTGTGATTAAGCTTTGGCTTTAACCAAATCTTCTAAGGTTATAACCTCATAGGATATAATTAATGGATTTTTTTCTACAAATATTAAAATCATATTTTAGCAATAATTGTAGAACTTGTTGGATTTTGTGGACTTTATTGGAAGGTGACCTCTAATGAGGATCCCATAGTGCCAAACCCGACCCCATAGTTAATAAACTACATTTTGTTTTTCATATCAGTTTTGATTAGATTGAAATTACCAAAAGAAGAAATTTAGTAGTTGACAAAAGGAGGTATTGTCCTACCATTGAAATTTCTTAAAATAACCATCAAGTTATTTCTCATCTACTTGGAGCATGCTTTATGAATTCTTCTTCCAAGTGAAGCATCTCTATGTAGTTTTCATATATTACATATTATTCATATAAAATTATATATATTAATTGTCGTGTCCTAGCCAAATGTCGTGCCCGTGTCGTGTCATGTCACCGTACCCGTGTCAATGCTTCATAGATGTTCACAAAAAAAAAAAAATATCAAGCATGTGGCTTGTGTCAAGACTCTCACATCACAGCTTTTATTACTCAGTAAATAATATTTAGTGGATGAGTGAAGTCATGATTTAAACATAAAAGAAAATAGAAACCGACAAAAAAATGATGTGAACGGACCTTAACACCAATATCAAAAACCTCTACACAAGGTTCTCTCGACTACACCAATTCAAAAATCAAAGCCTAAATTATAAGATCTCAGTTTTACCAGGATGTGTGTCCCTCTTGAAAATTGTATTAATATTCATCAGCAAGTCAACGAATGTCCAACACATGGATGTCCCCATACTATTGTACCGCGGGTATCAATTCGAACACGCAAAGTATGGGGTGTGAACAAAAACCAATAATTGAGGAAATCAACCTGCAGATAAGCTACTGTTTGTAGAAACCTTGTGATGCAACATTAAAAGAAAGCAGTGTCACAAATTTCTAGGCCCTTCTGTCTGCAATTTTATTTTTTTTGAGAATTCCTCTCTGAGAGGGAGAGGATGGGGTTAAGCATACCCCAAGCTTTTATTAATGGATGAGAAAATCAAAGCTTAGAAAGAAAAGGGAGGATACAACCCGAGAGTTTGACAGGAAAACCTGGGGACCAACTCCGAACCAACGATACAAAGTCAACCCAGAAAGTAGCGATCGAGGCCTCCTTGCCCGAGAAAACTCGAGAGTTGCGTTCCCTCCAGATGCTCCAGCATAGCCCAATGGTTAGCAGATCCCAAGCTGGCCGAAGCTTCTTGACCACTCTCCTGGATCTCCAAACCGTCCAAAGGGAACGGATAGAGGCCGGGTGACCTCTGATATTGAAATTCCGTTTCAGTTTCGACCACAGCTCCCTAGAGAAGGGGCATCTCAAGAGTAAATGGTTGACATCCTCCCTATGACCGTGACAAAGGGGGCAGGTCAAATCAGTCACATTCGGATTGTTCCTCCTCCTCAGATTGACCCTCGTCAAGATTCTCTCTCTGATGGCTAACCACATGAAAATCCTGGTTTTCAACGGCGCTGGCGATCTCCAGAGGTGGCTCGCGATGGGACAGATAGTGCCTCCATTATTAAAGAAATGATAGAACGACTTCATCGAGAAGATCCCTGAGTTGTTCCATTTCCAGCTGGAATAATCCCTGTCTTCTCCCAGAGAGAAAGCTTCCACGATACTGTGAAGGTCCGCTAGATGACCCTGGAGTGTGGGAGGGATACTCCGCCTAAATTTCACTGACCAGGTACGGCCCGACGCTGAACCTGACGTCTGGGAGCGCACAGAGGCCTGGGGATCCCAAGCCAACTCGAACAGATCAGGGAACAGTGTAGCCAAGCTAATATCGCCGACCCACTGGTCAAGCCAGAATTTGATAGACTTGCCGTTGCCGAGAATAAGCTTGGTGCCAGTCCGAAAAGGAGCCCCAACCTTACAAATACCCTTCCAAAAAGTGGACCGAGTTCCTGATTGCCTACACCGAGCTTGCAAAGGAGAGAAGCGTCTGAAATATCGGTCTCTGATAATGGACGATCAGTGGTCCCCCTGGTCATTCTGTAATCTCCACCACCACTTCCCAAGGAGCGCTCTGTTAAAATCTCGCAGGTTGATGACCCCTAATCCGCCCTGCTCCCGCGACTTACAAGTAACCCCCCAATCCACCAGATGATAGGCTCCGGATGATCTATCGGGACCTCTCCAAAGGAAAGCACTACGAATCCCGTCTATTTTCTTAATAACCCAAGATGGAAAGAAGAAGAAGGCCAAATAGTAAGCCGGAATTGCTGAAAGAACGGAGTTGACTAGGGTCAGACGCCCCCCCAAAGAGAGAAGTTTCCCTTTCCAATTCGACAACCTGATCTCCACCTTCTCAACCAATCTCTGCCAATCCGCCCGCCCTAGGTTCCTGTTACTCACAGGCAACCCAAGGTCTTTCACCATCATAAAAATAATGACGCTCAATCTATACACCAAATCACCCATAGTGTAACTTGTGGACCATCACTGAGAGGGTCATATAATGTCGATCCATCTTATGTACCAAGTTATACAATAGATACTCAATGTCTGAATGAACTATTCTCATTGATTAAATAACATTTCTCTATTATGTCCAATTTTGAATTGGCTATTAGGGCACAGGCACAATCCCAACATAAACGTTATGGTAAGTGCTTCTCTCCCCTTCCCTTTTGCTATTTTACATTTTCTATAAGCTCATACTTTTTTTTTCAAGTAAGCCAATAAATGAATGTATATATCCTTCTTGATCAGTAAAACAGCTGTATATTATCCTAGATATCTGTATTGGTCAATCAAGTTGATCCTTGATTATATGCAGCATATGCAATGCCCTATTGAAGTTTGGCTAACGCATAAGAGAGTTTGATCCATCTCCTTCAGAGCTAGTGAAGGTATACATCAGACAATAAGGATGATCATTTGTAATCTTCGAATCAGAAAGAACATATAGTATCAAGTCTCAAACAAGCACATTGAATTTCCACATTTTATAAGAATATCTGAAAAAGTAAGAGATAAAAGAATCTACTAGTTTAATAAATGTAACATATAGTTATTTTCTTAGCAAAAGTGAGAATAAAGTTAATAACAACAACTAAGCACATTTATGTACATATCTGCCTTATCTGTCAAAGGAATGATTCAACTGCAGTACAATTCAGGATTAAATTGACTGAAAAAAGGAGTGACAAGGGCTACCAAGAAACTACCTGGCTTCCTACCAGAAGTCCAACAGCATAGTCAGTCAAAAAAGGTGCCTTCGACGATGATAATGTCTACAAACACCAAAATATAACATTGTAAGGCTACAAGAAAGGCCTTCAAGAATCTGCACTATATGCTTGAGAAATATTTGGGTAATTAATGCTTGAATAGTTAGATACCATATAAAATTGCGTGAGCTAAGAACCAAAAACAAATCATACTGTAACAAATATAGTGTTCACTCGATTAACTTCAAAAAACACATATCAATCATACATACAAAACTATAAATATATGTCAGCCTACAGAAAATAATTGTTTGGGAAATGAAGCAAATAGACACAAAATTCACATAAAAGCAGAAAAAAAAAGAAAACATAGTCTGCAACCCTTTTTAGCCAGAATGTTATATTTAGGACGTCGCATGGGCTTAGAATTCTCACGAAAACACCTACAGCCCCTTTTGGCTTATCATTTGTATTTTTATTTACCATCAGTAATTATTATTTGTTAAAAGATCTATGATATACACATAGACTTATTTGCTTATATACTCCCACATCCATTCCTGGTTTAGGAGATTTAGCGGTAGACTGTTGGCCAATGCTATATGCACTTGGATAAGTAACAAGTGCTGACTGCATGTATAGGCATCAGATCCTCTGATTCCCCAAATCTTAAGGTCTGGAGATGGAACTTAAATGTTTCCAAGACTGGGTATGGTGCTTGGACACATCATATAAATGCACTTGGTTGGAGGATTCACGCATCAATGTATCCAGAATTGAAATGTTTTCAAATCAAGACACGACAAGAGGAGCATGGTGATTGTGGCCGTGACTTTTAAAACACAGAGGATGCATCATCTTGAATCTCTCAATAGGTACTGGGACCACATCAAGGATGACCCTCAATGGAAGTTGGATGCTATTCAAAAGGCAGTGAGGAGGGCCTTTATGCTTGATGTTTCTAAGAGTAAAGTGTATAGGGCAAAAAGGAAGGTGATGGACTTCATTGAGGGAAGTCATAAGGAGCAATATGGCAAGTTATGGGAGTATTGCAACATGATCAAGTCTAAAAACCCAAGCAGCCACGTACAGATGCAGGTTGAGGGCCTAGTTTGGAGTTACTCCAAACTTTCAGAGACTATTTGTTTGTTTAGATGCTATGAAGCGTGGAATTGTTAATGGTTGTAGGCCATTTATAGGCCATGATGGATGTCATTTAAAGAGGACTTATGGTTGTCAGCTGCTTAGTGCCATAGGAAGGGATGGAAATAATCAAATGTTTCCAATTGCATATGTTGTTGTTGATGCTGAAACAAAGGAAGCATGGAGATGGTTCCTTCACAACTTGAAAGAATCCATAGGACCCATGGAACAGCATGAGCGGACATTTATTTCAGATAGACAGAAGGTAACTTACCTACTTATTTTAAATAGTGTTATGTCCATAGCTATTTGATACAATTGATTTAATTTAGTTCATGTGCTTGTTGAATTCTTGGGGGCTAGTGGAAACATTTCAGGAGTTGATGCCAGGAGCTGACCATAGGTTTTGTGTGTGGCATATGTTTGCAAATTTCAAGGAAAAGTTTAAGGGGAAGATATTGAAGGATGCAATTTGGGTAGCCGCAACAGCTTATACTACTTTTGATTTTGAGATGCATATGGATAGAATCAAAGAGGAGAACCAAGAGGTATACAACTGGCTGCGAGGAGTGCATGCAGGGCTTTGAAGTAGGTCTTTTTTCATCCCTAGGTCAAAGTGTGACTTGCTATGCAATAATATTTCAAAGTCATGGAACAAATATATTCTTGAGGCAAGGGAGAAGCCAATCATTACAATGCTTGAAATGATTAGAAGGCAGATTATGAGGAGGCTACAAGTAAAGACAAAGAAGATGAACAAAATTGATGGATTTTTATGTTCTAGAATACAACAGAAGTTGGAGGTTATCAAAGCAGATGCAAGACATTGTGGAGCTACTTATGCAGGAGGGGAGATCAATGAGGTGGACTATCGTAGGCATACATTTGTGGTTGATCTTGGTAAACAAAGTTACCTATGTAGAGAGTGGGAGATCTCAAGAATTCTTTGCAAACAAACAGTGGCAGCTATATTCATCAAAAGGGAGAAGCCAGAGGCTTAGGTTCACCCATCCTACCATAGGCAGACTTACATTAATGCATATGACCATATGATCTACCCAATACCAGATTTAACAATGTGGCCTTCAATTGAGCATGGTCCAGTTATGCAACCACCACTTAGGAGGCCACCAAGGAGACCCAAGAAAGCAAGAAAGAAACATCCATATGAGCCTACAAATCCAAATAAAATAAGCAGCCCCACCAGACTTTGAAGTGCTCCAAATGCCAATAGTATGGCCACAATGCTTGTACTTGCAAAGGAGCACCAGTCAAGCCCAAGGCTAGTACTAGGTGGAAGAGGTGGTGGGCCTACTTTGGCTAGGGATGGAAGAACAGGGGGCAGGCCTCCTTTTGCAGCTTCATCAAGTGCAAGAGGTGGTAGGCCTCCTTTGGCAATTGGCAGATGCAACAAGTGCGAGAGTTGGTATAGGCCTCCTTTAGCTATGGATGGAAGAACGGGGGGTAGGCCTCCTTTGGCAGCTTCATCAACTGCAAGAGCTGGTAGGCCTTCTTTGGCAGATGAAATAAGTGCAAGAGGTATGAGTAGGAAAGGTAGTGTTAGTAGGAGAAGGGAGAAACATGCATGCTATGAATTTTCATCTTATGAATTCACTTATACTTATCTTCAATTAAGTCATCCATCTTATGGATTTCTAACCTTTTTTTGCAGTTGGAGCATGGTGCATCTTCCAAGCCTACAGTGCTAGACACACAGGATGGCCTTAGTACTTAAAATGAATCTATATGGTAACTCATCTGTTTTTTAACCCTTTACTTTGCTTTTGACATGATGCTAATTATAAGGATGCTTGTGATAACATGATGTTGTTTCTAACTTTCTTCTTTGCTTATATACAGATTTTGGTGATGGCATCATGGCATGATACTAGTTATAAGGTTTTTTGGTGATGACTGCTTTCCTGGTGATGGACTGTGATGATGGTATTCTGCTAGTGATGACGGGTTGGCTGGTTATGAATCTTATGATCTGCAAGGTTAATGTTCTTTTTTGAATGTGATTGTCTCTTTCTAGTGTTGAGGGCTTAACAATGGTTGTATGTTGTGATGGTTGGTATTGGTTATCTAGGGATGACACTCCTTATATGGTGATGGCTGGGTATTATCTTATGACGGTTAGGGTGCTGTAGGCCTTGATTGACTCTGTATTTTTAGTAATGTGGGTAGACCTTGATGATGACTGTTTTTTTTCTTATAGGCCTTGATAAAACTATGGTTCTGTTAGACCATATTATTGTGTTTGTATCTAAGATAAGGATGTTGACTACATACATGACTAAGAATAAAAATGAAGTCAGAAACAGCACAAACTTCACACACACTAAACAACATGATAGGTTGTAGTAGAACACTCAACAACTACAACTTATCACCCCACACTCATTCATAAAACCTCAGAAACAACACAAACATCACCCACACATACAACTTCCTACTTCGCAAGCTTGAGTTACTAGTCTCCAAATCCATAATCCTCTTCCTTAGTTCATCATTCTTCTTCATTAGCATGCAACTAAAATCCTTTCCTCTTTCGCATATCTCCAGGTCATGCCAAACGAATAACCCACATGAGTCGGTCTTATATTTTGCGCATCCATAGAATCTACGTCCTGGGTTAATTTTAGTCCAAGATGCCCGGAGTGGAGCTTGTATTTCGCAAAAGCAATTTAGAACGTTTGCGCAATGACGAGCCAAGAAGTGACTTGCCCGTGATGAACTAGATGATGATTCCATATTTGAGGATTACCTATTCAAAACCAAACAACAAGAAAAGAGGAAGGGGCTTATGGAAAAAGAAGAGAAGTAAGAGAGAGAGAGAGAGAGAGAGAGGCTCTTACTTGTAAGCAAGGGGGAGAATGGGCATGAGACCTGCAAGCAAGGGGAGAGGAATGATGAAAAGATGCTCATAAAAGAACCTTATAACAGCCAAAAGGGTAAATGGGAATAAAAAGTCCCAACAGTCTTAAAACCCAAGTTCTGGGCATTCACCGTCTAAAAACAAATAGCAGCCTGATGGAGTCATGTTAAGTGAGAAAAAAAAAAATTAAAGTTCAAGGGGTATTTTGACCCGTTTTATAGTTCAAGGGGCCAAAGTGAATTTCAAGCATATTTTAGGGGGGTTTCTTGTAATTTACCCTTCAACTTAAGTATCAAATGAGATCTATTGCTATATAATAACACGCTAAAGCAGAATAAACCAACTGCAATTCATGGACTAAAGATGGATCCTCTGATTGAAATGGAGAAGGCTTGAGGTTGACTCAATTAAGACACTCATTTTCCGAGATTCTACGAAATAAACTTCCCAATTAATGGTTAAATAGTAGAGAAGAATGATCACCATTTCTACTACATGATAATGTCAAAGAAAGAAAACCTCATTCTTATCTAAAAAATAAGAATGCAAGCAAATAATTAGGGTTAAGCCCATGCAAAAGCCTGAGTACAAGATGGTAGATCCCTGCAGGCTCACTTAGGCGACACACTAATGGAGCTATCCGAGCTAACTGACAAACAGTTTGTCTTCCCAAGTTATCAAAAATTTATCATGTTATGTTATTCTTTCATAAATATTGTTCCTCGTCCTGTTGAAGTTTACTTGGAAATTTTAGAAGGGTAGTCATTCTGGACTTTTAATTGAAACTTGAAACTGAAGGACTACCAGGAACTCATGTACCTTTCACGGTCTATGGACATGGACTAGGAGTAACAACCTTGAAAGCAATGGACACAACTTTCACATGGACTAGGAGCAGTGTTTTAAAAAACTCGCCCCGGGGTACGCCCGGGGCGCGCCCCGGGGCGGGGCGGTCCCAAAATGCCCGGGGCGGATCAATTTGGGGCTTTTTTCCTGTGGGGCTTACGCCCCGAACCACTGGGGCGTACGCCCCGAACGCCCGGGCACGCCTTTTACGCCCCAATGGCCTGGGCTTACGCCCCACTGGAGTTTGTCTGCATAGTTGAAAAAAAAAGATTTAATTGCTACCGTGTGATCTTTTATATGCGTCTTACTCTCTTGGATGGCGATTATGACATTCTTGGGAACTAAAGTTGTTTTAAATTGGTTATATATCATGTATAGAATGATAGAATCTATGGAATATAAACGTAGATAGTTTGAATTTTGGTTAGAAATTTAGAATTAGATCTTAAATGATCTTGAAAGACAATGATAAGTTCATTTTTATTATCGTTTTG
The DNA here is from genome assembly GCA_947650365.1 of Chamaelirium japonicum. Lineage (NCBI taxonomy): Eukaryota > Viridiplantae > Streptophyta > Magnoliopsida > Liliales > Melanthiaceae > Chamaelirium > Chamaelirium japonicum. The sequence goes on from OX393554.1 coordinate 43,525,274, forward strand.
TATATATTTGTGATTTATCAACCAATTTTGTAGGCTTAAATGCTTTGTTTGTTCATAATATTTTTTATTTTGTTTGTTTTTAATCTATTTTCACTATTTATATAATATTTTTTTATTTCTATATATTTTTTAAATTAAAAAATAAAAAATTCGTGGGGCTTACGCCCCACACCCTGGGGCTTACGCCCCGCCCCACATCAGGCAAAACGCCCCACCTTATGCCCCCGCCTCTGAAAACACTGACTAGGAGTAACACCCTTTGAGTGCCAACACATAGAATCCTTGGTAATTGATATGGGACTCTTTTTAATAAATCTCACATCTCCCAATGGTGGGGTGCCCATAGTTATGCCGGTGATGATGGTGGTAGTGCATGATGATGGTGGCAGCACATTTTTGGTGGTGGTACCAATGCGTGGTGGTGGTGGTGCATGGTGATGGTGGTGTGTAGTCGTCGTGCTGGTGCATGGTTATGGTGATGTCAGGTGGTTGTGGTGGTGTCCATGATGGTAGTGATGTTGTGGTGGCCACCACCACAACCCAGTTGAAAAGATTGAGCTCGGCTAGATTTTAAAATACCATCTGGAAAAGAGTAAGTTCAAATTAGATTAGATTTTAATTGAGAACTTAAGTTTGCACTAGAGAACTTAGATGCATATCCCATCTTGAATGAAACTTCAAAATACCACCTGGAAATGAGGAAGTTCGAATTACCTTAAATTTTAATTGAGGAGAACTTAAGTTTTGCACTAGAGAACTTGGCTGCATATCACATCCTGAATGACAAACTTAACACTCTAAGTGCCTCTTCGAAAATCCTATATGACCAACATCGATTAGAAGTCTCTTTGGAAGTCCCGAATGAGTAACATGAGACTTTAAAACTCCCAGAAGCTTTCTACGATCCCGAATAACTAACCCCCAAAAGGAACTAGAGATATTGACAGTTGATTACCATGATTAGAGCAAGGTACTAAGGTTAAATAAAAACATGTCTCATCCAATGACCTCCAAAAAGGTGCATCAAAAGAAAGATGCCCCATGTACCACTCAACATATAAACACAAAAGCCATACCAAAATGTTCGGTGTGGTAAGGATGTTGTAGAGTGCATATGGTGTAAAAATAGCCCATTGGCCTAAGCACGATCTGACAAGGCCCGAAAAGTCAATGGCCCAGCACAGCTGATCTCACTAAGAGCTTGACCCAGCAAGCATTCAAGCCTTGCTCTGGTTGTCACCTTGAGCCAATGGTTTGTCCCGAAACCTGACCTGAAAGGCAGCCCAACGGGCTGGCCCAAAGCCTGACCCAAAATCTTGTAGGCCTAGTCTGGACATGGGCCACTAAGAAGTATTTAAGAGCAGAGAAGCCATACCAAACGGCCTATTAGCTCAGGTGGTTAGAGAATACACGAATCGTAAGGTCGAAACCTGGGTATGCTATTTTATTTTTTTATAGTATCTCATATAAGGAAAAGAGAAAATATCTTATTTACGTAATTCAAATCAGCCCGAACCGGCCCGACTAATCGGGTGCCAAACCTAAAGGCAGAAGGACCGGAGTCGGGCCCCAGAGATCTAACATAAATTAAGAAAAATCGATATGACAAGCTTCCAAATCTATCATTTCCATGTGTAATTCTCTTTTAACCAATATGTTCATACTAAACCTTAGACAATCTTTATAAACATCAAATCTATCCTTTCCATGCATAATTTAGAATTTAATCATCAATCTGAAACACCCAAATCAGAAATTTGATCCATTACCTAAATTATCTCTCATAGGCTTCATAGCATTTTTATTATCAATACAAGCAGGAAACAACAGTTGTCGCAACTTATTCTTGAGATATGTTAAACTAATGATAGGAAATAGCATAAATTCATTTGTTATAAAACAAACACAATATCCAAGAGCATAATAGAATTGTGACCCATAAGTGGATGAGCTAAGATAACTAACACAATAAAATTTAATAATATAATAAATACAAATAAAGAGAACAATGGAGTCCACCTCCTTCTGCATCCTTAAAAGCCCAGCCACTTCTTGGTTGTAATTACCGCTGTGACCATTCACACTTAAAGCAATTTCAATTTTTGCCTGCTTAGGCTTCACCCTAACCTGAAAACATATATCAAAGCTCACATAAGTGTGATCATAAATGCGTGTACACTGTATTTATATCCTCAAAGGATTAAAAAATGCACATACGTAAATCAAAAAATAATAATTGGTAACTAAAAGGAATAGATATCGTTTTTACAGTTTTGAGAACAATAGTATCAATTTCTTGGGAAATGTACCTCTTCGCATCTTTCATTCAGTTCAAATGGACGCCAAGAAGGTCTAAGTGGATATTGCATTACATAGAGCTACAAGAGGAGAGAGAACAAATGAGTATAATCCCCTGATTAATCTAAAACAAATAAAATGTTCTTTTAAAGAAGGAACAAAATGTTACTCAAGCATATAAGTAAACTACAAAGCAAAGAACAACAATATGTTAAACACAATAGGCCAATGATGCAGAAGGGGGAGAAAAAGGCCAAAAAATAAAAAAGCAACTACACGCAACGATTAAGCCCACTCCCACATCAAATTCATCAGCTTCAACTTTAAAAGAGTGCCGATATCATTCAAATTTGGGCAATCACCACCAATTCCAAATTCAAAGTTGACAAAGCAAAAAGTAGAAACAACAACATGTTAACAAACACAACAGACCTATGATGCAGAAGGGGGAGAAAAAGGAAAAAATAAAGCAAGTAAGGCAATGATTCCCACTCTCACATCAAATTCATCAACTTCAAATATAAAAGAGTGCTGATATCATTTCAAATTTGGGACATCACCACCAGTTCCAAATTCTAATTTGACATAGCATAGTCAATAGGTAGGTGATGGAGACCAGACCCAAGGACTCCATCGCTTTAATGGGCCGATATCATTTCAAATTTCAGACATCACCACCAGTTCCAAATTCAAATTTGACATAGCATACTCAACAGATAGATAATGGGCCCATAGAAGTCCATTATCTTTTGATCACTTTAATTAATTATTTTTGGAATAATTAATGCTAAAATTAACATTTTCAGAATAAAATATTATTTTTTTATTTAGAAAATAATATTTTAATCCGAAAATATTCTATTTTCGGAATTATTTATTAGGATATTTTAATTATCGTTTTAAGAATATCTTTGGAGTTGTTATGGATAAAGATTTGTCTAGATTCAAATCTTTTTCAATAACGTAAACCTTATCTTTTAGTAGAGAAAACATTTCATTAGATTTAAATCGTTTTGAATAAGGCAAGTCTTATCTTTTTATTAGAGATAACATTTGATTAGATTTATATTTTTTAAAATTACGTAAGGCTTACCTTTTAGATTTGGTTTGATTTAAAATAGGTAATCGTTATCTTTTATAATTGTTATCTTTTAGAAAAGGTTTATCTTTTATTTAGATTTGAATTTATTAGTCATTATCTTCCTGGATCTTTTGTAAACCTATAAAAAGGCCACCGATGTAACCATGAAAATAATGAAGAGAAGATGAATGAAAAATTGTTTGACAGCGTCTTTGATCATGGACTGGATTAAGAAAGAGGTGGATTCCTCGAATCTGGTGGACTCCTGATCTTCCCCTCTTCTTTTCTTCTTCCCCTTTATATCTTTCTTCGTTAAAAGCTTTTTATTTGGCATGATCCGAGGGTGTTTGCTAGATTACTTAGGGATCCTGTACCTCGTCCCTCATCAGTTTGGTATCAGAGCTCTTGTCATTGTTAGAGCAAATTTTGCAAAAACCCTTGTCATAATTTGTGTGTTCAAAGCATTATTTGTCGAAGATTAAGTCCTAGTGTCGTGGTTAGTATAAGAGCGATAATATACACGATCACATTCAACTCGACATGCATCAGTTGAAGACTCAAAGACCACCACACACAGCAACCCAAGGTATATTGGTTTTACTTACATTTGGGATTGTAGGACTCTTTGCTGAGTAGAGACTTAGGTTAATCTGTTTTAGCGTATTCTATAGTGTTTCATTGATTTTTCGATACACGTATTTGCGCATCGTTGATTTTTCGATTCACGTGAATTTCTAAAATTGAGTTTCAAAATGTTTTCAAGTTTGTGATTTTTCATTTCTTTATATTGAATGACTTGACTTCTTAATTTCGGACTCCTACATTTTCCGGAACAATTCCTTTGGTTTTCTCAAGTAGCAACGTTTTACGTTTTCCACGAATTCGGACTTGACTTTCGGTTTTCGGAATGCATCTTGCACGAGCCTCGAGTCTCTAATAAGTGCCAGTGCATGTGTCATCGCGTACACAGGTTGCACTTGGCAGTTCATCAAGTTCCACACTTAGGATTTTTTCTAAGTGTTGGAGAGACTCCACACACGTCTGAACAACTATTCGAATCGTGTGACTAGGGAGTCCGAACAACTGTTCGAACTTCTAGCCTGGCCGTTCGAACAGTTGTTCGGACTGGTGGCCCAGGGGCCAAACCATTCACTAGTGGTCATGACCATTGGGTCTAGCACAGACCGTCCAAACAACTGTTCGAACTCCTAAGGCTGCCCGCAAACTTTCTTGGTCTGGCGTCTAAGCAACTATTCGGACCGCAATGCTTAGCCGTCCGAACAACTGTTCAGATTCCTAGTTGCCAGGTTTGACTTGGGGTCTTGGATTACTTGCATTGTTACCTTTTTCTGAGCCATTAGATCATGATCCAATGGCATGAAGTTATTGGGGATTGATCTAGGATATATAAGGCCTTAGGACAGCAGAGAAAGTTCTCTCTCACTTGTTTCAAGAGTGAATTTTTGGAGAAAGCTTGGTAGAGAGATTGGGGTTTTCTTGAAGAAGTCCGTTGTGGGTTAAATCAATTCCTTGTTATGGCAGCTCTTATCATGGATGATTCCTCAATGGATTGGTCTTTGATTTCTCTACAAATTGATTAAAGACTCAATCCCAAAGATGTAAAATGAGCTAGCCTTTGTTTGCAAAGCCCTTTCTTCCATTTTGCTTTTATTTTTAAAAGCTTTTATTTCTCTTGCGGGAGAACTCTCTTTGGTGAGGAATTTCCAAAGAAGACTCAACGGTGGGTCCATCCGTTGAGGGCAAAGGGAGTTGTAGCTCCGATTTGCCAACCCCCTTTAGGTAGTTAGCTGTGAGGCCGTGCGGTGGGTACATCCGTGTGGAGCGGGGTTTACTAGGGATTGGCAAGAGGAAGAACGTACCGGTGTGCCCATAGCTGAATTCTTCAAGTTTCCCCCCTTCCTTGGTCAGGATTCTTGCAGTTGCACATGCTTCCCACGTGTCCCCATTGTGTTCATGCTCACCACGTGTCCTCTCGGAGGAGCTGACGTGGTGCCGAGCAAGGCTATTTATTTTATGCATTCGCATTTGCCCCATCATGACAGGGGAAGTCTTCTCAAGACTTGGCGGGCCACGATTGATCCAGGAAACAAGGCGCCACGTATCCCTGACAGTTGTGCCCTGCTGCATGTAGGCATGGTCCACATGTCACATGTCTTGTTGATTGCGGCGATAGCGGATTTCTTCAATTTTTAAGGGAGATTTTGTTGTTTCAGTCACTGTTGAGTTGAAACGTTGCACCAGAGTACAATAGACTAGACCTGTTAATGGACCAGATTTTGACCCGAATCTGACTCGTTAGTAAGATGTGGATGGGATTTTTTGATCCGATAATGGTCCAAATTCAATAACCAATTTACTTAACAAATCGGATATGGATTTAGGCCAATTTGATCCGTTAAGAACTTGATCCGACAAACTATAACATAACATATTACATTTTATCAACTGTTAAAATAGACTGCTTTAGATCTAAGGCCCTAAGGGTCAATATAAAATACATTTCCCCTCGATCGTGACTCAGAATGTATCCTGGCCCTTTTGAGTCTAGAGTCCGGAATTGACTACTCTTTGCGGATTCGACGCTCAACGATATCACAACCGTTTGATGTAGACTTGTTAATGATCCTGATTCTGATCCAAATCCAATTAGATCCGAACTTAAACGAATATGAATTGGGTTTGTTAATCCGATGATCCGAGAACGGTCTGAATCCTATAGCCCATTTACTTAATGGATCGAATTAGGATATAGCCTAATTCAATCCGAATCCGATCTATTGACATGTCTATAGTAGACGTCCGATCGCCATATAGTGACATTTCGTCTCCCTCAATTCATACCCAAGAGAGGCAAAGACCTATTTACTGTCAATCCTTGGTAAATTTTATGTCTCCTCATTCTTATTTTGGTGTGCCGCTATAATTCTTTCATGCCTCTGAAAATTCCACACAACCACTATAGTACTCTTTCGTGCCATCACTGCATTCATCAGTTTCATCATGCACTCCTTGTCTAGCATGTTTAATCTCCTCCACCCTTCTGAATCAAATGTTTCTGAGATCATGGAAGCCGTCAAAGAATTCGATCGAGAGGAGGTAACACATGAGGGATAATTTGAGGGTTGGCTGCATGCAGACCCTTCGACGGTTGTCAACCAATCGCTGAAGAACTCGAGTGAGTCTTCCCAAAAGAAGGCAGCAACAAGTGATTAGGAAAAGCCAACCCCAGGTACAAAAGATAGAGTTCGTCGGTGAGCTCCCCTTACATCGTTAAAGACGTCAAGGAAAAGTTTAACCTTTGGTGATTTTGTGCCCTTCACGGTGAGTGGGCTCGTAGTCTTCATGAGGCAATTTATGGCAGATTTTTATTTCTTGCTCCTTTCGTTGTCAACTTCTTGAGAATGTGTGGTGACTCATGATTGTTTCGATGATTGAGTGCCTCGGGCAAGAAATCCCTTTAGGGTATTTCATCAAAAAGTACTCAATCAAGGCTCAGGAGTGATGTGAAAAAACACATTAGCCAATACTTCCCAGGGCGGGGGACTACGGTTGTAATTTTCAAGTCCATAAACAACGACAAGTGGAACAAGCAACCCCTGAAGATTGTGAGCAACTAATCAGACGGTTTCTTGGTTTCAAGGCCCCAACCCGCTCAAAAGAGCTACTCGAGTTCTACCCTAGTGGGAAATCGTGTCTCTGACGATGAAGAGGTTGTTCTTGATCGAAAGTTTAGGGAAGTCGGTCCTTTGGTGAGAAAAAAGAGTTTCGGGTCATTTATCCTAAGGAATTCCAAATCCTGCAGATGTAAGTAGATCTCAAGCGTCGAATAGTTCGTGGAAGAAATGAGGCAGTCAAAGAGCGACTACTGCGGGACAAGACTTTGACAATGATGGCGAGCGTGATCTCAACCCAGACATTTGTTCGAGGGAGGGCTCCGCCAACCCGGGTTGTAGGGTGGATCTAGGGGATAACTACATCAAAGTCAATCTAGGGGATCCCTCCAAACTAGTGATAGTCCTGCTAGCAATGTCTTAAAAAATGCTATGCGAGCCTAAGGTGATGGGGGAGTTCTAAGGTGGCAAGACGGACGCCTAAAGATAGAGGCACCCGAAATTTCATAAAGAATTTGATGAGAACTTATTTAACCTCTATGTTTTCATTGTCATTCTTTTAGAAGTTGACAATGGGCCAAGGGTGCCACTATTGTTATTCTTTCAAGTTGTCAAAGTGGGCCAAGGGGTCCAGTATATGGTAGCAAGAAAGTAGTGTACTAGTTTAAGAAAAAAAAGACTAAAATGAAGACAGGAAGAAAGATAATAAGGGGGAAAGGAAACTTACAATGACTGGTTCTGACAGTCACATCGATCGTCTTTCTCCAGTGGACGATAAGAAAAGTGGTCCAAACTTATACAGTACAGGATACGGTCCAAACTTATACGGTACAGAGTAAGGCCCAAACGCCTAGGTAGACGCCTGAACCGCTTTTTAGAACAATGTCGCTCAGGTGTATAGCAACATGTCTTTATTGCCCCAGAGGAAACCGGGTACTTGAGGCACACCTAGTGTATACTCCAATGGATCCAAATACTAGATTGCCAGTAGCTTAGGAAGAGATGCTTGATGAACCAGGTCCAAGAACATACAGGTATAAATGGGCAAAGCTATTTACTAGACCATCAACCTATCAAACAATGCATTTGTTTTCTCTAGTCGATCAATTTACGCATATCTAACGGACATTGAATTCGAACGCAGTTGTGCAAATCGTGAGGTACCTAAATGTGTGCATAGTTATGAAGTTATTTAGAGGTTTAGAAAATGGTTGGTTATGAAGTGTTCTTCATATGAACAATATTCATATGATATTTCAGTGCCAAATATATCGACAGTGTGGAAATATATCGACACTATTTTGATATATTTCTATAAATCACAATATTTCCACACTGTCAAAATATTTCCACGAAATATTTTCATATCCAGATTGTCCAAATATTGATCGAAATGGAAATTTTGAACCTTGATTGGGCACTCAATCAATGTTCTAAAAATGAAGTTACTTAAGAACATAGAAATGTACAAATGAAGTGTTATTTCTAAATGGGTTGGGCACTCAAACAATGTTCGAAAATGGCATCATATGAAACAAACTCTTAAGCGATAAATATAAATAAAAAACCATGGGAGAAAATTAAAATGGGATCCGAAGGCTTCTAACCAAAGTGTCCTCATCAAGAGGAGAAGGAGTGAAGAACACATCGATCTCGCGAACCACTCTGTCTTCTCCATCGTCGTCGTCGACTTCCATCGGGTTGCTTTCCGGATCCTCTGAGGGAAGGATGCCGCCCCCTGAGGGGCCTTGCGAGCGCTCACCGTCCTTAGCCAAGGTGGAGTGGTCCTCCTTTTTAATTACGCGAGACGGGTGAGGGGGAGGAGGGAGGGGAGCTTGGTCTGCGCCGGGCTCTGCTTTGATCTTGCCCTTCATCTTGGGCTGGAACCTCGAGGGCTTTGCCCCGCTGGGGCGGCGGGAGGAGTGCGGGCCTAGATCGCCCGGCGAGCCGAGGAGGTCGAAGGGTGTGTCGTCGTCGTCCATGGCTCTGCAAAGTCCCAGGAGGAGGCGATCAACGCCGGTTCCTTGCCGCCTCTTCTTCCCTCGCAATTGAGCCCGGGAGAGGGAACAAATCCCTACAGGGACAGGGAGGGAATAAAACCCTACGAATCCCAGTCCGTGTGGATTATAGAGGATCCGGGTTAGATTTGAAACCGGACCGGACCAGGCGGTTCGAACGGATGTTCACACCGGGCAAGGCAATGTGTGTTTTGAAAACCGGATCGGACCAGGCGGTTCGACCGGTCTGGACAGGAACCGGAAGATGTTTCGTTTCGGTTCGATCTTTGAATAAACCGGTTTGCTTGTTAACATAGGAATTAAACTTTTCATTGAAGAATTTAGTAAATATCTATGTAAAATACCTATGTTTATGCGGTTGAAACGGTTGAACGAGCGATTTGAACCGATTTGGACCGAACCATATTCCTTTTCGATTCGCCTTCCGGTCCGGTTTTAAAAACACTAGTAAGAAACCCAGGCAATGCCCGGATAAACTTGATGCACACCACTTAGCAAAGACATCACAACTGTCCGAATAAGTGTGCAATTTTGAGAGATTACGATTCACTAATCCAAGTGTGATTCACTTGTTAGAGAGAGAAAAAGATATTACTAATGATTTTTCTAATTAACATCCATTGATCATTAAATACAATTGTATGGGATATTTATCATCTTTATATTAGGTTCTTAATGGGATTTATGAGAGAATCGCGTTCACACATGAGAGAAGGATTCTGGCTCTTTAAAGTGGTCCACTTGTCATAGAACCGAAGAGGACTCCATTTTTGTCATCAATGTCCGGATGAGCTTCATGCATGTCATTTGGCACAAACGACTTCACTTGTTAGAAAGAGATAGTAACATTAAATCCCTTTGAATGAGTATTTATTATCTTTATGGTAGGTTTTTAATAGGATTTAAAAGTGAGCCGCGTTCACACATAGAAGAAGGATTCTAAGTTCTTTAAAAGACGTCCACGTGTCACAACACGGGAGAGAGGCTTCCGTTTTAGTATATAGTATAGATTGATGCGGAATTGACATTACAAATGGTGATCTCATCAAAATTTATGGAGAGATCCTTATTCTCATTTCCACTCGCTTTCATCTCATTCACTTACATTTCCACACACTAAGTAGATCAAATTAGAATAATATTTCACTGCTTCTTTTTCACCAAGAAATTAAATAAACGAAAATGTGTCTATGACAACAAAGACTTATTTGACAATGAAGGTGGCCGACAATGGAGGCCACATCCCGTAAAGCACATGCCCACCCATCTAGATGGTTCTGTAATCGAATCTTGTGGGCCTTGCTCCCATCTTTGTGTCAAGTTTACCTCTCGCCTTTGTGGTGGGCTTATATATCTCACCTTTGTAGCGAGTTTATCCATGTTCCTGTGTCGCAATACTATAAACAAAGTAAGATTCCAATCTAGGTATATCTTGTGCTCCAAGCACGAACAGGCTTTGTAGTGACCTTGAGGCCCCTAAAAAAAACACAAAAGGTGACCATGAAAGTCTCTATGCAAATATCTATATAACAAGGGACGGCGGTTTTGTGCTGACTAGACAAAAAGGAACCAAAAGCTGACTAGACAAATCTCTCTCGCTATCACAATCGTTCCCTCTCTTTCTCTTCCCCCGATCTCTCTCTCTCCCCCCTAGCTCTCTCTCTCCTCGGTTCTCTCTCTCTCTTTCTCCTTTCACTCTCTCTCCCCCCGGCTCTCTCTCTCTTCCCGGATTCTCTCTCTCTCTCTCTCTCTCTCTCTCTCTCTCTCTCTCTCTCTCTCTCTCTCTCTCTCTCTCTCTCTCATAACTAACCACATTCTTAATCATGATATGTGTGTGTGTTGGGGGGGGGGGGGGGGGGGGGGGGGTTGGGTTATACAACTATTTGCCCCCCGATAATTGTGAAGTTAGCTGGAACCACCAGTTTATCTCACCAGAGATCACCTTCAAGGAATCAACAAATGGTGATCTCATCAAAATTTATGGACAGACTAGGGGTGTGCATCGGTTCGAAACCAACCAATTTAGGCAAATCCCAAAACGATCCAACCTTTGTCGGTTTTGAAGATTTCCAATCCGATCCAAACAAAACTAAGATTGGAATCCAATCCAATTAAAGTCAGTTTGGATTGGATAGTCGGTTTAGGCTTTGGACCATGTTCTTATTGGGCTCCCCCCCCCCCCCCCCCCCCCTCTCTTCTATTAGGACTTAGTTCAAACTTAAAAAGATAATAATTGTTATCAAATCATTAGGCCTAAATAAGATTTTAAATTGATTTTGAGTCATTCTACAGTATTGCAATAGTTGTTGGTGGCAAGGGTATATGATGTATATTTAATAAAATATTATATATATATATATATACACACACACTCACACACACATGTCGGTACAGTTCAATTTAGGTTGGTTTTGAATTTACAAATCTGTCAACCGATTCAATCATGTCGGTTTTTTAAAAACCCAATCCGAACTGATCCATTGAGTGTGTCGAAACCGATCAAAATTGGTCAGTTTGGCTTGGTTTGGTCAATTTAATCGATTTGGTTTGGATCCTGCATGCCCCTAGGACAGACCCCCTTATTCTCATTCCTACTCACTTAAGCCGCCTCAATCATGAAGGAAAAATACCATGAGGAGGGGGAGAGATCAATTTCACTATCACAATCAAGGTTAAAAAGACTCTCTCTCTCTCTCTCTCTCTCTCTCTCTGGATTAGTAGACTCATTAGGCCTAAATAAGTTTTTTAACTGATTTGAGTCATTCTACAGTATTGCAATGGTTGTTGGTTGCAAGGGTATATGATGGCATATGGTATATTTAACAAAATATTATATTTATATACATGTCGGTGCGGTTCGATTTAGGCTGGTTATGAATTTACAAATCTGTTAGCCGATCAAATCATGTCGGTTTTTTAAAAACCCAATCCTAACTGATCCATTGAGTGTGTCGAAACCGATCAAAATTGATCAGTTTGGTTTGGTCAGTTTGATCGATTTGGTTTGGATCCTGCACACCCCTAAGACAGACCCCCTTACTCTCATTCCCACACACTTAAGCCGCCTCAATCATGAAGGAAAAATACCATGAGGAGGGGGAGAGATCAATTTCACTATCATAGTCAAGGTTAAAAGAGTCTCTCTCTCTCTCTCTCTCTCTCTCTCTCTCTCTCTCTCTCTCTCTCTCTCTCTCTCTCTCTCTCTGGATTAGTAGACTCATTAGGCCTAAATAAGATTTTTAACTGATTTTGAGTCATTCTACAGTATTGCAATGGTTGTTGGTAGTAAGGGTATATGATGACATATGGTATATTTAATAAAATATTATATGTATATACATGTCGGTACGGTTCAATTTAGGTTGGTTTTGGATTTACAAATCTGTTAGCCGATCAAATCATGTCGGTTTTTTAAAAACCCAATCCGATCTGATCCATTGAGTGTGTCGAAACCGATCAAAATTGGTCTGTTTGGTTTGGTTTGGATCCTGCACACCCCTAGGACAGACCCTCTTATTCTCATTCCCACTCACTTAAACCGCCTCAATCATGAAGGAAAAATACCATGAAGAGGGGGAGAGATCAATTTCACTATCGCAATCAAGGCTAAAAGAGTCTCTCTCTCTGTCCAATTTAATCGTTAACTCGAGGAGCTCAATTTTAAACTTTAACTCAAGGAGCACATTTGATATTCCTAAAAGATTTAGAATATGATGATTTTTTGTGGATATGCAATCTAAGTCAATGTGATCCTCCTCGAAAAACATCAGTAAATATTGAAACCACTATCTAACAATTTGGACAACGGGTAAAAGTATGAGTAAAAAAATGATTAGTTTATTGATATGAGCCCTATATATAAGGGTCGGGTTCCTATTATAACATTGCAGGGACTACCCTATGACATATAGTGGATTAGTGACACCAGAATTTTTAGAATGTGCTAACTTTTTTTTAGGATGATCACCTTACCTTAGATAGAATGTCCATAAAAAATCAAAACATTTTAAAACTTCTAGAGGCATCAAATTCTAGAAGATCTTCCAGCCATTCATTTTATCATTAAATTAACAACATATTTGATGCCCTTAGAAGTTTTAGAATGTGTTGAATTTTTGTGAACCTTCTATCTAAGATAAGGTGATTATGCTCATAAAATATCAGTACATTCTAAGTGTCTTGTGTCGTGAAATGACTATATATATAATGGAAATACATTGCAGCCGCTTAACGTGCGGCCACCCTCCATCCAGGGTTTTTTTTTTTTGAGGTTGATCACCTACCCATTGATAGCACACACAAAAAAATTCAGTTCATTCCAAGACCTATAGGCCATTCAAATATGCTCAGTTTTTATTGGTTGTTCATTTTTTTGTCAAATTGATGAATACATTTGAATGGACTATAGCTCTTGGAATGAGCTGAAATTTTTTATGTGTGCTATCAAAGGAGAGGTGATCAATCCCCCAAAAAAAATTTAAAAAAAAAACACTAAGGGGGTGTCGCACGTTAAGTTGCACGATAAGCGGCCTCACAATATCAAGACATATATATATACTAGTAATGCCTGTGCTTGCCGGCACACAAAATATTTTAAGGATGGGGATAATATTTTGAGGAAGGTTGACAATATTTCAAAGATGGCAATAAAACATTTCGAGAGTGGCGACAAAATTTTGAATGAGATAATAATATTTCGAGGGTGATAAAAATATTTTTTAAGCGGTGATAATATTTTGAAGAATGTGTCAATATATAATACTCGTGTTTATTGGCACTCAAATGGAGTAGCAAAATTGGTTCGATAGCGCCCACAATCTGTTGGGGACACCCACATTCAGCTGAGACACCCACATGCAGCTGGAGAGCTCGCGTTTGGCGATGCAAAGAACCAACAAAATCAAGGTGGGTTTCATAATGAGTTCTGATTTTTCGATTGATAAGCTAGGTTATGATTTTTTTGATTTTGCATTTGCTAGTTGTATCTTGACACTGTGGCCATTTGCTCTTAGAGCACGCAGAACATTTACATACTTTCACTATGATAAGCTATAGTGCACGCATAGTACTTAAACATTATTAATCAGATGCAATATAAAAAGCAAGTCACAATAAATATTGCAAGAGCTATAGTCCAACTAAATGTGCAGCATAATAAATTGAAAACTATAGATATTAAAGGTATAGATGTAATCCAACTAAACGTGCTATAATGGCACACAAATAGCTATTATTTTAAAAGCTATATTGCAAGAGCTATAGTCCAACTAAGCGTGCAGCAAAAGAAGGAAAAAAAGAAGAAGAAGAAGAATACCTCATCAACAATAACTGCAACATCTCCCTCTTCTATGACAGAACATGTTTGGTTTGGATCAATCTATTAAGAGATTGGATTACACAAAAAAATCAAAATTAAAAGAAATTGAAGTAAGAAAAGTCAAAAAAATGAAGAGAAACGTATAGTCTAACTAAACGTGTAGGGAAAAAAAAAAAAGAATACCTTATCAATGGCAATTGCAACCTCTTCCCTTTTTATGCCGGAAGAAGCTTGGTTTGCATCAATTTATTAAGAGATTGGATCATGCAAAAAAATTAAATTAAAGAAAGTTAAAAATATGAAACTGATATCAACCATGGTAATAATAGGACCATCCTCCTCCATGTTGATATCCATCGTAACCTCCTGAAACGTGGATCAATGGATGTTAATGTCACAAAGAAAGAGAGAGAAAGGGAGAGTTGTTCACAACCTGATTGGAATGATGTTTGAATTGTTGTGGCCCATTACCTCATCGATGACGGTATCATCCTTCTCCATGTTAATATTTATCGCAACCTCTTAAACATAGATAAAGGGACATCAATGTCATCATTCATGAAAAAAAATATGCAATCAACGAAAACCAAATAGAATTAACAAAAATATATCTCAAAAAAAGGAACCACTGTCAAAATTTGACACCAAGAAGAAAAAATATATTTAAAAATGAAAAATAAAAAGAAGAAAAAAAAATTGAATAGTTGAAGAGAGAAAAAAATGAAATGAAGACAAAAATGAAAAGAAAACAAAAAAAAGAAAAAAAAACCTGATCAATTGCGACATCAAGAACTAAAAACGAATAAGTTCATATCCTGCTGTAGACACACAAATTTCGTCTAACCCGGACCCGACTTACGTGTGCCGACGCGGATGCAAACCCGACGCGCGCTTCGACTCGGACCCGACTTGCACGCACCAGTGCGGACCCGGACCCGATTCGCGCCCGGCAAAAGAGGAGCGGACCCCACACTCAAGGGGGGCCGACCCCTACTAGGGATCCGAACCCCATGGAGCCGGCCCCTACTAGGACCCGAATCCCATGGGGGCCGGCCGGCCTTGCAAGGAAAAAGAAAAGAAAGGAAAGAAAAGAAAGGAAAGGAAAGAAAAAGGAAAGAAAAGAAAAGGAAAGAAAATGAAGAAAAGGAAAGAACTACCGCCATGCGCGGGGGGAGGTTGCGTATGACGTCTGCTCACGCGCGGATCTGCATCGATCCCTCGATCCGACGGACAAGAAGAACAGTCGGGTCGCCATCGATTTCGTGTGCAAAATCCAGCCATAATTGCCCCGCCTGGAAAGGAAAGCAAATAAATGTTATTCCCCTCATCAATGGATGAATAAATCCCGGGTAATTATGAGGGAGATATTAAAGGGATTTAAAATTAAAACTTTTCATATCTCTCTCCCCTCCCCTTTGCTTATAAATAGAGGGGGTGGGGGAAGGTTCAAGAGGTCGAAGATTGAAGACAAAGCGAGGAAGCTCTGCAGAAAAGGAGGCGCTTCTTCATCGACCCAAGGCTTCACGAGGCACGGGCAAGCCTGTCCCGTCGGGATCGGCTTAGTCCATTAAAAGCCCTCATCAACGTGAAGACCCTTGCACAAAAAGATCAAGACTTCGACTCCGTGCACGAAGAAGAAAGCTCGGAGAAGAAGACCCTTCGACTCCGAAGACGCCAGAAGCAAAGGCCGGAGAAGAAGCTCGTAGCGGCACTACCCCGTCGGCTCCAACAAACCCTCAACTCCGATCAAGCTCCAAAGCCCGGAAAAGAGGAATGAAGCGTCATCAACCCGTCACCTTCGACAAACGTCTGCTCCATCCACGAAGAAGAAAGCCTGGAGTGGACTACCTGAAGCGTCGCTACCCCCGCCGTCTTCATCGACAAAAGCCGACGCTACAACCGTCGCACGGAGACCGTCGCTACCCCCACCGTCTTCATCAACAAAAGCCGATGCTACAACCGTCGCACGGAGATCGGTGCTACCCCCACTATCTTCGAAAGCATTCTTCGACTCCGATCACGCCAAAGAAGCCCGGAGAAGCAGAGAAGTCCAGCTGATACCCAAACCGCCGAAGCACCGAAGAAGTAGCCCACGTCATTCGAGAAGAAGACCGAGTCAAAGCTAAAGGCAAAGCCCACGCAAGAAGCCAAAGCAAAAGCCCCGGTAAAGCCCGCGCCAAAGCAACGCAAGTGCCAAATCCAAGCGACTACGCCGGTCTCGAGCAAAAGCACCGCACATTCTAGCCGATACGACGCGAAGTCCGGAAGAACGAAAGCACCGCAAGTCTCCCCTATCTACGTCCAAGAGCAAGCGCCAAAGCAAAGCAAAAGCCAGAGCCACGCCAAAGCCAAGCCGAAGTCGAAAGCCGAAGCCAAAGCCGACGCTAAAAGCACGATCGACGCCGCGAACTGATGATCAAGGACACCGAGGTCAAGCAAGGAGCGAGGAAGACACGAAGATCGAGGGACGAAGCCGAAAACCCCCTAGCCGAGAAAGCGCGAAGCACGAAAGGGACAAAGCCACGACAGACACTCCTTAGCCTCTCAAAAAAAAAAAACCCTCACCCTATAAAGACCTCTGTCCTGGGCAACCCCTTCAGAGCTCTCACACGAATACCACGTGGAGACGCGGATCAAAGGGACCCTCCAGAGGATCTCTCCCATAATCTCCTGATCAACACTCGCCGCAACCCGGACTCGCCACACCCGAGCCACCCGGGTCCCAGCCACACTTGTAATCTGGTTTTGCGCAATAAAGATGGCCCATACCTTTTCTACGCATACAGATTTCTGGCACGCCCGGTGGGACCTCTTCTCCTTTCATCCGTACGGCTGAAGAAGTCACTCCAAGTTCGCAATGGTCGGGACAAGCAACGATGCGTTTCCTCCAAGCCTTTCACTAATTGCCGAGTCTTCTCTACTCCGACACGGTGATCCAGTAAACCCGGAGGGTGATGCTCCCCCGATGGTACGCGTCTACACTCGGCGTACTCGAACTCTTGCGGATGTCTTCATGCCAGAAACTACTGACGAAGATGCTCGCCAAAGCGCCGACGAGGCCTTGGTGCATGAAGAAACAAGCCTCGATCCTGGAGTCCATGTCCAGAAGTTTGGGGAGGACCAGCCCCAACCCCGAGCCCGTTCGAGTTCTCTAGTGGAAGTTGCACCTTCTCTGCAGAGGGCAAACATCAATCAACAACCAGAAGCAAGTCGGCGCAACTACGTCTCCGACGACGACGGTGAGGATGCTAGCATGCAACATCGGGACGTTCTCCGTCACCATCCTTCGTCCGCTCTTCAGCTCCAAGTCATGCAGATGAACGAGCACATGGCGCAGATTACTCGGCTGATGGAGGAGAAGGATCGTCACATCAATACTCTACTCCAAAAGCTAAGCGCAAGGACGCTGTAGCAGTCGGTCAACCCGTTGCTTCTCCAGTAGCCGCTCCAGCTCCGTCTTCAACTCTCGCTCCTACAGAGGTTGTTCCGACGGTTCAAGCAGTTACTCCAGCACTTTTCTCAGCTCCCGTCCCAGTGGAAGTCATCTCCCCAGTGCCAACCTCGGTGGCCACACAACTTCCGGCAACGGCAACGATGAATGCTCAGCAAGTCCAAGCGTTGGTAGCCGACATGATGCGCTCCCATGGCAGTGGCCTTCCTCCGATCACGGCAGCATACTCAAAGCCCTACACCGCGAGGATCCAGCAGCTATGCTTCCCAGTCGGATTCCAGCCACCAAAGTTCCAGCACTTCGACGGAAAGGGAAATCCAAGACAGCACATTGCCCACTTCATCGAAACTTGCAACAACGCCGGCATATATGGCGACGAGATGGTGAAATAGTTCGTTCGCACCCTCAAAGGTAATGCTTTCGACTGGTACGTTGATCTTCCTCCAGGGACCATCGATAGTTGGGATCAGATGGAGAGGGAGTTCCTCAATCGCTTTTACAGCACCAGACGCATCGTCAGCATGATCGAACTCACCGCCGTCAAGCAAAGGAAAGATGAGATGGTGATCGACTACATCGACAGATGGAGGAACCTCGCGTTGAATTCACGAGACCATTTGTCTGAAGACTCGGCCATCGAGATGTGCACCCAAGGCATGCACTGGGGCCTGCTCTACATCCTCAAAGGTATCAAGCCTCAGTCTTTCGAAGAACTCGTGACTCGGGCTCACGACATAGAACTCAGCCTAGCAAGCCGTGGGGACTTGAAGAACAAAGACTTCTTGAAGGTGGAGAAGAAGGACAAGCCACCGGCACCGAAACCGAAACAAGTCAATGTTACGGACGTCGCTTCAACCTCCAAACCGCTCAAGATCGGGGGCAAGCCGGATCAGAAGAAGGGAGTCGCCATACCACCGCCTCCGCCGCCAAGACAAAGGATGACTCTCGAGGAGCTCGAAGCCAAGGAGTACCCCTTCCCAGACTCGGAAGTCTCCTTCATGTTCGACCAACTGCTGCAAGAGAAGATGATAGAGCTCCCTCCTTCGAAGAGGCCCGAGCAGATGCATCGCGTTAACGACCCTCTCTTCTGCAAATACCACCGGGTGGTAAGTCATCCCATCGAAAGATGCTTCGTCTTCAAGGAAAGAATCATGGCACTCGCAAAGTAAGGAAAGATAGAGATCGATTCCAGAGATGTCGCCACGGCCAACATGACGTCCATTACCTTCGGTTCCTTCTCGCCAGTACTCGTTGCTGCACGACGAAGCACGCCCAAATTGCGCATCAACCGTCAAAGGCCAATCGCTAAGTCAATTTCCCAGTCGAGAGTCTCGAAGCGACGTCAACGTACTCCTGCGCTCACCGAGAAAGAAACACCGCTGCCCTGGGGGCAACCATCGCTCACGCCAGCACCTCTTCCAAGCAATGCTACATCCCAACGAGCGCACCAAAGGAGATACGAGCAAGGAGATCCAGAAGTTGGTCTGCTGGGCCAGCCTTCGGGAAAGTTCGACTATTACGTCCTCTACTCAAGGCCTCCATCTGTTTCAATCGACGAAATTAAGCCCACCGACTGGGGATCAGAAGACGAGCCAGTGGAGCTTCAGGAAGAGCAAGTCCCTTCCAGTCAAGCTACGTCCCAATGCATTCTCCGAAAAAGATACGAGCAGGGAGATCCAGAAGTCAGTCTGCTGGGCCAGCCTTCGGGGAAGTTCGACTATTACGTCTTCTACTCACAGCCTCTATCAGTTTCGATCGAAGAAGTCAAGCCCACCGGCTGGGGATCGGAAGACGAGCTAGTAGAGCCTCCGGAAGAACAAGTACCTTAAAGGGAACCAGTTGCTGCTGCCGATCATCATCTTAGCGGAGGGAAATCCACCGACGAAAAGGCATGGGTCATGCTGCCCCGGCGACGAAGGCCATGACAAGAAAGGCAGCACAAGCAAGACCGCATGATGAGAAAGTTTCCCGAGCGGAAAACCTACAAGAAGAAAAGCAAGACTCCAGGAAGGAAGGCGTTCAAAGTGTCGCCAGCAAGCCAAAACAATCTCCTCCAGCAAAGCCTTCCAGAACCAGCAACCTTGCAAGAATTCTTTCCCGATCACTTCCTCCCAATCGATCAGCACATCAGAGTGTCTTGTTGCATGGTCGAAGTTCATAAGGCATCGAAAGGAAAAGACGAAAGCAAAATTTCTAAAGAAGGCGACTCCACTAACGAGGAAGACGATTCCGACAAAGGGGGCACTGCCTCTCATGTCGAAGCAATCCTGCACTTGCCACTCGTAGAAGCTTTGCATCTCCCGAAGAAGGCTCGCCTGACAATGGCTGCAGCTTTGGCCGACCCAGATAGCTACAAGAGGAAAAGGAAGGATGACAAGAAGGGCAAAATTGTGGCCTCGTGAGATGCAACGATAACCTTTTCAGATGAGGACTTGCAACTCAGAACGCGACTGCACAACCGGCCTGTCTACATCTCAGGATACATCAAGGAGAAGCCAGTAAACCAAATTTTGCTGGACTGTGGCTCCGCCGTCAATATCATGCCTATCCAGACAATGCGGCAACTCGGCATCACCAACGACCAGCTCTCGCCCAGCCAATTGGTCATACAAGGGTTCAACCAAGGCGGACAGTCCACTATCGGAATCATTCGCCTGAAGCTTTCAATCGGCCCACTAGATACAACGGTCCTCTTCCATATCATTGATTGCCAGACGTCATATCGCCTCCTGTTGGGCAGGCCTTGGCTATACGAGAATGGCGTCGTGGTGTCCACCTGGCACCAGTGCCTCAAGTACTACGAAGAAGGCATGGAGAGGTGCATAGTTGCGGATGACAAGCCATTCAACGAGGCCGAGGCACATTTGGCCGACGCTAAGTTCTACCAAGCGAAGGACCTAGTCGTGGAAGTTATTCCAGCTAAAGCCCCTCGAGCCCAGAAGATTGAAGAAGTGAAGCAGGATAAGACTCCTCTTCCCGCAAATCCACTGCAACCTTCCGACAAGGCAAGACTTGAGGTCCAAGAAGCGCCGAAATCTAGGCAAAAGATACGCATTAGTACCAAGTCAAGAGCAATGCAACATACCTCGTTGCCCGTCCAAACGACCCCAGTCCTGCGTCTCGCACCTCAGTGGCTCCGTAAAGCTGAACGATCGCCTTCTACTCCTGCAAGAAATCTGGCCCCGTCGTTATCGCAGGCCAACGTCGTCACTCTGCAATAAATGACGTTGTCATTACCTGTGGGGGAAAATCTTCGTGCCGACCCGAAGACCTTCGCAGCACCAGTCAATTGGAGTCGAAGTTGATGTCGGAGATCGTTGATCGATCTGCTGATTGAAGTCGAAGTCTTTTGATGTACAAACAGAGGAATGCAATCAGAGAGAGATTTTGACACAAGAGAAGTGATCTCGGAGTTCAGCCGAAGCCTACGTCTCCGTGCTATAGGGAGCAACCCGAATTTACTAACACTTATGTTGAAGTGATCTCGACAGGCCGAGTATCACTGTAAACACTGATCTTTCTGAAAGAAGATCAAAGGGAGATGGTAGATCGGAAGTTTGAAATCCCAGAGCTCTGGTTCTGAAAGTCAGATCTCAGAGTGGAAATCAGATTTTCGGATCGGATCCGGGGTCCTATTACATTCGAAGGCTCTGCTATTTATAGGCATTCCGAGTGGCGAATGGCGGTTTCTGCTGCAGTATCTGGGGATCCTCCAGGTAAAGTTGCGGGCCCTGCGGTTGTCTTCGGGGGCCCACCAGGCAGGGCCGATGGGTCCCGTGGTAGTCCTCGTGGGCCCACCGGGCAGGGCCGGTGGGTCCCATGGTAGTCTTCGTGGGCCCACCAGGCAGGGCCGGTGGGTCCCGCGGTAGTCCTCGTGGGCCCACCAGGCAGGGCCGGTGGGTCCCGCGGTAGTCCTCGTGGGCCCACCAGGCAGGGCCGGTGGGTCCCGCGGTAGTCCTCGTGGGCCCACCAAGCAGGGCCGGTGGGTCCCGCGGTAGATGTTTGCCAAAATTTGCACCCACAGTTACCCCCTCCAAGTTAGCTAGAGTGCAGTCTGGCTGGCTTGGACTTGGTGCAAAAAATAGCAACTTCCTGTTCTGAAAAACGGACACGAAGAAACTTGTCGTATGTTAGTGAAAAAAGGATCTGATCGGTCAAATTTGACCGATCGGTCAAATTTTGATCGATCGGTCAAATTTTGACCGATCGGTCAAAATTCAACCGGTCAAGAATCGAGTGATCGGTCAAAAAACAGGGTTTTTTGACCGATCCAGTAGTAATTTTGACCGATCAGCTGAAATTTGACCGATCGGTAAAGTTTTGACCGATCGGTCACTTCTGACCGATCGGTCAAATTTTGACCGATCGGGCAAAATTCAACCGGTCAAGAATCGGGTGATCGGTCAAAAAACATGGTTTTTTGACCGATCCAGTAGAAATTTGACCGATCGAATGATTTTTGCCGATCGGACAAGTTTGTCCGATCGATCAAAAATTATCCGGTCACGGTTCGAGTGATCGGTCAAAAAACTTGGTTTTTTGACCGATCCAGTAGAAATTTGACCGATCGAATAACTTTCGCCGATCGGACAGGTTTGTCCGATCGGTGAAAAAATATCCGGTCAAGGTTCGAGTGATCGGCAAAAACACTTGGTTTTTTGCCAGATCCAGTAGAATTTTGACCGATCAAATAACTTTCGCCGATCGGACAGGTTTGTCCGATCGGTGAAAAATATCCGGTCAAGGTTCGAGTGATCGGTCAAAAAACTTGGTTTTTTGACCGATCCAGTAGAAATTTGACCGATCGAATAACTTTCGCCGATCGGACAGGTTTGTCCGATCGGTGAAAAAATATCCGGTCAAGGTTCGAGTGATCGGCAAAAACCCTTGGTTTTTTGCCAGATCCAGTAGAATTTTGACCGATCAAATAACTTTCGCCGATCGGACAGGTTTGTCCGATCGGTGAAAAATATCCGGTCAAGGTTCGAGTGATCGGTAAAAACCCTTGGTTTTTTTGCCAGATCCAGTAGAAATCTGACCGATCAAATAACTTTCGCCGATCGGACAGGTTTGTCCGATCGGTGAAAAATATCCGGTCAAGGATCAAGTGATCGGCAAAAACCCTTGGTTTTTTGCCAGATTCAGTAGAATTTTGACCGATCAAATAACTTTCGCCGATCGGACAGGTTTGTCCGATCGGTGAAAAATATCCGGTCAAGGATCAAGTGATCGGCAAAAACCCTTGGTTTTTTGCCAGATTCAGTAGAAATTTGACCGATCAAATAACTTTCGCCGATCGGACAGGTTTGTCCGATCGGTGAAAAATATCCGGTCAAGGATCAAGTGATCGGAAAAAACCCTTGGTTTTTTGCCAGATCCAGTAGAATTTTGACCGATCAAATAACTTTCGCCGATCGGACAGGTTTGTCCGATCGGTGAAAAATATCCGGTCAAGGATCAAGTGATCGGAAAAAACCCTTGGTTTTTTGCCAGATCCAGTAGAATTTTGACCGATCAAATAACTTTCGCCGATCGGACAGGTTTGTCCGATCGGTGAAAAATATCCGGTCAAGGATCAAGTGATCGGAAAAAACCCTTGGTTTTTTGCCAGATCCAGTAGAATTTTGACCGATCAAATAACTTTCGCCGATCGGACAGGTTTGTCCGATCGGTGAAAAATATCCGGTCAAGGATCAAGTGATCGGCAAAAACCCTTGGTTTTTTGCCAGATCCAGTAGAATTTTGAAAGATGAGTTGAAAGTTTTGAACCTGCCCTCAGAGGGGTTTCATAACTGTTCCTTTCTTCGATCTTCTGGAAGAGTTTTGATTGGAGTTTGATCTTTCCTGTTTTTGACTCTTTGGTTGGTTTGAACGCGGATTTGAACCGGCGGTCCGGTTTATTTAGACCGGCGGCCCGCTTGGACCGTTGGTTCACGTGGACCGGTAGGTCCGACATTTCGTCTGGTCCGACGGTTCGCCTGATTTTGCGCTTGCTACGGATGGATGCCACGTGTACCTGCAAAAACACGCGATTTGATATGGTGAAGACACGTGTCTTCTCGATTTGCGCACCTGTTTTACCCTGGGTACAAATAGCTTTCACTGGCTGTCATTTCGCCTCACGCTTCCAAAATTTTTCGAAGTCCAGACCCTTGTTCTCCTGATTTCTGCTCCTGTTCTTGCTCTTGTTCGATCAGTCCAATGGCTTCATCTGGCAGTTCGAAGAAGTCCAGTACAGCTCCCTCGAAGAGAAAGGGGAAGGAAATCGTGGAGGTTCCATCCCCTCCGAAGGGACGAGGCAAGGGCAAGGCCGTACTTACCGAGCTTGGTCAACTGGGAAAGCGACATCAAGGAGTAGGGTTTGCCTCAGCGCCATCAAGGCCAGAGTTCATCCCCAAGGTGAAGTTTGTTCTGGGCCCTCTCATGCCCCTGACAGAGGAGGTAGAGTACATGTACAATGTAGGAAGTGAGCTTACGGATACGAAGAGAAAGAAGTGGCAAGCACTGCTCTCTTTCTTCACAGAAGGGAAGGGGGCGCAGCCTTCGCTCCCCAGCATTCAAGCTGCATTCGGCATCGACAAGAAGACCGTCTTCACCAATTTTGCTAGCAATGAGAAGGTCTTGGGAACCATAGTAACCGTTGGCCAACTCAACTGCGGTCTACGTCTGCCTCTGCCACCCTTCGCTGCCAGATTACTGAACACCTCTGGCCTCTGCCCGGGGCAAGTCACAGGGAATGCCTGGCGAATCATCTATGCGTTCTGCCGGGTGGAATCAGATTTCCAGGAGGACTTGAGGGCCTGCTATTCCAGTATCCCGGAAGGTGAACCTGCCCGGATCGAGCTTGGATATTTTTTCTTCCACTATAGATGGTCTTACAGAAGGGACAGCCCATTCTATAATTTGACTGGAGTATCTCCACTGCGCCCACTCACCGATACAGTCCCTTCGGACAAATTGTACACTGACTGGCCAATCTCTGTATCTGGTGCCTGGACATCCATGTCAGTGCCCGACACCCCCCGAGACAGCGTGCACGACGCAGTTAAGATGTACAGCGCGGGAGGCATCTTTGCTTGGACCTCCGAGAGGGCAGGAGCAATCGACAATTTGTTTCTTGAGTTGACCTGTGGAACCAGGTCGTGGAAGCAATTTTCCAACTGCCCTGTGAGATATGGCAAGGCCAATCTCCTCCACAGATCAAAGGACAGATATGAGGACAACGAAGTCCTATATTCTGATTATGAGGAGGACCCTCAGTCGGGTAAGATTATCCGGAAGGTTCGGGCCGAGAAGAAAATCTACACTGCAAGGCGCCGATTACCTACCATGGATGAGAAACTGGTGATCCAAAGAGGCCCAGTGAAGAAGAAGAGGAAAACCCTTATCAAGCCAAAGGAAGATGAAGATAAGGAGAAGAAAGAAGTTGAAGAAGAAAAGAAGAATGAGAACGTCGAGGAAGATGAAGAAATTGACAATGTCAGCCACGACAATAGTGGTAATGACGATGATGAAGACGGGGACGGCGAAGAGGATCTGTCTTCCACTACATCTGGTGGAGACAATGAAAATGGGGGTGGTGAGGAAGAAATTCCTCCCACCCCCACTGGTGGTGCAACAGGAGAGGATTCGATTCCTATTCCCATTGACGAGGTCAAAGCCCGTCAAATGGAAGATGTGCTTGACATGGAAGGTGATGGCCCAAAAGTGGTTCCCACCTACAAGTTTGAAGAGTTGAAAAAGCCATTGCGCTTCAAAATAAAGGTGTCGAAGAGTGGTGGGGTTGGAAGCAACCCTACCCCCCTCGATCAAATTGCACCAGAAGTACTCCGTCTTGAAGGAGCAACAACGAGTGGGGGTGTGGAGGTTGAGCAACCCCCACCCCCATCTCGCTCTCTGCTGAACGAGGTGGAAGCAATGGTGGCCGGGCTCATTCAGCCAGGCGGGTCGCAAGAAGAGAGAGCCTCACCTCCCAGGAATGCTTCCCCTCCTGCTAATTTGGAGAGGGGAAGTAGAGTGGGCGATGGGGCTCCTCAACCTCAACCAGCGCCAACCACGATTCAGGAGAAATCGACTCCTCGGAGTGGCTCTGATCGTCGGAAGGGCAAAGAGCCGAGGGTCGAAACATCAGGTAATTGAACTTAACTTGCTTTGAATGTCTTGTCTCGAAGTTCGAAAATATTCTAACACTTTGATTCTCTTTGATTGCAGGGGCGCCTGCTGGATTGACTCCAACAATAAAGAACTTGGGTGACGTTGATATCAACCGCCCCACTGCTGCGATCAGAAAACTCATCAACCTCCCGGGTGCCACTTTGGATGAAGCTTTCGATAGAATTAACCTGGTGGTAGGTGCATCTGCTTGATCGATCATTTGAGTTGTATCTTTCTTCAGAATAATTCAACTCTTTTGTTCTTTTGCAGAACTCAGCACTTATGAATGTTGCAACCAAACTCTTCATGAGGGCGGGAGCAAAAGAAGCTGTAGCTGAAATAAATCAGTTGACCGCGGAGAGAGATGAGCTGAGAGAGCTCCTGACTTCGAAGAAAGCCTCTCTCAAAGCTAAGATTGAGGAACTTCGCAAGGGAAAGCTGGAGATCAAGGGGCTGAAGGATAAGTGTGAGGCACAGAGTCACGAGCTCGAATCCTTGAAGACTCGACTCTCCAAAGTTGAGGACGTGTCCTGTGGCCGCACCATCGAGATCCAAGAGCTGAAGCAACAACTTGCTACTCAGCACGCTGCCTTCACTGCCAAAGAGGAGACTTCCAAGAAGGCACTGGAGCATGCGCTGTCAGAGTGCAAGGTTTACAAGGAGACAGCAGAGAAGGCGGCAGAAGCGCTCAGGACTCATGTAGCTAGCGTCCGATCTTCGAAGGCATCAGTGGCGAGCAAAGCTCGTCCTGGCTCTGAAGGGGAGAAGTCGCATGCGAAGAGTGTGGCCAAGCCCTGAGACTTTTCTTCTTCTTTGTTGTTGTACTTGTAAATTTTTGAAATGTAACAGCTCCTTGTATCTGACATATTTTGATGATAATAGAAGACATCTTTTTGGTATTTGAAACTTGCACTTCTTTTGAGTTGAATGTCTTTGAATGTTGAGTTCTGGAATGCTATTTGACATGATTGAGTATTCATACATTTGAACGTAAGTTGAATACGCATATACTTGAATGTAAGGGGTTGAGTCGCTACTCAATCACCCAAACTTGTAACTTTGAAAATTGAATTTGAATTCGAATAACATTTGAATGTAAGGGGTCGAGTCGCAACTCAAACTCCCAAACCTGTTAGACGATATCGAATTGATTGAAATTGAATATTGAAGTTTGAAAGTCAGTTTAACATTTGCCAGTAAGGGGTTGAGTCGCAACTCTAACACCCAAACTTGTTAAGACTTGGTAACTTGAAAATGGTCAGTTTTTAACATTTGCTAGTAAGGGGTTGGGTCGCAACCCTAACACCCAAACTTGTTAAAAGACCTGGTAATTTGAATATGGATAACTTGAAACTGCTTCAGAACTTGGATTGAAAATCAGAACACTTGTACACTTGAACACTTGAAAGAGAGCTTTATTCATCACAGAATTTACATTATGGATAGAACAACTTGAGGTGTCTAGAATTCCAAGCTCGAGGCAATCTATCTCCTTCTGGTGTGATCAGTCTGTAAGAACCTTTGCCTCCAACTGACTCAATGATGTATGGACCTTCCCAATTGGGAGCAAGTTTCCCACTGCTGTGTTCTTTGGTGTTGTAGAAAACTGCTCTGAGAACTAAACTACCCACTGGGAACTGTCTCTTGTGGACTTTCTCGTCATAGGCTCTTTTGATCTTCTGCTGGTACTTGGCCACACGAAGTGATGCTTGATCTCGTAATTCTTCGGAGAAGTCTAGATCATTGATTCGAAGTTCTTCGTTGATTCCTTCTTCAACTGCCTTAGTCTTCAAAGTACTTGATATGTTTTCTGTTGGGAGTACTGCCTCTGATCCATATGTTAGGCGAAAAGGCGAGAACCCAGTTGATCTTCTCGGAGTTGTGCGATACCCCCAAAGAACTTCAGGTAGGACTTGCTCCCACAATCCTTTCTTATCATTGAGTTTCTTCTTGAGTATACCAAGAATAGCTCTGTTGGAGGCTTCTGCTTGGCCATTGCATTGAGGATATCTTGGAGTTGAATAGAATAGCTTGATACCATGGTTCAGACAGAACTCTCGAAACTTGTCGGAGTCAAACTGAGCTCCATTGTCTGCAACGAGAACTTGAGGTGTACCAAATCTTGAGAAGATGTTGTGCCGAATGAATTTGATCACTTCGTCATCAGTCTCTCGGAAGAGGGGCACAGCTTCAACCCATTTGGTGAAGTAATCTGTGGCCAACAGTAGATACTTCTTCTTGCTTGGAGTTGGAGGGAAAGGACCCAAGAAGTCTAACCCCCATTGATGGAAGGGCCAGGGACTTGATAATTGATAGAGTTCATCTGCAGGGAGATGAATAGCTCGAGCGTGCCGTTGACAAGGCTCGCACCTTTGAACGACTTGTTGAGCATCCCTTGCCATGGTTGGCCAGTAGTACCCTTGTAGCTTCGTCTTGGCTTCAAGGGATCTTCCTCCCGAATGATTTCCACAAGCTCCGGAGTGGATATCAATCAGGATTGCCTGTGCTTGTTCAGGACCAAGGCACTTGAGTAACATCCTGCTGTGAGATTTGAAATATAAATCTTCACCTTGTAAAGTGTAGCATGGGAGCTTCCTTTGAAGCCTTCGGGCTTGATTTGGATCTTCTGGCATTTTGCCATGTTTGAAGAAGTCAAGAATTGGTCGTCTCCAATCTTCAAGCTGATCTCCACCCCCAGATCCTTTTGTAGTAGTAAGAATCTGTTGATCGGGGATGGTCTTGGGCACTTCTTGATAATCGATCTGTATTTGCCTTCCTCCGAGTGAGTCTCCAAGAACTGAGGCAGCATTAGCTAAGGCATCTGCTTCTTGGTTCTCTGCTCTGGGGATTTGAATGAATTCAGCGCTAGTAAAACGTTGTTGAAGACGTCGTACTAAGGCCAAGTAGAGTTGCATTCTTTCTTCCCGAGCTGTGTACTCTCCATTGATTTGCCTTATGATCAATTGGGAGTCGCTGTATATGATGATTCGATCTACCCCCAGAGATTCTGCCATTTCGAGTCCGGAAATGAGTGCTTCATATTCAGCTTCGTTGTTGGTGGCATTAAACCCAAGGAGAGTGGCCTTCTGGAGATGATCGAGTTCGGGGGATATTAAGACTATCCCAGTTCCCGAACCGATCGAACTTGATGCTCCATCAGTATAAAGCTTCCATGGAGGAGTTGCAGAAATAACTTCAAGACTTGGATCAATTTTTGTTGCAGGATTGATCGGAGGAGTATCCTCATCTTCCAAGCGCATGTCGACATCCTCTTCCCAAGTGATGGGGTCTTCAACTGGAAAGTCAGCTAGAAAATCAGCAATTGCTTGACCTTTGATGGAAGTGCGAGATTCGAATTGGATTCCCAGGGAGCTCATTTCGATCACCCATTTGGTCATTCGACCAGCTCGACCAGCTTTGTCAATGATATCTTTGAGCGAGTGTTCTGAAATGACAGTGATCTGGTGAGAGACGAAATATGGTTGGAGACGACGCGATGCAGTGAGTAAGGCCAGGATGACCTTCTCAGTTTTTGAGTAGCGAGTCTCAGCCGGAAGAAGAGTGTGGCTGATGTAGTAGACTGGATGTTCGATGCCTTCTCTTCTACTGACTAAGACAGCGCTGATTGCTTGATCGGTCACGGCAAGGTAGAGCCACAAGTCTTCTTTTGGAAGTGGAGCAGTCAGGATAGGAGCTTGCACCATATATTTCTTGATGCTTTGAAATGCTTCTTCACAGGTTGGACTCCAGCCGGAGGTATCCGCCTTTCGTAGTTTGTCGAAGAGTGGCTTGCACTTGTCTGAGGACTTTGAGATGAATCGATTGAGTGCTGCTAACCTTCCAGTGAGACGTTGAACTTCTTTTCGATTTGTAGGTGAAGGCATATCGATGATGGCTCGAATTTGATCAGGATTGGCCTCAATACCTCTCCTGGTCACAAGATGACCCAGGAATTTGCCAGATTGAACTCCGAAGGCGCACTTGGCTGGATTGAGTTTCATTCGATACTTTCGAAGGACTTGGAAGGTTTCAGCTAGATCAGATAGATGCTTCCCTCTAGTGAAGCTCTTGGTAAGGAGATCATCTACATAGACTTCGACGTTGCGACCGATCTGGTCTTCGAACATTTTCGTGACTAACCTTTGATAGGTGGAACCAGCATTTTTGAGGCCAAATGGCATGACATTGTAGCAGTAGAGACCTCGGCTAGTCACAAAACACGTTTTCTCTTGATCATCGGCGTGAAGAGGAATTTGATTGTATCCAGAGTACCCATCCATGAAAGATAATAGCTCGTGGCCAGCAGTGGCATCGACGAGTCTATCAATCCTTGGCATGGGGAATGGGTCCTTGGGACAAGCCTTGTTGAGATTGGTAAAGTCGATGCAGACTCTAACCTTTCCGTTCTTCTTCGGAACAGCCACAATGTTAGAGATCCAAGTAGGATACTCCACTTCTCGGATGAATCCGGCTGCGAGTAGCTTGGTAATTTCTTCTTGAACAGCAACTTGTAGCTCTGGTCGAATAGTGCGTGGCTTTTGCTTGACAGGTTTTATTTCTTCTTTGATTGCAAGTCGATGACAAGCATCCTCTGGATTGATCCCAGGCATGTCTTCGAAGCACCATGCGAAGACGTCGATATTGGACTGGAGGAAGGATACCATGTCTTGCGCTTCTGCGTCGCTAAGACCGGTACCAATAAATGTTTGTCGAGGGAGATCTCCGCTGCCTATGTTGATCGGGATTATTTCTTCAATTGAAGGTGATGCTTCCCATTCGATTGGTGGAGGTTCGGTCAGCGGAATCTCCTTTGATTGCTATTTAGAAGAGGGACCAGCTTCATCTCGTGGCCGCTTTGAAGGAGCAATATTGATCTTTCGATCTGTTTTAGCAGCAGCAGCTTCACAAGATCTTCCAGCTTGCTGATCGCCTCGAATGCAGACGATGCCTTCTCCAGTTGTAAACTTGAGTAGTTGATGGTAAGAGGAGGAGATGGCATTGATCTGGTGGAGGAAGGGTCGCCCAAGGATGGCGTTGTAGCTGGAGACTCCTTCGACGATTGCAAACCTCACCGAGACTCGAGTCTCTCGGCTAAGGTCTAGAGTGAATCTCGATTCGCCCACTGTGATGCTTTGTTCGCCGTTGAAGCCAGTAATCACAGTCGGGACGACGTCAAGGCTTTGATACTTATGTCCCAGACGTTTGAAACAATCTGAGAACATAATGTCGATAGAGCTCCCGGTGTCGATGAGGATCCGATTGACGGTGCTTCCGTCGATGATGAGTTTCAAGACCAGGGGGTCTCGATGGGGAGTATGAACTCCTTGAAGATCGGTGTCGTTGAAGACTATGGATGGCCAAGCCAGACCTTCGATGGGCTTCTCGATCCAGGTATCTTCTTTGTTTGCAGTAGATCGAACATGGAAGATGCGTCGAACCTGCCGATCGACTTCCTTCCCGGTCAAAGCTTGATTGTGCAAGGTTCCATGAATGCCAAAGACATTGGCATTCACAGAAATTGGTTGCCGGTTGGAAGAGATTTGATGTATCCAACACACTTCTTTCCCCTTGGCAGAGGTTCGACGTTGATCGTGCCCATTGTTGACGAATTCTTGAAGGTGGCCTTCTCGTAGTAAGTCTTCAAGATGGAATTTCAGCCGAAAAAACCGATCAGTGGAATGGCCGTGACTTCGATGGAATTCACAGTAGACTGTTTTGTCTGCTGTGAATTTGGAATTTGGTTGAAGAGGATTGGGCCTCCGAAGATACTCGTCGTGTTGAATACGGTCGAGTATCTGCTCGACTGGCATGTTCCACTCGGTGAAAGTGGTCTTCGTTGGAGATCGACGCCCATCATTCTTTGATCTTTTGTTGGCCGGAGGGGCTGCTGCTTCAGTGTTGTGAGCCTTTGCAGCATATTTAGGTGCTTCTCTTTCAGCAGGCCTTCTCTTAGTTTCTCGCCCTTTTCGAGCGACTTGATCGTCTTCCACCTCAATCTCCCTCTGGATTCGATCGAACATAGCTCCCAGAGAAGGAGGGGGATTGCGGATGAAGTCGTTGTAGATGTGTAGATCGAAGCGGAGAGCGTTCTGGAAAGCCAACATGATGGCTTCATCATCCAGATGCCTTCCAGAGAGAGCAGCATGCTCGTTGCGAAACCTCCTCGTGAAACTGCGGAGAGTCTCATCTGCACCCATCCTTAGTCGATATAGAGAGTCGAGCTTCTTTTCGGGTTTCAGGTTGAGCTGGTAATGCTGCACAAAGAGGTTAGCCAAAACACCGAACTGGGTAATGGACCCAGCTCGGAGATTGTGATACCAGTCGAGGCTCGTCGAGACTTCCCGCGAAGGTGCGGCAGAGCACGTTGTTTTCCTCTTCGTGTGGCGTTAGAGCTTGCTTGAAGGCAAGTATATGGAGGCTTGGATCTCCTCGGACGCAGTTGAATTTGGGGAGGGTAGGAGTTCTCCATCCTCTTGGAAATGCTGATTCGAAGAGGCTTCGATGTAGTGGCCCGGCAGAAGAGTAGCCATCCCTACGACCGTGTCCTCGACCTAGAGGTGGGTCAAGAGGTAAGATCGCAAGGTCTTGTTCTGGCCTCGGAGTGTTCGCCGGTTGAAGTCGATGTCGAAGGTCCGATCCAAGTCCACGTTGAAATGGAATGGAAGGAGAGACTCTACTCTTTGAAGGAGCGCCTTTCATTTGGTGCTTCCTTGGCATGTTGATCTTTGAAGGTGCCGTCTTGTCGCAGTTGCGACCAGAAGAGGATTGGGAAGACTCGTCGTCGAGGCGATCCCAAACACTCTGCTTCCAAGGGGCAGCAGAGGGAGTTGGGTCACGGCGA
This sequence comes from Chamaelirium japonicum, assembly GCA_947650365.1. NCBI lineage: Eukaryota > Viridiplantae > Streptophyta > Magnoliopsida > Liliales > Melanthiaceae > Chamaelirium > Chamaelirium japonicum. Next base: position 43,558,066 of record OX393554.1, read on the forward strand.
ATCCTCTCGGGGGCAGTAGTACCCATTGATCTCCGTTGCTCGGAGTGGATTGAACGTTGTGGAAGATTGATCCTCTCACTTGCAGAGGGGATAGGCAGAACGATTCCAGCTTCGGAAGCTGCTTTCTTAAGAGCATCCCTCTCAGCTGTGAGGGTGGCGTTTTGTTTCGCCAATTGAAGTAATTGGAAATCGACTGCAGAGACTTGATATGTCGATGGAGGGTCTTCAGCAGGAGCAGGGACAGTCTGCCCAATTGATTGATGAGGATGAGGGGCGATCGGTCGATCGACTGATCTCCAGCTTCCTGAATGAACCCCCATCTCGGGGACAGCAAGGGGCTGCCCGAAGTTGAGTCTTTGACTCATTGAACGAGTCTCAGGACGAGGTTGATGTTGAGTGTTACTTCCTTCTGGTTGGCCCTGGTGTTTGGTTCTCGCCATTCAGAGTGCGAAGGGTACAACGAGATTGCCGATGTCCGATCAGTTGTCTGATCAACCGAGGAGGCGAGGAAGTTTGGCTATTGATCTGGTAGTCGAAATAGAGAGAGAACACAGCTTTTCGCTCGTGATCCCACAGACGGCGCCAAACTGTGGGGGAAAATCTTCGTGCCGACCCGAAGACCTTCGCAGCACCAGTCAATTGGAGTCGAAGTTGATATCGGAGATCGTTGATCGATCTGCTGATTGAAGTCGAAGTCTTTTGATGTACAAACAGAGGAATGCAATCAGAGAGAGATTTTGACACAAGAGAAGTGATCTCGGAGTTCAGTCGAAGCCTACGTCTCCGTGCTATAGGGAGCAACCCGAATTTACTAACACTTATGTTGAAGTGATCTCGACAGGCCGAGTATCACTGTAAACACTGATCTTTCTGAAAGAAGATCAAAGGGAGATGGTAGATCGGAAGTTTGAAATCCCAGAGCTCTGGTTCTGAAAGTCAGATCTCAGAGTGGAAATCAGATTTTCGGATCGGATCCGGGGTCCTATTACATTCGAAGGCTCTGCTATTTATAGGCATTCCGAGTGGCGAATGGCGGTTTCTGCTGCAGTATCTGGGGATCCTCCAGGTAAAGTTGCGGGCCCTGCGGTTGTCTTCGGGGGCCCACCAGGCAGGGCCGATGGGTCCCGTGGTAGTCCTCGTGGGCCCACCGGGTAGGGCCGGTGGGTCCCGTGGTAGTCTTCGTGGGCCCACCAGGCAGGGCCGGTGGGTCCCGCGGTAGTCCTCGTGGGCCCACCAGGCAGGGCCGGTGGGTCCCGCGGTAGTCCTCGTGGGCCCACCAGGCAGGGCCGGTGGGTCCCGCGGTAGTCCTCGTGGGCCCACCAGGCAGGGCCGGTGGGTCCCGCGGTAGATGTTTGCCAAAATTTGCACCCACATTACCTAGCTTGACGCAAGCTCCGAACCCAAGCAGACCTGTCGAATCAATCGACCCCAATCAGCTTGGATTCAAGCCGAAAGGAAGTTAGGGGCAAAATGCTGCTAAGTTGCTGTTCAAAGCCGGATACGACAGAGAAAGCGCCATGGGCACACTTCCCCTAGCAGCAACTCCACATGGGATGACGAGAACTCAAACTCGGCTGTTTCAAAACGGTGAACAAATTCTCCCGAACCACCGAGGCATCGGCTCCAGTCAAGCTCCGTTGGTCATCAGAACCGTAGCAAAAAAGACCTTCACCTTGAACTACATCGGGGCAAAGATGGTGGACGAAGTAGCTGAAGGATCGACAATCTCCGATGCACGCTCCACCTACCCCAGCCGTCCCGACAGCAGAAGAAGACGACGACGGACTCGATGCCAAGCCTTGCTCCAGAAGCAAATCAGAGGTGGTAAAAACCGGTCGAATCGAAAATGCACATCTGTGTTCGAAAGACTCGGGCCAGTTAAGCAATCAAAGAAGAAGTCAGTGTTCGATCGTCTGGGAATGCCAATCGAGGACTTCATTTCAACACCCACCCACCCACCCATGGCTGCCGTCAATCATATCTCCATTACGGATCGCGACAACGGTGATACTTCTACTTCGGACGACGAGTTGCCAGACACCCCGCCAGTCCTCGAAGAAGGGGGGCAGTCCACCATTGATGACTTGAAGGAAATCAACTTGGGCACAGAGACGGAGCCTCGGCCTACATTCGTCAGCACACTCCTGACCCCTGAGGAAGAAGCCGCATACATCAAACTGCTTAAAGAATACAGAGACGTCTTCGCATGGTCCTACAAGGAGATGCCGGGCCTCGATCCCAAAATTGCAGTACACCAGCTCAGCGTCAAACACGGAGCCAGCACTATCAAGCAAGGACAAAGACGCTATCGGCCAGAACTGGTATCCCAAATAGAAGGCGAAGTTAACAAGTTGATCAAAGCCAGCTTCATCCGAGAGGTCAAGTACCCGACATGGATCTCTAGCATCGTCCCGGTCAAAAAGAAGAACGGTCAAATCCGAGTGTGCGTGGACTTCAGAGACTTGAACAACGCATGCCCAAAGGACGACTTCCCCTTGCCAATCACGGAGCTAATGGTGGACGCAACGACAGGCCATGAGGTATTAACTTTCATGGACGGATCATCGGGCTACAATCAGATTCGGATGGCACCCAAGGACGAAGAGCTCATAGTATTCCGCACATCGAAAGGAATCTACTGCTACAAAGTTATGCCATTCGGCTTGAAGAACGCAGGAGCCACCTACCAGCGAGCTATGCAGAAAATCTTCGACGACATTCTTCATCAAAACATGGAGTGTTATGTCGACGACCTCGTGGTGAAATCCAAGAAGAAGTCGGTACATCTACAAGATCTCGAGCTAATCTTCAAACGGCTTCGAAGGTACCAACTCCGCATGAATCCACTCAAGTGCGCATTCGGAGTCTCCTCAGGCAAGTTCCTCGGCTTCGTCGTACAACATCGAGGTATTGAGATAGATCAATCCAAGATAGATGCTATCGTCAATATGCCCACGCCGAAGACAATACGAGACCTCAGAGGCCTCCAAGGGCACTTGGCGTATATCCGGAGATTCATCGCCAACCTAGCTGGAAAGTGCCACCCTTTTAGTCGCCTCATGAAGAAAGGAGCGCCGTTCAAATGGGATGAAGCTTGCCAAGAAGTACTCCAAAACATCAAAGCCTATCTACTGAAGCCACCAGTTCTATCAGCACCAGTTCAAGGAAGGCCGCTAATCCTCTATATTAGTGCCTAGGAGCAATCCTTGGGGGCACTCCTGGCTCAGAACAATGAACTTGGCAAGGAGACGGCTTGCTACTACTTGAGTCGCACTCTCGTCGGCGCAGAGCTAAATTACTCCCCGATCGAGAAGGTCTGCTTAGCACTCATCTTTGGCACGAAAAAGCTGCGACACTATATGCTGGCTCACACCGTCAGACTCGTCTCAAAGGCCGACCCCCTCAAGTACATCATGTCAAGACCAGTGCACTCCGGACGTCTGGCCAAGTGGGCGCTACTTCTACTTGAATTTGATCACCTTTGTACCGCAGAAAGCGGTTAAAGGGCAAGCCCTCGTGAACTTCCTCGCAGAATATCCTCTCCCGACGGAATGGGAGTTATCAGAAGATCTCCCAGATGAAGAAGTGTTCTCCATCGACGTCGCCCCATCCTGGAAAATGTTCTTCGACGGCGCAACAAGGCAAGACATAGCGAGAGCCGGAGTCATCTTTGTCACTCCGGACAACGAAATACTCCCCTTCTCATTCCTACTGTAGGAATCGTGTTCTAACAACGTGGCAGAATATCAAGCTCTGCTCATCGGTCTCGAGCTGGTCGACGAAATGAAGCTTCAAGGACTAGAGATTTTTGGTGACTCTCAACTCGTGATCCAGCAAGTCTTGGGGGCATACGAAGTCAACAAAGAAGACCTGGTGCCGTTGCATGCACGAGCTGTGGAGCTCCTCGGCAAACTCAAGGCTGCTTCCATTCAGCATGTCTCCAGGAACCTCAACCAGCAAGCTGACACACTCGCAAATCTGGCGACTACACTCTCATTTCCAGAAGAACGTCCGCTCATCGTCCCCATCTGCAGAAGATTCGTGATCACCGAAGAAGAAGGTCCGCCCGAAAGTCCAGTTCAAACCAACACGGTGCACGTCCTCGAGATTAAAGAACAAGACTGGAGGCAGCCGTTTGTGGATTATCTCGTTCATGGTAAACTCCCCGAAGATCCGAAGCGCAAAGGTGACATCCGTCGACGGTCTCTAAGGTTCTACGTACCACTTCAACGACGAGCTGTACCATCGAAGCTACGATGGCACACTCCTGAGGTGCCTCGTGAAAGAAGAAGCAGAAGCCGCACTGGAAGAAGTACATGCTGGAATCTGCGAATCGCACCAGTCCGGTCTGAAACTTCACTTCCGCGTCAGGAGGATGGGATATTACTGGCCTACCATGATCAAGGACAGCTTGGAGTACGCGAGAAGATGCCACGCTTGCCAGATGCACGTGGACTACATCCGTCAACCTCCGGAGCCTTTGCACCCAACAATCGCGTCTTGGCCCTTTGACGGATGGGGACTCAATATTATCGGCCCCCTGCCCAAGTCATCCAAGCAACATCTTTACATTTTGGCGGCAATGGACTACTTCTCCAAGTGGGCCGAAGCAACACCTCGGCGGGAAGTTACAAAGCACTTCGTCATCAGTTTTATCCAGAATGACATCATCTTCCGCTATGGAGTCCCCCGCTACATCGTAACAGATAACGGGAAGCAGTTCAAGAATGCTGCCGTCAGCCAGTTCTGTGCATTGTACAACATTAAGCAGAATTGTTCGACGATATACAACGCTCCGGCCAACGGTCTGGCAGAAGCCTTCAACAAGACTCTGTGCAAGCTGCTGGAGAAAACCGTCTCGAAGACAAAGAAAGATTGGCACGAACGCATGGGCGAAGCACTATAGGCTTACCGGACGTCCTTCCGCACGTCGACACAAGCAACACCATACTCCCTCGTCTATGGTGTAGAAGCTGTTCTTCCACTCGAGCTCCAGATCCCATCGCTTAGGATAGCAATCCAAGAAGGCCTCACCAGCGATGACAACGCCCAGCTCTGCCTAGCAGAATTGGAAGCATTGGACGAAAGACGCCTCGAAGCTCAACAACGTCTGGAATGTTATCAGGCCCGACTTTCTCACGCCTTCAACAAAAAGATCCGTCCTCGATCATTCCAGATAGGGGAACTGGTGCTGGCAGTCAAGCGCCCCATCATCCTCTCGCATCGAGGAGGGAAGAAATTTGATGCCAAATGGGATGGCCCGCACTCCGTCAAGGAAGTCTACTCCAACGGCGCCTATCTTCTCACCACGCCGGAAGGGCTGACACTCGGCCCTATCAACGGCAAGTACCTCAAAAGGTACTATGCCTAAAGCAAGGCCACACCCCTTGCGTAAAAAAAAAAATAAACTACGTGTGACTTGATCCCCCTTAGGGGGGTACGTAGGCAGCCTGAGAAGTTACTTTAGGTTCAGTCCGACCAAAAGAAAAGTCAACAATGGTCCATGCAAAAGATGTAGCAAAACGAGGTAATATTATTAGATCATGGAGAAAAGACGATACATGGCATAGGTTTCAAAAAGAAAGCTACAATACAAAACAACCAGACAAGGAGCAACTAAAAGAAGGTGTCCAGAGCTCGAAGACGGCGCAGTAACTCCTCTCTAGTCGCCTCCACTCGCTGAAGTTCCACGGGACGAGTGGCCAGAAGCTCACGATGGGTCGCCAAGTCTGACTGCTGCTTCAGGTAACCTTCAAAGCGCTCTCTGCAGCCTCAGCTCGCTCCAGACAAGACTCTGCCTTTCGAAGCGAGGCGCGCACCGATTCTATCTTTCTTTGAGCCTTCGACAGGCTGGAAGCGGCCTCCGCAAGTTGGTGCTCTGACTGACACAAACTCGCCTCAGCGGCCTCCAACTCAGAAGGGGAGCTCTCCTCTAGTAAAGCTCGCCGGGAGCGATAGGCCTCGCTATCGGTCACGAGCAGGTTCATCTGAACGACGAAAGAAGAACTGTCGACTTTGAACTCCTCCAGGCTCGAGCAAAACTCTGCACCGTCCGTCGACCACCAGTCCTGGAGGGCGCTAAAGCCAGCATCTTGGAAAGGCTCCAACGTCGACTTGATATACTGCCGGCAGCTCGCAAGAAGGAACTCTGAAACTCTGCTCCTCGGCCTTAAACTCGGGCGAGGTGCCTCGGAGTAGGTAGGCAAGACCTTCCCTCCCGCTGCAGCCACGACAGGAACCGCCTGCGCCGACGAGGGTGGCAGAACTGGAGAAACCGCCGCTACCGCTGCAACAACCGTCTCCTCCAACGGGCACGAGGGTACAGCAACCGGGGAATGCCGCTTATCGGCACTCGAAACTTCAGCCTCCTTATGGAAAGACAAAGCGTCAACATCGATGCCGTCCAGATCGATATCGCCACTAGGGAAGTTCTCCCCGTAAAGCCCGAGGAGATCCAGATCATCCGGAGGGATATCTAGCCCACATGCCCCAGGCACTTCCTGCGCGGTGCCAGTAGACGAATGCCCGAGAGACGCCTTTGGAAAGTTCGCCCTGCGCTCTACCACTATAACGGAATCTGTCCAAAGGAAAATATACTGCTCAACATGATGGAACTTCCTGAGCATAGAAAGGGAGTGAAATAAAGAGAACTCCATACCTATGAAGTCGGACGAAGCAGCCCTAGATGGGGGGATCACCTCGTCTTTTAGAAGTCCGGGCTCCTCGGTATCCTCCACCGGACAAAGGACCCTCGAAGTCATCCCGCGCGGAATGCACACTTTTCGTCTTTTGGGCAGGGCACCCTCAACAGGAGCCTTCGGAGGAAAGGATAACCCGGGGGCACTAGCAAGGTCGGCTTCTAACACGGGAGCCAAAGCGGGAACACGACGAGTACTGGAAAGACGGCTGCAACTCTTTTGCGCCCTCTGAAGCCCCAATCGAAGGCGACGGTCCTCCACTCCCGCAGCAGGATCGAAACGAAAGTTTTTGAACTCACTGCTTGCCAGGATGTCAACCAGGAGACTTGCAAGCAAAGGGGAAACTCGTCCTTCAATCCACTTGCAGTACTCCGGAGTGGCGGCGTCCCGAAACCCGGACTTGGTCCCAGGGAAGAAGCTGTTGCCAGTCAGTCGGGCGTAGAGAGAAGCCCGGAAATGGTAACCCTCCTGCGGACTAATACGCCCCTGCAACTGCTGAGGCATACCCGGAACTTCCTGTCGAAATCCTTGTTGGCGAGCAAAGCGGTGAGGGGAGTACTGCTCCACCTCCACCACATCCCCCTTGCGCTAAACCAAGTAGCCAGGGCGGCAGCTGACCATGTTCCAGTACAGATTGTCTGGGAGCTCCTCGTTGTCGTAGACAGTCGACCTCTCCAAAGGCAGCACCAAATGCTCTGAAAGGAATTCAAAGTCGGTGCTTCCCATCCTCCTCAAAAGAGTGCAAGCACACTCCCTCGGACGCTCCCAACTGATGAAGGCATTTAAGATCCCTCCTATCCCGGGTAGAAACGACAGGTCAGCTGGATGCCCGCGTCTGGCAAAGATCCCCTTTGGGAAGTGTAGAGCTATCCAGCCATACAAGTAGTGCAGAGGTCCGAACGCAGCGGACCGGCCCAGCTCCTCCTTGGCATTATCCGAGCTGGACAAGTCCCAGTAAGTCCCGTTGAGACCCCGATACAAGGCGCGCAATATGGCCGGGGCTAGATTGAAAAGCTCCCCCCTCGCCATCCTGGAAGCTGCAAGGAAGTCCCCGGACGGATAACCTCACCAGAACAGGGAAGCACGAACCAGCAGAGGAAGATGACCAGCCCGGCGGCTCGGTAAACCACTCGCCACTCCTTGCTGTCACGCCTCAAGCCGAGGATTTCCCAGGGACACTGCTTTCCCTCCATTGAGTGCCTCTCTCGAGCCAACGACTCAATGGGCCTCACGAAAGAACGAAGCGGAGGCCTTTTCATTTGAGCGACCTTCCACATCGGGTGAGCCGAAGGTGCCGGAGACCTATACTCGCCTCTGAACCAAAAGTCAACCCAAGAGGAAGGACGCACTTGATCTGACTGATCCCGCGCTGCGATGATAGCGTATGCCTTGAATAAAAGAAGGCAGGAACTCGGAGCGAAGCTGCTGTCCAACAGATCCTTCAAAGGTGACACCTCCTCCTGGTAGTAATTCCACACTTCGGGGCACCCGGAGACGATGTGGACATCGCGAAGTGAGATTCCTATCTCCCCCGCTCCAGTAAGGAAAGTGTTGGTGGCCGGACACCAGAGTTCACAAAGTGCGCGATACATCCACTCAGGACGGCTGTATTCTCGACGAGCTGGCGCCAGAAACTTGGCTAATAAATTCATTTCGGGTTCCGCGCCAAAGACCTCGTAGAGCTCGCCCATCCATTCACGGAAACCGCAAAGGTATTGGAAATCTTCCCGAGGCCAAGAATCGGTACCCCATCGGGTCAATCGGGAGCATATCTTCGAGGCAACAACCGGAGTGGGCACAAAATCTTCATCACAATGGTGGAAAGGAGTACTCAAACTCGGCCGGAGAAGCTTCATGGAAATCCCTTCGTCAGTATAGATCTTCTCGCTCAATTTCAGCATCCCACAAGTCGCATCCGCAACTCCATCTTCCGTGATGCGCTCGTGGACAAAGACACGGAGCAACGACAGAAGGTCTTCCCACCTCGAGTTGCGATAACGGTGCACCCGAGTAAGGGGGAAGCGAAGGTACCTCCTCCCATCGGAGAGGTCCTCAGCTATCCACCCCGGCGAATTCAAGCTCTCAAAGACGCGAACCCTGGAGAACCATGAAGGGAAGCAAGTCAAGACAAGTGCGCAAACAAAAAAAAAAAAACCCTGTCAGGATCACCCGACTCTGGGCTCGCACCATACTCCCGTGGGTCCGCACACCACCCGCGACGACACCCACGCTGGCCAAATACCCCTCCACGACACGCTCGGCCTCAACCGGGGTCATAGTCCTCTCTGTCCAGAAACAGAGCAAAAAAAAAAAAGGGTATAGCAGCAGAACGGGAAGGGGGGTCCGCAGCCCCCTCTCTCTAATAGGAGCCGGACAGCAAAGGGAGAGGGGGGGCCCACTGCCCCTTCCTTCTCCGAGCCGATCGAGGCCGGGCCCCGACCAAACTGCCGCCGCCCCGCAGCCGCTGGACCCGGCCCCCGCGCGCGACCCGTCCGCGCCCGACCCGTGCCCGCCGGCCCCGCACCCGCAGCCGCCGGACCCGGCCCCCGCGCCCGACCCGTTCGCGCTCGACGCACGCACGCTGGCCCCGCGCCCTCGCCCCACACATCGGCCGCCGCTGCCCTCGCGCCGCCGCCCTGCATGCCGCGCTGCAGCCCCGTCGCCGCCACCGTCACCGCTGCCACTGCTGCCACTGCTGCCGCTGCTGCCCCCACGGGCCGGAGCCGAAGAAAGAAAAAGAAAAAGGAAAAAAAAAAGAAAAAGGAAAAGAAAAGGAAGAAAAAGAAGAAGAAGAAAGAGGAAGAGAGAGGCGGCGAAGGCGACCCGCACCTCGGCCGCGCTCCTCCATCCTCCTCGCCTCGGTCTTCGCCGCATCTTCGCTTCGAGCCTGTCTTCGCAACGACCTCCAAATTGCGCACCATCACCGCCGACAAAAGAGGCGACACAGGGAAGACGGAGCAAGTCGCGTGCAACCCCAGGTAGCTCTCTTCTGACGGCGGTCTCCAGAAGCCGGCGGAATCTTCGCAAAGAAGCAAAATGGCGGATGAAGGGGGTAGGGGTCCTTAAATAGACCCCCAACCCCGCCCACAAAAGGAATCAAGGACAAGCACTCTACGATTCCTACGTGTCCAAACCCTACACGTTCTCACCGATGCACTCGTCCTTGAGGGGGCATTTGTAGACACACGAATTTCGTCTAACTCGGACCCGACTTACGTGTGTCGACGCGGATGCAAACCCGACGCGCACTTCGACTCGGACCCGACTTGCACGCACCAGTGCGGACCCGGACCCGATTCGCGCCCGGCAAAAAAGGAGCGAACCCCACACTCAAGGGGGGCCGGCCCCTACTAGGGATCCGAACCCCATGGGGCCGGCCCCTACTAGGACCCGAACCCCATGGGGGCCGGCCGGCCTTGCAAGGAAAAAGAAAAGAAAGAAAAGAAAAGAAAGGAAGAAAAGAAAAAGGAAAGAAAAGAAAGGAAAGAAAAGAAAAAGGAAAGAAAAGAAAAGGAAAGAAAAGGAAGAAAAGGAAAGAACTACCGCCATGCGCGGGGGTAGGTTGCGTATGACGTCTGCTCACGTGCGGATCTGCGCCGATCCCTCGATCCGACGGACAAGAAGAAAAGTCGGGTCGCCATCGATTTCGTGTGTAAAATCCAGCCATAATTGCCTCGCCTGGGAAGGAAAGCAAATAAATGTTATTCCCCTCATCAATGGATGAATAAATCCCGGGTAATTATGAGGGAGATATTAAAGGGATTTAAAATTAAAACTTCCCATATCTCTCTCTCCTCCCCTTTGCCTATAAATAGAGGGGGTGGGGGAAGGTTCAAGTGGTCGAAGATTGAAGACAAAGCGAGGAAGCTCTGCAGAAAAGGAGGCGCTTCTTCATCGACCCAAGGCTTCACGAGGCACGGGCAAGCCTGTCCCGTCGGGATCGGCTTAATCCATTGAAAGCCCTCATCAATGTGAAGGCCCTTGCACAAGAAGATCAAGACTTCGACTCTGTGCATGAAGAAGAAAGCTCGGAGAAGAAGACCCTTCGACTCCGAAGACGCCAGAAGCAAAGGCCGGAGAAGAAGCTCGGAGCGGCACTACCCCGTCGGCTCCAACAAACCCTCAACTCCGATCAAGTTCCAAAGCCCAGAAAAGAGGAACGAAGCGTCATCAACCCATCACCTTCGACAAACGTCTGCTCCATCCACGAAGAAGAAAGCCTGGAGTGGACTACCTGAAGCGTCGCTACTCCCGCCGTCTTCATCGACAAAAGCCGACGTTACAACCGTCGCACGAAGACCGTCGCTACCCATGCCGTCTTCATCAACAAAAGTCGATGATGCAACCGTCGCACGGAGATCGGTGCTACCCCCACTATCTTTGAAAGCATTCTTCGACTCCGATCACGCCAAAGAAGCCCGGAGAAGAAGAGAAGTCCAGCCGACACCCAAACCGCCGAAGCACCGAAGAAGTAGCCCACGTCATTCGAGAAGAAGACCGAGTTAAAGCTAAAGGCAAAGCCCATGCAAGAAGCCAAAGCAAAAGCCCCGATAAAGCCCGCACCAAAGCAACGCAAGTGCCAAAGCCAAGCGACTATGCCGGTCTCGAGCAAAAGCACCGCACGTTCTAGCCGATACGATGCGAAGTCTGGAAGAACGAAAGCACCGCAAGTCTCCCCCGTCTACGTCCAAGAGCAAGCGCCAAAGCAAAGCAAAAGCCAGAGCCACGCCAAAGCCAAGCCGAAGTCGAAAGCCGAAGCCAAAGCCGACGCCAAAAGCACGATCGACACCGCGAACCGATGATCAAGGACGTCGAGGTCAAGCAAGGAGCAAGGAAGACATGAAGACCAAGGGATGAAGCCGAAAACCCCCTAGCCGAGAAAGCGCGAAGCACGGAAGGGACAAAGCCACGGCGGACACTCCTTAGCCTCTCAAAAAAAAAACCCTCACCCTGTAAAGACCTCTGTCCTGGGCGACCCCTTCAGAGCTCTCACATGAATACCACGTGGAGACGCGGATCAAAGGGACCCTCCAGAGGATCTCTCCCACAATCTCCTGATCAACACTCGCCGCAACCCGGACTCGCCACACCCGAGCCACCCGGGTCCCGGCCACACTTGTAATCTGGTTTTGCGTAATAAAGACGGCCCGTACCTTTTCTGCGCATACACCTGCATAAAAGCATAAAAAAAAACTAAAAAACCCCCCCTCAGCCATCACCCGAAATCCAAACCAAAACATGTTGAGTGATCAGTGATATTGGGTGATCTCTGGTGATATATTGATGTCCATGACCAGAGATCACCTATTCAAATTAATTTGAAGGCACAAAAATAAACTTTTATTGTCCATGTCGGATAGTAAAAATGAAGGTTTTTTTAAAGCCAACTATGAACTCATGAAGGCATAAAAAAAAGTTTTTTTTTTTGTGGTCTCTGATGATTGATGCCAAGAAATAAAAGCAGTCATGAAGGCACAAAAGATAAAAAAAAAGAACTAAAAGAAAACTTTAGTTGATCAGAACCCTCATATAGGAACAAAAAAAAAGCTATATTTTTGTTGGGTGATCTCTGGTGATTGATGTCAATAAACAAAAGCAATCATGAAGTCATAAAAGCTAAAAAAATAACTAAAAAAAAACTTTGAGTGATCAGTTCCCTCATGAAGGATTAAAAATAAAAGCTATTTTTTTTTATGCCATGAAAGAACCTGTTGAGAGTCGTGTAGTTTGGTCGTCATTCTCTTTGTGCTCTATCTCTTTGTTTCGACGATGGATGTTTTGAGACGGCTATGTGGGATCTGGAATTTCAGAGGGATTGCCAGGATTTGTAGGATCTGGAATTTCAGAGGGATTTCCATGAAGCAGGAATTTATAAGGAATATTTTTTAGAAGAGGTTTGGGGGATTTCGAGCGGGATTTGGGGTCCGCGGATGAGGGCGCAGGGTGCGGTCAGGGAAGAGGGGAGGGGTGGGGAGAGTGGGATTTGTGTACGATCAGTGGTATTTCGAGCGGGATTTGGGGTCCGCGGAGTTTTATTTTGTTTGCAGTATCGTGATCGTGTGGTTGAGAGTGGGTTAGAGGGGGCCATCATAGCCGTTGTTTGTACCCTCCACAAAATTTATACGTTATTATTATTATTATTATTATTATTTTATATATATACATATATATATATATATATATATATATATATAGAGAGAGAGAGAGAGAGAGAAAGAGAGAGAGAGAGTAGTGATACATTGCGGCCGGGTAACATGCGGCCACCCCCTTCGAGGGTATTTTTGGAATTTTTTTTTTGGGAATTGAACACCCACCCTTGGATTGGACACACAAAAAATTTCAGCCCGATCCAAGACTTGTAGGCCGTCCAAATGTGTTGATCTTTTATCAGTCGTTCTTTTTTTTCGCCATTTTGATCAACACATTTGGACGGCCTACAGGTCTTGGATCGGGCTGAAATTTTTTGTGTGTCCAATCCAAGGGTAGGTGATCAATCCTCAAAAAAGAAAATTCTGAAAATACCCCCGAAGGGGGTGCCGCACGTTAAGCCCGCATGTTACCCGGCCGCAATGTATCACTACTATATATATATATATATATATATATATATATATATATATATATATATATATATATATATATATATATATAGGGCCGATCCAATGAGAAACCCCTTATTTGCGAAACCTTGTGCGAAACCCCCTAGAGGTCTTAGAATTTGATGAAATTTGGTAGGCATACTACCCATGCCATGTTGATCATCCTCACAAAATTTCATCAAATTCTAAAACCTCTAGAGGCATGAAATTAGATAATCAAATTAACGGTTTTTATGAACGGTCAGTAAATTTTCTAACATTTGATGCCCCTAGAGGTTTTAGAACGACGTCGAGGGTGGCAGCCGGCGGGGAAGGAGGAGATCAGAGGGGGAGGGGGAGCGATGGGGGCGGAGGTCGGGGCTGGATTGGCGCCGGAGGGGGAGGGAAAGGGGACTGGTCAGGGCGGGGCCAGTGCCACTGTCACGCCCCAGAAATCTGGAACTGATCCCTGGGGTGTGAGTTGAAGAAAAACAAAGGGATTTAGGGTTTAGTCAGCTATCTATACCAATTAGGGTTTCTCACATGACAACGACTCTCTCATAAAATAAAGAAGGGGGAGGGAGAAATAAGAAATATTTTTAAAATTTGATCTTTATGAAAATATTTTTTTTAAAAAATATTTTAAAAGAAAGTAAAGAGATAAAATTTTCTATCGATAGAGAGCCGATCAAGCTCGACCTTCAACTGGGTTATCCTCTCAGAATGTGTGGCATGTCGGCGCAAACCACTTGCTGACAGGAATCTCTCTAAGGGAGCACAGAACTCGAGCCACTGACGGCGAGCTAGGAGCCTCACCAACTCCCTGACACTCGGTACACTGGTCTAGAGGTCCTATCTACAGGGCAAGTCAATTAGGCTATTTAGATACTTATATTTTCATTTTGAGCTATCATAGGCTTGTGGTCTTGAGGAAAGGGCTACCCAAAAGAATTCAGCTGTATCATCGCCATTAACGATTAACAAAACACTAAATTTAACCCAAATGATTCTTACAAAAAAATCCACCAATTATATTACCACGAAATTACATATTAAAATATAACACGACTGTAACCCTAAAACTGCTTATGTCCTCCCACTGCTACTCCTGAATCTCCGGACCTGCAGGAGAGTCTACTCGTGGGAAAGAGTAGACCCCAATGGAAATTGGGAGATTAGCCAAATTAATGGCTAGAGACATCCTAATAGTCTTTAATAATATGAGATTACATATTTAATTGAATTAAATTACATTAGCAGTCTAAGTATTAATGAGGTTTACATAAGGTTAGCCTAAACCTACTAGTTGTCTATGTTCACATCCAATTCCTGCTATCACTAGGTTATCTACCACACTGACCATTCGATATTTTACCGTGCTTAGTTATGAATCAAATAAGATTAAAATATAAGTCATCTATCCAAAGTGAACCCCGGATATTTTGTTCATCCTGTCCCCGGTCAGGCATTACTATAGGGCCTTTTATTTCGATGTAGAGGGCCAACTCTCTCGCCGTGCACCCACCGTGCACAAATCATCCATATGATCATAAGAGATTTCCCGTCTTTCACGGTGGAGCTCTAACGCCCCACTTGCGTTACTTTGGGGGCTTCAACCACCCCGAGACAGAGTTGCTAGGCCAATCCCTATTAGAGGGCTACTCCTATTGGCTTTACCACAACCCTTGCCCGTGACCCCCTAGCCTACTGATCTTCAGCTGTACGCGCAAGGTGGTTCACGACCCTTGCGCGCACGGGATCCAAATCTTTCCACATGATAGGATATCACACAATTATAATACTATAATAGCTTTGACATTTTACCCCGGGATTCGCACCACGCTCACAACCCATGTATCACAAAAAATAAAATAAATTCCTCTTGCTTGTATTCCCGTGTGCCAGGGTCTCCACACTCCTCTCAGGAGGGTGGGTCCCGATAATTATTATTTAATTATTAATTTTCAAAACTTAAGAGAATTCCTACTTACGGTGTCCATGCAAATAGCAGAATAATTATTATTTAATTATTAATATTTTTAAACATGCGTTGCCGGACTCGCGACTCCGCATGCAAGACGGGGTCCACTCGACCACATGCAACGATGTCCGACGGGACCCGCATGCAGCATTATGGATACCTACCTTTAGTCATTCTCATTTCCCACTATTAAAGACCACGCAAGGGAAGTAGATGTCACCTGGTTGTCGAACACGGCTTCTGCTAGCAACCTTCGCTCCGTCTCTGTATTGGTCAACGCGGCCACGAACTGTCAAACATACCCAGCGGCATATGGTTATTAAGTGCTACTAGATATCTCTGGCTTAGGCCCTGATTGGCCGAGTCAACGAAAATAGGCGTCGTTGGACGCTGATCTCCGACACACAAAACGATGCGTCAAATGGTGTAATGTCAATCGGTTGGCATTGCCGATGCCGAGGGTCATACTACAGCTCAACTGTATTATTCTGCCTAAACAGTCGCATCCGCGTCGGACGCTACTAACGTGCCTTGTGCTCCAAAGAGTCTTCGGTCTTACTACCAAGGTGTGGGTTCAGATTAAGATCGGGTTCGATTCATTATTCTGCCCGATATGACCTCGGGCTTGGGTACGGATACGGTCGGGTTGCAAAGACAAATTCTTAAGCCTCACCGAGCCGATGCTCGGGTTGGTGACAGGGAATGTGTTTTGCCCGGTCGATTTTCGGGATTGGTAATATTGGCATGCAAGGTAGAAACCACTAATTCTGATCCTTATGCACGATAATCAATAAAATCGACTTGGTAATACGAAGATGCCACAGGTAAAAAGGCATGATGGCTTCACACACAAAACAAAAAGGGGCAACGCTAGAGGTTGACTTGTGGTCAAAAAGGCTGATCGATGATCATCGATGCCCCGAGGTGGTTTGCATGGCTCAACCTAGCAAGGTCGGAATCGTTTTGGCAAAGGATCGAGATTTAACCATCACAAATAAAATTACCAATTGAATCTGATGTTAGATATATAAAAAAAACGATTCGAAAGGGTTCTCTGCTCGTGGCAGGGCTCAATTGGATGGTTGTCTGGTTGACGCCACAAGAGTAGTTCGGGGTTCATCGTCATCGGTTGCATAACCGTCAGCCATGTGGCCAACGCCCGTGGTCATGACAACGTAAACAAGGTAACGAGCGGGGTTTCTGGCTTGATGGCTGGTTCGAGCCTTGCCGGTGGCACACCGACAGGCACTTGGCTGGTGGCTATGGCCACTTCGAGGGTAAACCGTAGGGGTCGGATCGGGTATATCGGGGGGTCCGCAGCACAAAGAAAGAAAAAAAAACAGGGGTTCGGGTAGTGTCAACAGAACCACAAGGAAAAATAGGGGAAAGGCTGGAGGCGGCCGACCTGGTGCAGGGGCTCGGATCCAGCTGTGACTCCTCCTCCGTGGCTCCTCTCCGGCCGGCTACGCTCCGGTTGCCGCACACCAAACACAACAACAAGAGAAGAGAGAGGATTCAGGGGAAGAGAGAGATTGGATGAGGGATGGAGGGGGAAGAGAGAGATCGGGTGAGGGATGGAGGCGGAAGAGAGGGATCGGAGGGAGTGGAGATTGATTGAAGGAGGGCAGGGGGTCGGTTTAGGGTTTCTTAATGAGAGGGGGGGGGCCGGCGGCTTGTACGGGAAGGCATGGGATGCCGAATATGGGGGATCCGGGTGAGGGGAACACAACGGCGAGGACTGGGAGAGTGGCGCAGAGCAGCGGCGATGGGATGTGAGATGGGGGCGGCCGACGGGTTGAGGGAAAGGGGTCAGGTTGGAGAGAGATCCGAGAGTGGGGAGATGTGAGATCAGGTGAGAGGGGAATGGATCTGAGAGAAAAAGATGGGGGAGATCCGGGAGAGAGAAGAGAGAGATAGAGAGGGGATCGGGTTACAGGGGATCGGGTTTTGGGGGTTGAGGAGAGAGAGAGAGTGATTGAGTGGCTGAGAGAGAGGGAGAGAAAGAGATGAAAGAGACAGGGTTTTGGGGTCGGGTTGGGTTCAGGTGAGATGGGTTAGGGTTGGGTCGGGTTTGGGTTGGGGGTTTGGGTTGACGTGAAGGTCTTTTTTTTGAGTTTTAATTTTTTTTTTTTGAGTTTTAGTTTAGTTTTTTTTTTCTTTCTTTTTAGCACCCACCGAGCTTGACTCGCCCTCGATTCGGGTCACACCGAGACGCGTCTACGCGCGAACCTTGCCGGGTCCGACAGACCCGTCGAAATATTATATTATAAAAAAATAGCTTTCGAGCCTTGCCTCGATACGTGTGCTCACATGTTCG
The DNA here is from genome assembly GCA_947650365.1 of Chamaelirium japonicum. Classification (NCBI taxonomy): domain Eukaryota; kingdom Viridiplantae; phylum Streptophyta; class Magnoliopsida; order Liliales; family Melanthiaceae; genus Chamaelirium; species Chamaelirium japonicum. Next base: position 43,575,640 of record OX393554.1, read on the forward strand.
TGTAACCACACCTCCACGTAGCCTCACGACCGGTACCCGAGACCCACTGCCTGGTCCCGTTCAAGCACAACCAACAGCATTCCAGCTAATGAAAACAACTATTCAAGCAACGATATTAAAATAATATTTAAATCAAATCGGGTTGCCCTGAGCGAATACACACTGGAGTGCCGGTCATTACATCCTACCCACCTTAATAGAATTTTCGTCCCAAAAATTTAATTACTTAAACTGAGGATACCATCCTACGAACCTATACTACCTAAGTAACGAAGGCGAATTCATAACTAGTATCATATCCTTTTTAAGACTGCCCACGAGAAATTAAATCAATACGCCAATCATACCAAAAAGAAAAAGACTCCGCTACTAGCGAGACTACTAACCGAACTTATAGAATTGTGTCACATAATTATTAGGATAAGATTAGAACATTAGGCTCTCGTGAAGCTCACACAATGCATAATGTTTAAACGTGGTCCTAACTACTATGGACTAATAAAAATTTCGTGAGTCCTTATTACTTCCCTTTTCTTGAATAAGGAGCGTCCCCCTTATTAAGAGGTGAGGTAGTAATCTGATTCATGAAACAAGATCACGAGACATTCTTAAATAACGATACTAAAACAGAAACGTATAAACCTATGCCCATACACCTACAGAGCCGAATTGAAGACAACTAGATAACTCAAACTAGTACACCTAGACTTAAATCTTATAAGATTTCTCTCTGGAGCAAACACCTCCATTACCTACACAACCACTACTACCCTATTAACCTATAAGAAAAACATCACTAAGATATGAATTGGATATCCCAACCTACTAACTAACCTAGAAAATGTTGCATCCCAAATAACACAACTAAACCACAAACGAACACGAATAAGGAGAGAACAATGATGAATAAAAAAAACACTGACGCTCAAAGAAAGACCTAACAATAACACTCCCAACTATGTTATTGTCGCAAGACTTTGAAACCTTCTAAAAGATACACTATGATGCACAATTCAGATATACGAGAAAACTTACTACTCACGTAGAAAATACTGAACTACGAGAACAACTAACCTACTGACCCAATAGAGCCGAAAACTAGGATACCAACACGATTATACATTATATTGACAGTATCTTTCTACAAGATTGGTTGATCGGTCCTAAACCAAAACAATTAGAAACAAAGTTAAATGAATCTCCTAAATAATGATTATTCTTAAGATTCTAACTGATAATGATTCTCAATTTCCAAGAACATAAGTAAGTCCCTTAGCATGGTCACTAACAACACTCTAGTACTCAATTATCTAAATTTTATTTTAACGTCACTATCATATGGCCAGTGCACTCTCTCTCTCGTGAGTCCAATCAAGAACTACGTAACCAGCTGCCAAAGTTCCGATTGGAAATAGTGTAAGCTCTGTCAGTTGTCATAGTTTTCGAAAAAACAGTGAACGCTCTGCGCAAGTTCCAACAAGAACTGTGTAACCAGCTGCCAAATTTCCAATTGGGAATACCTTGATAGTTTTCTAGTAGGTAGTTTCTTCAGCCAACTCATAATAGTTTTGGTTCAGGATCGGTCCCCTCATCTTGGAGTGAGCCAATGAGATGATTATCTATTGCTAGAGCGTGGCTATCTAGTTTGGACCCACTTGAGAAATAGATTTTTCGGGCATTTGTTCTTTAGTTCCTTGAGTAGTATTGGTAGTTCGGTGAGTATGGGTGTTGATCTCATATGAATCTTATAGTATTTTAGTTTAGTATTAGATACATGTTAGGCGTACTAGTTAAGACATCTCTTTTGTCAAATCATTCTGGAATGTGTACTTAAGCATATGTGTATGGGCGTATATGTGGAATATTCATTCCTATGATTGTAATGTAGATATCGAAAGTATAAATTATATATGGGTGTATGGGCGCTCATATACATTGATATACCTTTTATATCGGCACTGACAATTGAGTGCTTCTTAAGTTTCTGAATCTATGAGTTTTGGTAGTTACCCTACCGAGGAGGACACCCCTCGGCGGTACTAATAAGGGGGATATGATACCCCTTATCAAGGCAGGGTTAATGATCAGAACTCAAGATTTTGGTCTAATCCGTAATGCTTAGAATGAGAAATGGAAACGAAAACTCGTATTCGCGATCGATGCGAGAATTTGGAGGTTCATTTCTATCCTAATAATTATGAGAGTCAATTCGTATAATGTTTAGGTTAGTAGAGAGAGTAGGATTGTGAGTAGTAGTGGGTCAGGGTTTTCTTTTAGTAAGATTTGGTGTAGTGACTTGGCTTTCTTGTTGGTAGTGTTAGTGAGGATATTCGCGCTTGTTATAGTTAACTTTTCTTTGCTATAATGTTCTTGTTTTGGTAGTAGAGATGAGTGGACTCGTATATATGGTTTTTGTAGTTGAATTTTCGGGACGAAATTTTTTTTAAGGTGTATAGGTTGTAACACCTGTGGTGTTAGATTTGAGAATAATAGAAATCCTCAATGGCTAGTTTCGTCTTTTTGCAGCCAGACTTTATCTTTGGGCTTTTTCCCAATAAATGGATCGTAAACCTATGAGATGTTTTACGTCCACATTCTCCGTAACTTCGAGCATGTCACGATGGTGCATTCCGTGCAACGATCAGGTGTATGCGCAGCCAGTTTCGGCAACCCGGCAGATAAACCTTAGAAAAGCGATAATTGGTCGATAGTTGTAGCCGTTTTGTTTTCCACAAGAGATCGGGTGATCGGATTGTAACGAAACAGGATACGTTAGATGGGGCTCTGAGAGAGCCTTCCAATGAGCCTGAGTTAGGGTCGATCCGACACCCGGGTGAATAGTTATTGCTATTTTGAGTTTTGGAGTCTTTCCTTGTTTTCAGGAGATCTAGAAGTCAGAAAATTATGTACTAAGTGCTGACGCGTTCGTGTTGATGAGACCTTTCCAACGAATCCTCTCGGGCCCTATTCCGACTTCCGGTTTGATAGTTACGACCTATTATTCTTTTCAGCCCGGTTGATGGACGAATCGCGCCCGGATTCCAACCGAGCCCGGTTCAGGGCTCGGGATCGAGCCCGACCAGCCCTAGAGCCTGCCTCCCGGTCTCCTAGCATAATTTAGGCTCTCTTGACCTACCTCCCCAGTTATTTAAATTCGAAATTCGAATAAGAATAATCGGGTAAGATTTTGGGATGATAAACCCCTACCTTTTAGTCCTTATCCCTTCCCCCTTATTAGGAAACCTTAACCGACCTTATCCCCTAGTTCTTCTCACCACAACATCAGCCCCCCTTTATATATGAACCGAGAGAGAGGGAGAGAAATAGAGAGAGAACGGGAGAGAGAGAGAAGGACGTAGTAGAGAGAGAGAGAGAACGGGAGAGAAATAGAGAGAGAAAGGAGGGAGAGAAGAAGATAGAGACCAAGGGAGAAGAGAGAGGAGCAGCCGCAGCCCTCTCCGAGTACCTCCCCCGACTCCGACGAACCACCACAGGTCAGCCCTCCCTCTCTCCTCTCCTCCTCCACCCGAACCGGACCTCTAACCCGACCACACCCTCCTCCCTTACCTGCAAACCCGACCTCATCCTCTTCTCCTTTGCCCGCCGGCACCACCCCAAGCCACCGCCGGCATCACCCCAAGCCACCGCCGGCACCACCCCAAGTCACCGGAGCCGCACCTTCCACCACAAACCCCTCCGGCCAAAGTCTTTCCGGGCTCCGACGGTACACCGGCCACCTCCTCCCGCGCCTCCCTTGCGGGGGTGATGCGGGGGAGACCGGCCGGGCACCGCCGGCGCACCCAAACCCGACTCCCCGCCGGCCGCCGTCGCGCGCGAACCAGCCCGCCTGCATGTCATCGTGGAGAAGAAGGAGTTGGGGGGGGGGCATATATGTAATTTCCCATATTAGTTTACTTAACCCCCAGACCCGACCTGTTTAGCCTTGAACCCGACCCGACCCAACAAGACCCACTGCTGACCCGACCCACGCAGTGAACTGGTCTGGTTCACCCGAACCAGACCCGTGAACCAGCCAATTTTGGTTCGACTGCCATTTCTCCGTCCGACTCGGAATTGGACGAAACCAGCGCCATTTCGACCGGCTCGAAAAATACTACCTGTTGGTCATAGTTTAGCATAGTAATTGTACTATTTAATCCCCTATTTTATCCTTGGACCCGATCTTATCGTGGTACCGTGGTTTGACCGCCGTTTCATCGTCTGAACTCGGATTCGGACGAAACCAGCGGCATTGTGCTCAGAATATTGAGTCCTACCCTTTAAACCTAGAAGATAACCCTATAAACCCTTCTACCCTATTGAACCAATCATAGACCGATTTTTACCGGTTTGACCCGAAACCATTCGACCGAAGTCGGATTCCAGCGAAACTGGAACCATCGGAAAGGGTTCTTCGAGCCCGATTCGATGAGTAGGTTTAGCTTCTATTTACTTGATTGGCCTAGTATTGTTTAGGTTCGAGTCCTTCAATCGCACGGGTTTGCGTGCTGTCGACTCAATGTTGGTCCCCTATCGAGGGTGCCCGACTATCCTTGGTATAGAACCCTCGTCGTTGATTCTTCTGTTTTAATTGATAGAGTGGTGATACAGAGCTGTGGTTATTATCAGACCTTGATCGTGGTGATCCAGCGGAGACGGATCAGAAGCAACTAGCAAGCCGGAATTATATGCTATCGACAACCAGGTGACATCTACTACCCTTGCGTGGTCTTTAATAGTGGGAAATGAGAATGACTAAGGGTAGGTGTCCATAACGCTGCATGCGGGTCCCGCCGGACGTCGTCGCATGTGGTCGAGTGGACCCCGCCTTGCATGCGGAGTTGCGAGTCCGGCGACGCATGCATAAAAAAGTTAATAATTCAATAATAAATATTCTATTGTTTGCATGGACACCATAGATAGGTTTTCCCTTAATTTGAATAAATAAATAATTAAAGAATTATCGGGACCCACCCTCCTGAGGTGAGCGTGGTAACCCTAGTAAAGGGATTTTGGGTGAGAGTGCTGTATTGTTTTTTTTATGTAATGCTGGGTTATGAGAGAGTGCGGAACCCGGGTGTAAACCATCGAAAATGATTAAACACTGTTTAGTTTTCCTTTAATGCCATGTGGTTTTGTTAATCGTTGTTAACCTACCTGGTTGAGGGTAGGGACCCCGTGCGCGCAAGGGTCGTGAACCACCTTGCGCGTACAGCTGAAGTTGAGTAGGTTAGGGGTCACGGGCAAGGGTTGTGGTAAAGCCAATAGGAGGTGCCCTCGAGTAGGGATTGGCCTAGCAACCCTGTCCCGGGGAGTTGAAGTCCCCATAGTAAAGCAAGTTGGGCGGTAGAGCTCCACCGTGAAAGACGGGAAACCCCTTATGATCATCTGGGTGAATTGTGCATGGAGTTGGTGGATGCACGGCGAGAGAGTTGGCCCTCTACATCGAAATAAAAGGCCCAATAGTAATGCCCGACCGGGGGCAGGTTGAACAAAATATCCGGGGTTCATGTATGAGTGCTTAATTGTTTGATTATTAAATTTTGAATTGTATGACTGTATACACGATGACCTAGTGACAGTAGGATTTGCATGTGAATGTAGAAATTGCATGGACACATAGGACGTGTTTGAGAACATAGCTTGACAATTAGGTTAATCAATAATTTGTCTTAAAAATTGAGCGTTTTTAGTTATTAAGATTGTTAGCTTGTCACTAGCCATTTATTTGGCTAATCTCCCAAATGTATTTTTGGGGGCTACTCATTCCCACGAGTAGACTCTTCTGCAGGAGCTGAGGCACAGGAGCAGCAGTAGGAGTCCAGCAGTCAGTAGAGTAGCAGCTTTTTTTTTTTTATTTATGTCAATCTTAGTAGTGGTACCGTTTCATCGGATGTAATCGAATTGGATTGGAATAAGTTTCTATTAGTTAGTTATTTTGATAAGTGGTAATATGCCAGCTGAATTTTCTTTGGGTAGGCCTCTCCTCAAGGCCCCAAGCCTAGGATAGATCACCACAAAAATATAAGACGAATAATTGACCTAATTTGACAAGCCCAGTAGATAGGACCTTCAGACAGATGCACCGAGTGTTCGGGAGCGGGTGAGATACTCGGATCGCCGTCGGAGGCTTGAGCCGCGTGCTCCTTTAGGGTATATTCTGTCAGTATGTTGTGACATCGTTGAGTCGCATGTACTGAAAGGATATCCCTTTTAAAGGTCGAGCCTGATCTTTGTTTCTCCCCCTTCATTCATTTGCTTGTGTGTGAGCGTAGAAAGAGCCCAGTGAGAATCCTAAATTGGCATAGTTAAGTAACCATACCCGTAACCCTCTTCCTTTCTCACCTCACACCCCAGGAATCGGTCTTCAGATTTCTGGGGCGTGACACTCTGCCAGCTGCCAAAGTTTTCGAAGAAACAGTGCACGCTTTGCTGCAAGTTCCAACAGGAACTGCGTAATTAGCTGACAAAGTTTCGATTGGGAACAGTGCAAGCTCTGCTAGCTGCCAAAGTTTCTGAAGAAACAGTGCACGTTCTGCCGCAAGTTCCAACATGAACTGCGTAACTAGCTGCCAAAGTTTCGATTGGGAACAGTGCAAACTCTGCCAGCTGCCTAAGTTTTCGAAGAAACAGTGAACGCTCTGCCGCAAGTTCCAACAAGAACTGCGTAACTAGCTACCAAAGTTTCGATTGGGAATAGTGCAAGCTCTGCCAGCTGCCAAAGTTTCCGAAGAAACAGTACACGCTCTGCCGCAAGTTCCAACAGAAACCGCGTAACTAGTTGCTGCCAAAGTTTTCGAAGAAACAGTGCACACTCTGCCGTAAGTTCCAATAGAAACCATGTAACTAGCTGCCAAAGTTCCGATTGGGAACGGTGCAAGCTCTGCCAGCTGCCAAAGTTTTCAAAGAAACAGTGCACGCTCTGCCGTAAGTTCCAACAGGAACTGCTTAACCAACACCTAAATGATTCTCATATCTCCACTTGGGACCTCATCCCATTGTGTGCTCTAAAAATTTATATGCTATATTTCATAAAGATTTCAACATAAAAAGGATCAAAACACATCACACATTATTCCTACATATTAAACCCTTACATCATGCACGTAAATCGGGACAGTCCTTCTTCATATGACCTTTTTGTCCACAATTAAAGCATATTTTTTCTAAAGGACAAGTGCTGTGAATGTGTCCTTCTCGCTTGCAGTGAGAACAAAGTCGTAGCCCTCCATTCTTCTTCCCTTGTCCACCCTCTGGTGGTTCGGATGAAATCTTACACCTTTTACTAGGGTGGTCTACCTGATGCTATTCTTGGATCTTGCGAGATTCTTCCAACTCTTGCTCAATGGCCAACGCTCGAGTAACTACCTCTTCATAGGATTGACCTAAGAAGGCTGTAACCCTACCCCTGATTTCTGACTTTAGTCCATGCTCAAAACACTTTGCCCTCTGGGCGTCAGTCACTACATGGTGCGGTGCGTACCTTGCAAGCTTTGAGAATTTGGCCTCATACTGTGCCACAGTAAGAGATCCTTGGGAAAGAGCCAGGAACTCCATATCCATCCGGTTCTGTACAGTCACAAGGAAAAACTTTCTCTGAAAAAGTTCCTCGAACTCTGATCAGGAGATAACCCCTCGATCAGCTGTCCTTGAACGCAAGACCGACTGCCACCAGAAGTCAGCCTCTGCCTCAAACTGGTAAGATGCAAGAGTGACTCGTCGGTCTCCGACGACCTCCAGAATGTCAAGGACCTTCTTTATCTGTTAAAACCATCGATCTGCCTGTAAGGGGTCTGGCTCTTTCTTGAAAGTTGGAGGTCCCATCGCCTTGAAGTCCTTTAACAGTCTCCCTTGACGCTCGCCCTCTGCGAGCTGACGAGCCTGTGCTGGGCTGCTGTCTGCTGCTGTAGAACCATGGTGGCCATTCCTTGGAGCATCTCCATCATTCTCATTATACCATCAGGTTCAGAGGACGAACTCGCTTCATTACCTCTTCTAGTACCCGCCATCTATAATACAACTCATATTAGAATACTACGACTCCATGACCTAAACTTCAACTTCTACAATCCTAACCCCTAGAATCATATCCCTAGGCTCTGATACCAGCTGTCACGCCCCAGAAATCTGGAACCGATCCCTGGGGTATAAGTTGAAGAAAAATAAAGGGATTTAGGGTTTAGTCAGCTATCTATAGCAATTAGGGTTTCTCACAAGACTGCGGCTCTCTCATAAATGAAGAAGGGGGGAGAAATATGGAATATTTTTAAAATTTGATCTTTATGAAAATATTTTTTTTTAATTATTTTAAAAGAAAGTAGAGAGATAAAATTTTCTGTTGATAGAGAGGTGATCACGCTCGACCTTCAACTGGGTTATCCTCTCAGCATGTGTGGCATGTCGGTGCCACCACTTGCTGACAGGAATCCCTCTAAGGGAGCACGGAACTCGAGCCACTGATGGCGAGCTAGGATCTCACCCACTCCCTGACACTCAGTACACTGGTCTAGAGGTCCTATCTACAGGACAAGTCAATTAGGCCATTTAGATACTTATATTTTCATTGTGAGCTATCCTAGGCTTGTGGCCTTGAGGAGAGGGTTACGCAAAAGAATTCAGCTGTATCATCGCCATTAACGATTAACAAAACACATAATTTAACCCAAATGATTCTTATACAAAATCCACCAATTACATTACCATGAAATTACATATTAAAATATAACACGACTGTAACTCTAAAACTGCTTCTATCTTCCCACTGTTACTCTTGAACCTCCGGACCTACAGGAGAGTCTACTCGTGGGAAAGAGTAGCCCCCAATGGGAAATTGAGAGATTAGCCAAATTAATGGCTAGTGACATCCTAATAGTCTTTAATAATATAAGATGACATATTTAATTGAATTAAATTACATTAGCAGTCTAAGTATTAATGAGGTTTACAAAAGGTTAGCTTAAGCCTACCAGTAGTCTATGTTCACATGCAATTCTTACTGTCACTAGGTTATCTACCCACTGACCATTCGATATTCTATCGTGCTTATTATGAATCAAATAAGATTAAAATATAAGCCATCTATCCTAAAGTGAATCCCGGATATTTTGTTCATCCTGTCCCCGGTCAGGCATTACTATAGGGCCTTTTATTTCGATGTAGAGGGCCAACTCTCTCGTCGTGCACTCATCGTGCACAAATCATCCATATGATCATAAGAGATTTCCCGTCTTTCACATTGAAGCTCTATCGCCCCACTTGCGTTACTTTGAGGGCTTCAACCACCCCGGGATAGAGTTGCTAGGTCAATCCCTACTAGAGGGCTACTCCTATTGGCTTTACCACAACCCTTGCCCGTGACCCCCTAGCCTACTGATTTTCAGCTGTATGCGCAAGGTGGTTCACGACCCTTGCGCGCACGGGGTCCAAATCTTTCCATATAATAGGATATCACACTGTTATAATACTACAGTAGCTTCGACGTTTTACCCCAGGATTCGCACCACGCTCACAACCCATGTATCACAAAAAACAAAATAAATTCCTCTTGCTTGTATTCCCGTGTGTCAGAGTCTCCACACTCCTCTCAGGAGGGTGGGTCCCGATAATTATTATTTAATTATTAATTTTTAAAACTTAAGGGAATTCTTACTTACGATGTCCATGCAAACAGTAGAATAATTATTATTTAATTATTAATATTTTTAAGCATGTATCGCCGGACTCGCGACTCCGCATACAAGGCGGGGTCCACTCGACCACATGCAACGATGTCCGGCGGGACCCTCATGTAGTGTTATGGATACCTACCTTTAGTCATTCTCATTTCCCACTATTAAAGACCACGCAAGGGAAGTAGATATCACCTGGTTGTCAAACACGGCTTATGCTAGCAACCTCCGCTCCGTCTCTGTCTTGGTCAATGCGGCCACAAACTGTCAAACATACCCAGCGGTCTATGTTTATTAAGTGCTACTAGATATCTCTGGCTTAGGCCCTGATTGGCCGAGTCGATGAAAATAGGCGTCGTTGGGCGCTGATCTCCAGCACGTAAAATGATGCATCAAATGGTGTAATGTTAATCGGTTGGCATTGCCGATGCCGAGGGTCATACTACGGCTCAACTGTATTATTCTGCCTAAACGGTCGCATCCGCGTCGGACGCTACTACTAACGTGCCTTGTGCTCCAAAGAGTCTTCGGTCTTACTACCAAAGTGCGGGTTCAGATCAAGATCGGGTTCGATTCATTATTCTGCCCGATATGACCTCGGGCTTGGGTGCGGATACGGTCGGGTTGCAAAGACAAATTGTTAAGCCTCACCGAGCCGACGCTCGGGTTGGTGATAGGGAATGTGTTTTGCCCGGTCGATTTTCGATATTGGTAACATTGGCATGCAAGGTAGAAACCATTAATTATGATCCTTAGGCACGATAATCAATAAAACCGACTTGGTAATACGAAGATGCCGCAGGTAAAAAGGCATGATGGCTTCACACACAAAACAAAAAGGGGCAACGCTAGAGGTTGACTTGTGGTCAAAAAGGCCGATCGATGATCATCGATGCCCCGAGGTGGTTTGCATGGCTCAACCTAGCAAGGTCGGAATCGTTTTGGCAAAGGATCGAGATTTAACCATCACAAATAAAATTACCGATTGAATCTGATGTCATATATATATATATATAATTGATTCGGAAGGGTTATGTGCTCGTGGCAGGGCTCAATTGGATGGTTGTCAGGTTGACGCCACAAGAGTAGATCGGGGTTCGTCGTCATCGGTTGCATAACCGCCGGCCATGTGGCCAACGCCCGTGGTCATTACACGTAAACAAGGTAACGAGGGGGTTTCTAGCTTGATGGCTGGTTCGAGCCTTGCCAGCGGCACAACCGACAGGCAGCTGGCCAGTGGCTATGGCCACTTCGAGGTTAAATCGCAGGGGTCGGATCGAGTAGATCGGGGTCCGCAGCACAAAGAAAGAAAAAAAAAACAGGGGTTCAACTAGTGTTAACAAAACCACAAGGAAAAATAGGGGAAAGGCTGGAGGCGGCCGACCTGGTGCAGGGGCTCGGATCCAGCTGCGACTCCTCCTCCGCTACTCCTCTCTGGCCGGCTACGCTCCGGTTGCCGCGCGCCAAACACAACAGCAAGAGGAAGAGAGAGGATTCAGGGGAAGAGAGATCGGATGAGGGATAGAGGGGGAAGAGAGAGATCGGGTGAGGGATGGAGGGGGAAGAGAGGGATCGGAGGGAGTGGGGGTTGACTGAAGGAGGGCAGGGGGTTGGTTTAGGGTTTCTTAAAGAGAGGGGGGCCGGTGGCCTGTACGGGAAGACATGGGGCGCCGAATATGGGGGATCCGAGTGTGGGGAACGCAGCGGCGAGGATGGTGAGAGCGGCGCAGAGCAGCGGCGATGGGACGTGAGATGGGGGCGGCCGACGGGTTGAGGGAAATGGGTCAGGTTGGAGAGAGATCCGAGAGCAGGGAGAGGTGAGATCGGGTGAGAGGGGAATGGATCCGAGGGAGAAAGATAGGGGAGATTCGGGAGAGAGAAGAGAGAGATAGAGAGGGGATCGGGTTTTGGGGGTTCATGAGAGAGAGAGAGAGAGAGAGAGAGAGAGAGAGAGAGAGTTATTGAGCGGCTAAGAGAAAGGGAGAGAAAGAGATGAGAGACACAGGGTTTTGGGGTCGGGTTGGGTTCAGGTGAGATGGGTAAGGGTCGGGTCGGGTTTGGGTTTGGGTGTGGGTTTTTTTTTTTGAGTTATAATTTTTTTTTTTTGAGTTTTTTTTTTTTTTTTTTTTTTTCATTTCCTTTTTTTTTCTTTCTAACACCCGCCGAGCTTGACTCGCCCTCGATTTGGGTCACGCCGAGACACGTCGACGCGCGAACCTTGCCGGTCCGACAGATCCGACTAAATATTATATTATAAAAAAATAGCTTTCATGCCATGCCTCGATACGCGTGCTCATATGCTCGTGTAACCACACCTCCACGTAGCCTCACGACCGGTACCCGGGGCCCATTGCCTGGTCCCATTCAAGCACAACCAACAGCCTTCCAGCTAATAAAAACAACTATTCAAGCAACGATATTAAAATAATATTTAAATCAAATCGGGTTGCCCTGAGCGAATGCACAGTGGAGTGCCGGTCATTATAGCCGTCCCTTAGCGACGTCGGAGGGAGGCTGCCGGCGTGGGAATTTAGGCTACCGGCCGGCGGGGGGAGGGCTGCCGGGAGGGATGAAGGAGAGAGAGAGAGGGGAATGGGGGCGATAGGGGCTAGAGGTCGGGGAGGGGAAGGCGCTATATTGGTCAACCTTGACCTTCCGACGGAAGACACCCGATCGGTCAAAGAATTTACCCGATCGACAAGCAGACGGTCGGGTAAAATTCCAAAAGATTGGGCAAAAATGTTGTTTTTTACCGAATCGCCAAAAGTTCCACCGGTTGAAAATAGCCAATCGGTTAACCTTGATCGATTGGCAGAAGAGACCTAATCGGTCAAATTTGATCGATCAATCAAAGACTTCACCTGATCGACAAGCAGAAGATCGGATGAAATTCTAAAGGATCGGGCAAAAAACGTTGTTTTTTGCCTGATCGCCGAAAGTTCCATCAGTTGAAAACACCCGATCTGTCAACCTTGACCGATCGGCAGAAGATACCCAATCGGTCAACTTTGACCGATCGGTCGAAAACTTTACCCGATCGATATACAGACGATCGAGTGAAATTCCAAAGGATCAGGCAAAAAATGTTGTTTTTTACCCGATTGCCAAAAGTTCAACCAGTTGAAAATACCCGATCGGTTAAGGTTGACTGATCGACAGAAGACACTCGATCGGTCAACTTTGACCGATCGGTCTAAGACTTCACCCGATCGACAGAAGACACCCGATTGGTCAACTTTGACCGATCGGTCGAAGACTTCACTCGATCGACAGGCTAATGATCAGGTGAATACCCAAAGGATTGAGCAAAAAATATTATTTTTAATCCGACCGCCCAAAGTCCCACTGACTAATGTCGCTCGATCGGTCAATTTTGACCGATCAGTCATCAACACCCGATCGATCGATCTTGACCGATTGGTTGTCAACAACCGATCAACAGAATTGGACCAATCGGTCGCCAGTATCCTATTAGCCAACAATGTTTGAAAAGAGTTCGACGACACCGACCCTTGGCAGAGGGTTTGGATTTTGCACCTGGATTCCAAGTCAATCAGATCAGTCTATAGTTAACTTGGAGGGGGTAACTGTGGGTGCAAAATTTGGCCAACACCTGGCAACTAGACCCACTAGCCCTGCCTGGGGGTCCGCGAAGATGACAACGGGACCAACTAGCCCTGCCTGGGGGTCCACAAAGACGATGACGGGACCCACCAGCCCTGTCTGGACCTAGGTGAAAGCTGTAGAAACCACCCCGTACCTCGGTTTTATTACAAGAACTTTATAAATAACAGACCCAACGAGTGTAATAGATCAAATATCTGATTTCTGAATTGGACTTTCGAAAATTCAGAGCTCTGACATCCCAACCTTTCGATCTCTTTTCGAAGAGAGACAAGTGACACTCGGCCTGTCGAGGTCACTTCAGTTCAAGTGTTAGTGAATTCAGGTTGCTCCTTATATCACAGAGGAGTAGGCTTCGGTCGAACTCCGAAATCACATTTGTATCAACTCTTAATTGATCTTTATCTATCTCTTCTAAACCCAAGTCCACAACATTTCGACTACCCCAAAGTTCAAGTCAAAGACATCAGCGTTCGACAACAAACGACTCAGACAAACGTTCGATCAGACTTTTGACTCGACTCGATTGACTGGTTGGGCGGAGTCTTCGGGTCGGCACGGAGACCATCCCCTCCCCACCCACCCACACACACATAATATATATATATATATATATATATATATATATATATAATATTTCACTAGGAATGGATAAAGAGAGCCGTTCGATACAAACATAAGAGGCGGTTAGAGAATTTGATGGCCAAGATCTCTATACATTGGATAGCATTTATAGATTATGCAGATCCATATATCCACCATCGTTTCTCCCCCAAAAATCCCTCAATACTCAATAGCCGTCCACATCAACAGTGGGTTGAACACCGTCGTCCTGATCATAGTCGTTCGTGGCTTGATCTGTGAATCGCATTCATCTAGGACCAGTAGACAAATTGACGCTGTGATTAAAGCCACGTCAATTGGGCAGGTAAAGAACCACTGGGATAATATGCCCCGTCAATCGGGCTGACCATTCGGGACAAACTCTTCGGGTGAAGAGCAGTTCCCTCACATCGCACTCTCTCTCTCTCTCTCAATATCTCTCTCACGATCTCCATGATCTCTCCCTCTCTCAATCTCTAGCCCGATCTCCACGATCCCTATCTCCCCGATCTCCACGATCCCTCTCACCCAATCTCCCGTTCTCCACGATCCCTCTCTATCTCATTCGCTACCACAGTCGGCCAATCTTCACGATCCCGTTCTCAAGCTCTGCCTCACTACCACGAACCGACCAAGAAGAGTCGATCGTGAAGAGGATTAGCCTGCTGAGACCCACGGCAGAGATTTTTTTTTTTAGAGATCCAAGGTAGTTTTTTTTTCAAAGATTTCTGATATTTTTGGTGATCCCCATCTCAATCTCCTTCGTTTCAGATTTTCAAGACTGCAGTCATTCGTCTCATCACCACGAACCGGCCATGAAGCATCGATCGTGCAGAGGATCAGCCCGCTGAGGCCCACGACAAAGAAAATAAAATAATGTTTTTGCAGAGATCCAAGGTAGTGTTTTTTTTTCAAGAAATCTGATCTGTTTTGGTGATCCCCATCTCGATCTCATTCGTTTCTAATTTTCAAGACTGCAGTCATCCCTCTTACCACGACGAATCGACCATGAAGCATCAATCGTGTAGAGGATCAACCCGCTGAGGCCTACGGCAGAGATCCACGGTAGTTTTTTTTTTCAAGTTTTCTGATCTGGTTTGGTGATCCCCATCTCGAACTTCTTCGTTTCTAATTTTCGAGACTGCAGTCATCCATCTCATTACCATGAACCAACCATGCGTTGATCGTGCAGAGGATCAGTCCGCTGAGGCCCACGGCAAAGAAAATAATTTTTTTTTGCAGAGATCCAAGTATTTTTTCTCTCAAGATTTCTGATCTGCTTTTGTGATCGCCATCTCGATCTCCTTCGTTTCTGGTCACCACCTGCCGAGGTCCATGGCAGAGAAAAGATTTTTTTTTATTTGTAGAGATCCAATGTAGTTTTCTTTTCAAGATTTCGGATTTGTTTTTGTGATCCCCATCAATCTCCTTCGTTTCTGATTTTTGAGACTTCAGTCATCCATCTTACCACCACGAACCAACCATGAAGCGTGCAGTGGATCAGCCCGCTGAGGCCCACGGATCCAACTTTTTTTTCAAGATTTCTGATCCGTTTAGGTGATCCCCATCGCAATCTCCTTCGTTTCCGATTTTCGAGAATGCAGTCATCCATCTCACCACCACGAACCGACCATGAAGCGTTGATCATACAGAGGATCAGCCCGCTGAGGCCCACGGCAGAGAAAATAAATTTTTTTTTTGAAGAGATCCACAATAGTTTTTTTTTTCAAGATTTCTAGGATCTCCCTCTCTCTAATATTTTTCTTTTGAATGAGATTAGGATTTTTTTTGCTCAAATGACTCCGATCTCTCTCTCTCTCTCTCTCTCTCTATCATCGTCTTATATTATCTTTTTTTAATGATAAATCAAAGTGAATAAATATAGCAAGTGATGTTTTTCTGAGTTTAATACTTGGTTTACGAAAATCCGACATTTAAAATAAACATTAAAGCTTTGCACTTAATTTTAGTCAATCTGATTGTTCAGGAACCGCTTCTCTACTCTTTGCAAGAAACAGGCAAAGCATGAGGCCTCATCAAAGGAGAACATTGGTTCATATGTCAACCCAAACAACAAGAGAGTCGTAGGGAGAGGGATGAATTGTGGATGGTATAGCAGAGACATTGGCACCCTCCAAGCAGATGAGGTAGAGGACAAGTCATCCTATTTCAGCATCATCAATGCATCACATATTTTTCATGTGAGAAATGTTATTCAGCCCAAAGGTTTGTCCCATTTAGCTGGCCCGATTGACGTGGCAGCATGCAACTGGTGGTTGAAACCCACTATCGATTTTAAAATCTTTAACGGCGCCAGTGTAGTTGCACGTTGCCACGTCAATCGGGCCGGCGAAATCGGGAAAACCTTCGGGCTGAATAGCATATATATTTTCATGTTAATGGTGACTGATAATACCTATGATTAATGCCTTTGACTTTATCCTCTGCAAGATAGGCATCATATCTCAGATCTTGGTGAAAATCACAACCCAAGTGAAAGAATGATTAGGCAGCATGGAAGGCAGGAAGAACAGTTAAGGCCTCCTCTTGCAGTGCTTGCTCAAAATTTTAACGGTGTGGGTGGCTTAAAAGCTCAGATTCCCGTCAACAACAACGTGAAGGCAGTTGAATATGGTGGTAAGCTATCTCAGGGCTCCGTTTTCTTAGTTCCCTCTAAATCAATTCATTTCACGAAAAGTGCATGTTAAGTCGTAGCACAGTACCAGCTCCTAATTATGGAACTTTGTTACCAACTTACCTAGCTGGTACTTACAGTTGGTAGATTCTAATGCTAACCCCTATTATGTCCTATTCCATGCAGTATCCTACTGAGCCCTAGAAGTCAGCATCGTTGCATCTGCATGCTGAAAGGAGCGACGGTAAAGAGATGGAGCCGAATCCGAGCAAAAGCAGGAGCTTCCTCACGTCGTTGCTCACTAGGCGCAGATTAAGGAAAGAAGAGATGCTTTATACCTACTTGGATGAGTACTAAGATAGTTGAGGCTCAAAAGAGAAGCATTTCAAGGGCAAATGAAAATAAAAAAGAACGCTCCAATGGGTTCCCCCCTTCATATAGTTCATACATGTCCTTTTCGGTTACACTAATGCAATGTTGTCTTATGGATGAGAAACAGTCATTTGTAAGCTGTCATCTAAATTGTTATATATGTCTTACCATTAAGATTAGGGATTGTGTTCTGAAGTTGGTGGTTTTGTTTTAGTGCAAGGGTTACTATGGAGGCCCTTGAGTAGGATTTAAGCAGATCAAACACAATGTATAGTCTCCTACTGAGAGCTTAGTTGGTTAGACATGCGCAACCTGTGGCCCGTTGTGGTCAGTACATCATCACATTTTAGTGTGCCAGAACATGATTAGACCAAGGATCGAAACTCGCCATTGGAGTGAGAAATGACCTGAATTTTAATAACCCGCCGGTAAAAAACCTTGCCACTAAACAGCCTGTTTGGTTCGCTGAAGTTCGAACGCTATAATGCAATGTGGCCGCAACTGCTGCTGTTGGACCACGCAGCAAACAACCGCGTATTCCAACTACACGTTTTCGTCACTTTTAAATACAAATTGTGCCGGTCCATGATTGATAATGTTGCAATTTTGATTACCACAAAGCAACCCACATAAAATTAAAGATTACAGTAAATATTATGGAATAGGTTTTCAAATCTGGCTTGGAAGGGACTGAATCAGACCGTAGTGCCGACGGGCTGACTTGATTAATTCCATTGCCAAAGGAGTATTAGAGAAATCTAATAACAAAAGTAGGCAATAGTTAAGCATAATGCAAGAACAAAGCTCAGTTGTTCGTGCAATCAAAACAAGACCACCAGATGTTCACAAGAAACAAAATCAACCGAGATTTAGGAACAACTTTTGATGCATCCATATAAGTTCTGATTCTGATTCGTTACGCCAAATGGCCAACCCCTCCCTCTCTCTCTCTCATGCGGAGACAATTCATTGGAGGCATGGCCGTGGTCGCTGTAGTGCCGACAGACATGAGTTTTGAGGGTTATATTAATCCACTCAGAATGTCAATGTCAAGAATATGGGCAGTTGAGGGGAGGGGGTTTGATCGGCTCCCCCTCCCCCCTTCTTCACCAATGGATCACCATTTAGTTATGGAGAGGGTGATAGAATATAGATTTAAAAAAAAAACAATATGAATTATTGTTCACAACCTCAAAAAATTATCAGTGCCCTTAATTTTTTTTTGTCACTTTTAAAATATCACCACCTTCCTCAAAATATCGTTATACTGTTTGATGACCCTAGAAGTTTTGGAATTCCTTGAAAATTGGTGAAGATGATCATGATACCCTAGACAACACACCCACCAATTTTTACAAAATTCCAAAACTTCTAGGGTAGTCAAAATGATCGTAGCTTATTTTCTCATTCCGTTACTCATAGTTCAAAAAATATTATTATCACCCTCCAAATATTATTCTCTCGCTCAAAAATATCATCACTTTTAAATTATTATTACCACCTTTAAAATATTGCCTCTTCCCTCAAAATTTTATCACGCCCTCAAAATATTTTTGTCGCCCTCAAAATCTTTTGCGTGCCGACAGGCACGGGCTTTACTAGTATATATATATATATATATATATATATATATATATATATATATATATATATATATATATATATATATATATATATATATATATATATATACAATACGGTTCTCTTGCCCGACGTTGGGCATGCTTATCATGCCCGACAAAAAAATTTGAGGGACCTAGAGGTTTTATAATTTACTGATTTTTGGTGAGGATGATCATCATGCCATAGATAGGACCTCCACCAAAAATCAGCAAATTATAAAATCTCTAGGTCCCTCAAAGGTGTTCTTCATTATCGACCGTCTATTTTAACCGTTAAATTAAATAACATATATGAGGGACCTAGAGGTTTTATTATTTGCTGATTTTTGGTGGAGGTCCTATCTATGGCAAGATGATCATCCTCACCAAAAACTAGCAAATTATAAAACCTCTAGGTCCCTCAAATTTTTTTGTCGGACAAGATAAGAATGCCCCACGTCGGGCAAGAGAACCTTACTGCATATATATA